>OZ023207.1:4923943-5142661 GCA_963995525.1 Escarpia spicata
GATGCAATTGGAGGTTTTTTGTAACCCTGACTATCCTCTCTGGACCCGCCCCTGTATCTTGTGATGAAACGTGCAGCCTGACATTGTGTGCGTTCCAGCTTTTCCGAGGCTTGTTGAGGGAGGGGTTCCACATCACTGCCACATATTCCAGGGTGGATCTAACAAGGTCGATATACACAAGGCGTCTACACTCATGCGGGCAGTACTGGAAAACCCGGTGTTGATCCAGGTTTATTGTCCAGACTGGTGAAGTGTGTTGACCACTTTAGGTCGGCAGAGATCTGGATGCCGAGGTAGCTAGGGGCTTTGCTCTACATATTAAATAACGGTGCCCCGATGTTATAGTAGAAGTGCGATATGGCTTTGGTAGATCGAGGACGTAGGACTCGAATCGCACATTTCAGTAACTTACGACTCGACTGCGAAATGACTCGTACTCGACCAGAGCCAATGACTCGTGCTTATGTGACTTGCTCGAATAATCGTGCAAAGCGTGGTTTGTGCTTGTTGTCCAGACATGTTGTGCAGTAACTTATTATAACTTAGGTGGATTGTAATGATGTGCCATTCGGTTCCAGCATTGGCACCTTGAGTGAGCGAGAAATTATGTTTTTATTTTTATTTTACGTTGGAGTTTGTTATTATTAAAGATTATATAACGTTCAACCGCCTATCTTATTGAAATAATTCAAACTGCTTTGCACCGAGGATCATATGCGTGCTATATTCTTCCAAAACATTTGTAAGCTTCTTATTCTGCGTTCTACCGAATCGTCCCGTATGATACAAGTCCAATGTGGGCTAACTCTACAATATCCAGTGTGTTGTTGTTTCACTGGGGCCCAGATATTTCATGAGTTCGTGTGTCTGGCTGTTGAAAGGGTGTCGTGACTTCAGGCGCTGTACACTAGCCCTTTCTGAACAAATGTTGTATAGTAGATGGTCAGTGTTTTTGCATGCTTGCCCACGGGCAACACAGCTATCTATCTTTGAAGTGTCGGTGGTGCAATGCCTGCAAGCACCGATAAGTGTTCAATTGTTGTTACTAATAAACATCCAGTGATGACTTATGGGAGTTGTTGAAGCTGACGTCCAATTTTGATGTGTGTGCGTGTGCGTGTGCGTGTGCGTGTGTGCGTGCGTGCGTGTGTGTCGGCGCACAGTATTCCGCTGGCGCATACAATTACGCCAAGGTAGAGGTGCGTAGTGACTCGGTGCTTGCTCCCCATTTCGCGTTTATCTTCTTTGTTGTAGAGATGGAAAACGGCAGAGTC
Organism: Escarpia spicata; assembly: GCA_963995525.1. NCBI lineage: Eukaryota > Metazoa > Annelida > Polychaeta > Sabellida > Siboglinidae > Escarpia > Escarpia spicata. Next base: position 4,925,218 of record OZ023207.1, read on the forward strand.
CGTTTTCTTCTCACCGAGTTTCAGGTAGGTGGAGTGGATGTTCATGTCTCGTGTGAGACCAGTCTCAACATGGGACCATTGCCAGTGCCTAGCTCATTAACATTGCGAGATCGTCCGCATATTCGTACTTCTTTTAGGGTTTTTTCGGGCAGATCGTAGATGTAGATATTGAAGAGACGTGGTGCTAGGACAGAACCTTGTGGAACACCATTCTTTAGTCGTCGGAGTCTGTTTCGTTGTCCATCGATCGCTGGTCTTCAGTACAAAGCTTCGGTTGGAAATCATTTGCATGATGAAGCTAACCATTCGTTTGTCTGGTAGGGACTGCAGGAGCTTGAGTTGCAGACTTCGGTGCCACACGGTGTCATAGGCAGCAGTCAAGTCGACGAATAAGGCACCAGCTTTCTCGTTGGCCTGGAAGCTGTCTTCTAATAAAGTTCTATGTCTTGTGTTAGAATAGTGACTTGATCTGTTGTCGACCTTCCGCGTCTGAAGCCAGCATTTCAGTGAAGACCCCTGACAGATTCCTGCCGTCACTTGTTGCTTTCTGCAATGCATATACATCCATGACGATGTGCACTTTTCTTGTGAAGTTGCGGTCCATGTTTGGTGATTTTCCATTCTGGCATGACATTTTAGGTCGTGAATATACTTACAGAAGAGTGGCGCCACATAGTGGACTGCAAAACAACAAAAAGCTGAGAAAATATTGTGGCGCGCCCCCTGGTGAGATATATTGTACTTTTTGTGTTGAGCGCATGCGTCAAGCAAATCAAGTTCTTCCGCTTCAACAATGGCGGCTAGAGAAGATGGTGAAAGCCAAGGCGGTACAAACGAACGCTCAGTTGTTGAAAAGTTTTGTGCAATAACGGGTAACAGCCATTTTGTTATCAATATGATATGTTTCTAGTTGTATTCGTGTAGAAATGCCGTACACCTTGTGATTGTATAGCCCCTGCAGCAGTTTGCTGTTATAAATATATAATATCGGCTTTTCAATTTCATTCTTAACTTAAGTTTAATTTCCTAGTATTGTTTTAGGCTAGCCTATTAACAGTATTGTCGTTTTTATAGTTATCGTTGTACTCAACAGTCATGAGTGTAATTGTGTAAACTAAGCTGATTAGCTGAACTTGAAGTTAAACGTCGCGTCTACTCCACACCTACAGCCCAGGCTGCCTACAGTAGTACAGAGCCTCACAGACTCAGGCTACAGGCACTTCAAACGATTCTGCTCGCTACGTAATTTTCCGTGCGCCGCGATCCGTTCACGATTTAGCCGTGTCGTTTACGCACCGCCCGGGTAGTGCTTTGTTTTAACTCTTGGATTCGCGCGCTTTATCTGGTCGTTGACGTCATTGGCTGATGGATTCATTTTGCTGGTAAGTCGAAGTTTATTTACGTGTCTTTCTTTTTCAAATTTGACCAAATAATCAGCTAGATTTTATCGATTTGACGACATAGCTGTTTTTCATTAGTAAAGTTAGCACATTTGCATTAGTATAAGAAGAAATCGTTTGTGTTTAGCAAGATCTACTAGGTTTATATTAGTCTGTGTTGAAAAATCTTTGGCGGAATCGGGCGCCATCTATGATTTTGAACAGTTCCAAAAAATTGAAGTTTCACCATTGACAGGCATTGCGTTTCAATGAAATCGCATGCGCGTATACAGAACCAGGTCGGATTAAGCTATATAAGTATGTCTAAGAGAAAAGATTTAGTGTTTAGCCTGATCTATAGGGATTTATGCTAGTCTGTGTTGAAAAATCTTCGGCGGATTCTGGCGCCATATATGGTTTTTGAGCCATTCAAAAATCATGATACGATTATTTGACCGATCTGTGACTATTGGTTAAGCCACTTGCGCCGCGTCATCGACATCGTGATGATGTCATCGGAGCCATATTGTGACTTATTCCACATTACTGAAATTAAATCACTACAACACAACAGTCAAAGTAGTAGTTTAGAGTTGCTAGACTTTCACTTTGTTTAATTAATAGCCTATTACTATGATACTATGGGCCAAGCATGGTAGTCTTAGGCTAGCCTTAGGCCTAGGAAAGGGCTGGTTACTGCTTACTCTTGCCTTGGCAGTCTTGACTTGGCCTTGGGTTTAGCATGGCTTATCATTATGCCATTATTTATGGTTATGCTTTTATTTAGACTTAGAAATAATATAAATTTCATTATGCAATAATTTTAAATAATTATTGTTACAATTATTTTCCCTCCAATATACGTAAATTATCCAACTTAATTTGTTTTTAAAAATGTTTCAAGATAAACAGTCACTGCACAACATTTTTTTTAATGTAATATAACCCATAATGCCTTGGACAGATGTAACATAATTCGTTTAATTGTGTGACAACTGACATAATGCATTATTATAGAATTTCACTCTGCTCTCTTGAGTAACAGTTGCAGGGATAAGAAAATTATTTCACAAGATTTGCATGCAGAATCAAAACAGTTATCAAAATATGGTACACGATGGCCTTTTTATTTCAGATATTCGCAATTACATGCAGTGACACTGATCTGTGTCTGACTGTGAAGGTACCGAGCCACAGAGTCGTCTGAATATGACATTCATCACATGCCTGCATACATACACATTTAATCTTGCTGATTATATATCTGATATCTAGATTGAACGGTGTCCATTCAACACGACATGAACATTACTTATAGACATCATGTTGACGAACACAACGTTTTTCTACAAGATACTGAAATATGAACCTAGCTACACAGATCTTGCAGTCTACTGGCATTAAACTATGAGACAATCAACTGCCAATATTACAAAAAGACTGCATTGTGAGCACACCAGACTTCTTCTTCTTCATGACTTGACTCCCATGGGGAGTAACGCAGAAAGCAGTCTTGCATTTGGCGCATTTGGGTCCAGCGACGGAATACTGTGAACAATTTATGAACATTACTTCATCAAGTTCATGTTAAAATTCAGAACATTACATTATGAAGCAGTGACAATTTATTACTGGACTGTACTGAGCCTGCAACATTCATCCAACCTGTCAGGACACAGTCACACATAGACACAGTGAAGTATGACTACTGTATTGATCTGTTGAGTTTGTGTGCTATTTAGCCAATATTTACTTATTAATAAAGTTATTGTTAATGATATATGTATGACTTGTTAATGTATATTTATTATAATGTTTAATGTGGTGGTAAACATTGCATAAATTATATAACTGTCTTCATTATTATGGACATTCCAGCCTTTTTTCGAAATGTAGTGGTCAGTCATTAGCGTGCTAATATTAGCCAATATTAACATATTAATTAAGTTACTGTTAATGTGAAATGACTGGTTAATGTATATTTATTACTATAATTAATGTGGTTTACTGCTTTCATAAATGATACAAATATCTTCATAATTATGGACATTATGGCCTTTTAATGAAACGTGTCGGTTTGTCGAGGTTGCGCACTAATTAGCCAATATTAACTAATTAAATAAATTATTAAATAATTTGTTAATGTATATTTATTACCATTATTAATGTGGTTATACACATTGCATAATATGTATAAATATCTTCATAGTCATGAACATTATGGCCTTTTACTGATATGTTTTGGTCTGTCGAGGTTGTGCGCTAATTACCCAATATTGACTAATTAATTAAATAATTATTATTTATAAATTATTTTTTAATGCATATTTATTACCATTATTAATGTGGTTATACACATTGCATAATATGTATAAAATCTTTATAATCATGGACATTATGGCCTTTAATTGGAGCGTTTCGGTCTTGAGTTTTGCATGCTACATAACTAAAATTAACTAATTAATTTGGTTATAATTAGTACTAAAAATATTAAATATTATAAATTTATTACTCTTGTCAATGTGTTTGAAAACACTGAAGACAGTATTTAAATATCTGTACAAATAAAAAAGTTATTACATTTTAAAGCAAATATTTACCTATAGAAAACACAAAAATGAGTTCATTTTGCCATTGTAAGAGATACACAAAAATTACGCTGTTTTTCCGTCTTAAAATCGCAATATCTTTTGATCTATTAAAGGTATCTTAATAAAATAAACAGTTATGTGATCCTTAACCTATTACCTTTAATTTAAGCCCATTCCCAATGTTCTAGCATGATATTAAATTTTTTGTTGGAAGTGCCTACTGAGTTAGTTACACATGACACAGTCACAGTACCAATCAATTTACATCCGAGTTACTTTTATAGTAATGCCCGTGCCGTAGATAACTCTTTCAGTTTAATTTTGAGCGATTTTTGTGTGACCAGCAGTGGGGCACAGTGGTCAAGCGGTTTGTGTGACCAGCAGTGGGGCACAGTGGTCAAGCGGTTTGTGTGACCAGCAGTGGGGCACAGTGGTCAAGCGGTTTGTGTGACCAGCAGTGGGGCACAGTGGTCAAGCGGTTTGTGTGACCAGCAGTGGGGCACAGTGGTCAAGCGGTTTGTGTGACCAGCAGTGGGGCACAGTGGTCAAGCGGTTTGTGTGACCAGCAGTGGGGCACAGTGGTCGAGCGGTTTGTGTGACCAGCAGTGGGGCACAGTGGTCGAGCGGTTTGTGTGACCAGCAGTGGGGCACAGTGGTCGAGCGGTTTGTGTGACCAGCAGTGGGGCACAGTGGTCGAGCGGTTTGTGTGACCAGCAGTGGGGCACAGTGGTCGAGTGGTTTGTGTGCCCATCAGTGGAGCACAGTGGTCAGGCAGTTTGTGTGACCAGCAGTGGGGCACAGTGGTCAAGCGTTTTTTGTTCGGAGGAACCAGGATTTGTTGTCTGGTGCCAGTTGGGCAATTGTTTGGTACTAGTTCGGCTGCTGTGTTGAACTTGGGCAATTTCGTTCACCGTACGTTTCCTGTACCTTTTGGAAGAGATGTTATATGTATATATAAGCCATAGTTCCCTTCTATCTGGTGTATATGCCAGGGGAAGTAAAATATCCCACACAGGGAAATAGAAAAAACGTCTTGGCGACTCACTGAGTAGAGGTCTCATTCACAAGTAACTCTACGACAGAATCACAACAAAATGACGTTGGTCGTGTAACAGAAGAAGAACGTTCAGAAAATTAGATTAAGCAGATAATGGACCAGCAAATTATAAAATAATATCTGGTAAATACCTTTTATACGGGTGTGCATATCCTTAGTGGTGGAATCGTGATGTTAACATGTGACCATGTGTCTGATCAAGGGCTTAGCCAGAGACCTGTCTGTCTCTGTTCAAGACTGGCAGACAACTGGCAAAGACAAGTAATTGCAACTGATAAAAGTGCTGGAATTTAGAGGGGCCAGTTGACCACTAGATTAACTAATAGTTTCAAATCTACAGGTCCACATTAATGACTATTATTGCCACAACTGGTAGTGAAACAAATCAAATGGATCAGCATGAATTACATAAATTGCTCAAATGACGCATTGAAAAAACTGAACTGGCCAATAATGGCTGTGACTGACGTGAATGGCTTCCACACAAGCTGTTCACGTGCTGAAAGCCACACTTTGGATCAATTTACGACTGGCAAACAATTATTTCTGGCTAAGGGCCTGTGGCTTCTTGACTGTAGGCGCCAATGAAGATGTAGCAGAGCGCCTCCTGGAGGCCTGCGGTGGCAATGTTGACCTCGCCATCGGGATGCACTTGGACTCTGCGGAGGACTCAAGAGACTCCTCCCTACAAGAAGAAGGGGAAGATGCTGGGTGAGGACACTGGGTTGTTGTTGGAAGCAGGAAAATTGTTTACAATTTAATAATTTCTTAACGTTTATATCAAAGCTTTGATTCACTGCGACAATTATTCGGAAAAGTGAAAATTTTTGTGGACAAGTAGATTTCAAAATTAACTTGTCCAGTGGACAAGTGAAAATGTTGGCTTATTTCTATCGCTGTCTAATATTTTTTTAATTCAACTTTTCAGAAGTAAAGATATCACTCATTTCAACTTTTCATGTCATACACATATTTAAAAAATACTTCATCTTGTCCAAAATAATTGTTTTTTATTTTGACTTTTAATAACTATAATTTAATTGCTAATGGTTGCATCGACTCAGCCATAACATTGCAGCATTAGAAATGACTTACACTGATGTCACTATACAACTGAAATGTTCCCCTTTACGTGTTGCTCATAACTTCATACTGCCAAAATGTACCTTAAGGTCTGATCAGTTTTGACGTGTCACAAATATAACAGGTTATGATTTGGCTAGATGTCACCTGTGTCACTCCATTTTCTCACTTGCAATTGCAGCGTCGTTCGTGCTCCAATTCCACAGAAAAATGAGAAACTTGTCGAAGAATCAAACCTAGTTCCAAGTAAGTGACACTGAGCAGTAAGACAGTCAATTTGGCCTGTGTTGGTTTTATCAGACTGTTCCCGATGTTGCTCTAAAACATATTTAACAAAGCATTTCACGACAAAGCAGAACATTTTCCTGATGTTTCTGTCAACACAAAAGGCATTTATTACTTTAAAAATTTAGTTAACTCCACATAACTCAGTTACGCATGCATGATGTATGGATGCAGACACACACAGGCAGACAGGCACACAATAACATACATGATGTATGGATGCAGGCACACACAGACAGACAGGCACACAATAACATACATGATGCATGGATGCAGGCAGACACAGACAGACAGGCACACAATAACATACATGATGCATGGATGCAGGCACAGACAGACAAGTACACAATAACATACATGATGTATGGATGCAGGCACACACAGACAGACAAGTACACAATAACATACATGATGTATGGATGCAGGCACACACAGACAGACAAGTACACAATAACATACATGATGTATGGATGCAGGCACACACAGACAGACAGGCGCACACAATAACATGCATGATGCATGGATGCAGGCACACACAGACAGACAGGCGCACACAATAACATGCATGATGTAAGGATGCAGGCACACAGAGACAGACAGGTACACAATAACATACATGATGTATGGATGCAGGCACACACAGACAGACATGTACACAATAACATGCATGATGCATGGATGCAGGCACACAATAACATACATGATGTATGGATGCAGGCACACACAGACAGACAGGTACACAATAACATGCATGGATGCAGGCACACAATAACATACATGATGTATGGATGCAGGCACACACAGACAGACAGGCACACAATAACATACATGATGTATGGATGCAGGCACACACAGACAGACAGGCACACAATAACATACATGATGTATGGATGCAGGCACACACAGACAGACAGGTACACAAAAACATACATGATGTATGGATGCAGGCACACACAGACAGACAGGTACACAATAACATACATGATGTATGGATGCAGGCACACACAGACAGACAAGTACACAATAACATACATGATGTATGGATGCAGGCACACACAGACAGACAGGCACACAAAAACATACATGATGTATGGATGCAGGCACACACAGACAGACAGGCACACAAAAACATACATGATGTATGGATGCAGTCACACAGAGACAGACAGGTACACAATAACATACATGATGTATGGATGCAGGCACAGACAGACAGACAGGCACACAATAACATACATGATGTATGGATGCAGGCACAGACAGACAGACAGGCACACAATAACATACATGATGTATGGATGCAGGCACACACAGACAGACAGGTACACAATAACATACATGATGTATGGATGCAGGCACACACAGACAGACAGGTACACAATAACATACATGATGTATGGATGCAGGCACACACAGACAGATAGGCACACAATAACATACATGATGTATGGATGCATGCACACCAGACCTGGGGCCGAGTACATTTTTATGAGTACAAGTACGAGTACTTTGACAATGGATGAGTACGAGTACATTGCTAAAAGCTGAGTACGAGTACATTCTCACGAGTAAAAGTACAAGTACATTAAAAAAATAATAATAACGTATTTTAAACTTATTAATTAGTATAATTTATATAACTCAGCACAAGTGAATATGCAATGGCAGTTGATCATTTTTTTATGAGGAAAACTATAAAAAAAACTCTTTCATCAACAATTAAATTCACTTTGTTGGCATTCATTTCAGTGGCATCCTATGATCTTATCATCTATTTGCCATTGCACCGAATGAACATGAGTTGTTCACAGGTTTAGTCTTTCAGGCTGCACTGTTCAGGGCAGAATACTTTCTCGGCTATGCTAAATACCCTTTCAACTGGGGCTGATGAGGCTGGAATGCTGAGATGGTGAGGGACCAACTGAGCCAGAGTTGGAAAACTCAGAACTGCAGTGGGTCACTGTGACAATCTGTACATGGCTGACTGAGGTATTCGTTCACCTCACATTCATCTGCTGATGTTATAAATTTGCAATTTATATTTTCTGATCGTAGACTACTAGTTGTTGAGAGGGTTAGCACTTGTCCACATAACAGGCTCAGCATCCCCTTTGGAATTTTTAGCCAGGCTGCTGGCATGGGATTATACTAGTGTAGGAGGCAGTCTGACTTGAGCCACCTTACTTCTACAGAGGAAGACTGGCAGTTCTTGTTCTTGGTAGTTAGCACTGTCAGCCAGTGCCAAGTGGCATGGTCTCCATACTACATCAAAGGCATTTCCTGTCTAACTGGTGGGTTAACTGCTAATTGACTCTTTATGACTTAATTAAACAAACAGGTTTATGGCCTGAACTGCAAGCCTACAATTATTATGTTTGCTTAACAGGGTGTTTCTGACTGTGAAAAGATGTTGCCATGTTTGGGTATCATAGTCATTGTTATCAGAGAATGAGGATGTACTGGGATGTGTAAGGATGGTAAGGTTGTATACTATCAGAAATAACAAAGTATTTAAAAGAATAGTTGAACATTTAAATATTTCAGGAAACTTTCATTTTATAACCAAATATATTTTCCCCATTACATATTGAGAAAGTACTCAGATGTACTCGTAAAATCTGAGTACAACGGGTACGAGTCCATGACCCATAAGTTTCACGAGTACGAGTACTTCAAAAATGTACTTGAGTACTTCGGCCCCAGGTCTGAGGCACACACAGACAGACAGGCACACAATAACATGCATGATATATGGATGCAGGCACACACAGACAGACAGGCACACAATAACATGCATGATGCATGGATACAGGCACACACAGACAGACAGGCACACAATAACATACATGATGTATGGATGCAGGCACACACAGACAGACAGGCACACAATAACATGCATGATGCATGGATGCAGGCACACACAGACAGATAGGCACACAATAACATTCATGATGCTTGGATGCAGGCACACACAGACATACAGGCACACAATAACATGCATGATGCATGGATGCAGGCACACACAGACAGACAGGCACACAATAACATACACACAAAATACACATGCAGTGCACAAGAACTGGACTTTTAAAATCTCCGCCAGACAGTTCATGCCTTTGTTACATATTATATTAACTCAAAGGTGAGACACTGTGGGGAACTCAGAAATGTTGACTATCTTTCTTATTAAAATGTTTGTACTCCCAAGCAGCTGTACATTATGTTTATGATGTTATGGCAGCAGGATAAGCTGTTTAACTTGGTGGGTGTTTTTATTGACCTGCTTACAGCAGTGGCGCAACAAATCATTTGTTTACATTCATGTTATTTATTTATATATTTTATGACAAACACATTAGTAAATAATTGTAAATAAATCCCTTCTTGTTTTTTAATACAGCGCCAGTTGGTAGGTGTCAGGGCAATGTCCCATGGAAGTGGGTGTTTTTTTAATAAATCGCCAGTTGGTAGGTGTTAGGGCAATGTCCCATGGAAGTGGGTGTTTTTTAATACAGCGCCAGTTGGTAGGTGTCAGGGCAATGTCCCATGGAAGTGGGTGTTTTTTAATAAATCGCCAGTTGGTAGGTGTCAGGGCAATGTCCCATGGAAGTGGGTGTTTTTTTAATAAATCGCCAGTTGGTAGGTGTCAGGGCAATGTCCCATGGAAGTGGGTGTTTTTTTAATATATCGCCAGTTGGTAGGTGTCAGGACAATGTCACATGGAAGTGGGTGTTTTAATACATCGCCAGTTGGTAGGTGTCAGGACAATGTCCCATGGAAGTGGGTGTTTTTTTAATAAATCACCAGTTGGTAGGTGTCAGGACAATGTCACATGGAAGTGGGTGTTTTTTAATAAATCGCCAGTTGGTAGGTGTCAGGGCAATGTCCCATGGAAGTGGGTGTTTTTTTAATATATCGCCAGTTGGTAGATGTCAGGACAATGTCACATGGAAGTGGGTGTTTTAATACATCGCCAGTTGGTAGGTGTCAGGACAATGTCTCATGGAAGTGGGTGTTTTAATACATCGCCAGTTGGTAGGTGTCAAGACAATGTCCCATGGAAGTGGGTCTTTTAATACATCGCCAGTTGGTAGGTGTCAGGACAATGTTCCATGGAAGTGGGTGTTTTAATACATCGCCAGTTGGTAGGTGTCAGGACAATGTCTCATGGAAGTGGGTGTTTTAATACATCGCCAGTTGGTAGGTGTCAGGACAATGTCACATGGAAGTGGGTGTTTTAATACAACGCCAGTTGGTAGGTGTCAGGACAATGTCTCATGGAAGTGGGTGTTTTAAGACATCACCAGTTGGTAGGTGTCAGGACAATGTCTCATGGAAGTGGGTGTTTTAATACATCGCCAGTTGGTAGGTGTCAGGACAATGTCCCATGGAAGTGGGTGTTTTAATACATCGCCAGTTGGTAGGTGTCAGGACAATGTCACATGAAAGTGGGTGTTTTAATACATCGCCAGTTGGTAGGTGTCAGGACAATGTCCCATGGAAGTGGGTGTTTTAATACATCGCCAGTTGGTAGGTGTCAGGACAATGTCACATGGAAGTGGGTGTTTTAATACATCGCCAGTTGGTAGGTGTCAGGACAATGTCCCATGGAAGTGGGTGTTTTAAGACATCACCAGTTGGTAGGTGTCAGGACAATGTCTCATGGAAGAGGGTGAACATGGAAAGAGGAAGTGAACCTTGGCATCTTGGATGAGATGCACTTACAGTGATCCAAAGTTTGTCTATTATTATATAGATGTGTTTCCATTGCAGCGTTTGGAAGGAGAAAACGCACCACAAACTGCATCTTTGACGCACTGAGGGACTTTGAAACTGAAACGAGTGAGTTTGAATCTGTGTAACAATTTATTTGTACCCAGGGCACCCTCTGTATGATGGACACTCTGTCATCTTCTTTTTCCGTTCTTGTATCATCCTGCTTATTTATCTACCACTACATACTGCTCTATTGTTTTATTTAACTACCACTATATACTGTTTTAATATTACATAATTATTATTCACATTGCCAAAACACTTGCAGTCTGAGATTACATTATTGCATAACCGCGTGGTTCTTTTTGGTCCTTGATTGTCTCAATAAATTACCTGTTGTCTAAATTATCACAACTTGAGCTGTGTCTCTCTGAGATAAGATGGGTGAGAATAATATGGCAATGAGACTAACCTAACGCATGCACAGTGTCGTATATGAGGGGTAATTTGGCAATGCAAGGGATTTGGCACAACACGATATTTCGCGTGAGAGTTGGTAGGTATCCAGGCAGTCTGTGGTTGCAGGGATACAGGAGGAGAGCGGGGGAGGGCCGTCAGGGGCTGCAGCCAACAAACGCAGGACTCTTCAGGATCTCTTCCGACCTCCCATAGATCTCCTTCACAAGGGAACATTCCAGTCGGTGAGTACCCAATATTCCACTGTCTTCTTAAGGGCAGCCACTACCCAAACACAGCCATAGGCCACATCTTTGTATATACGGCAATAAACGTTTCTAGTGTGACAGAGTGGCATGCATCATTGAAAATTATTCTGAGCTAACAAATGAATGTGTGGTCATGCAATTGTCAAGAATCATTAGCTAGAATGTTCCCGTGTCAGATAAGGTGGTTTTGGGTAACTATATTTGACTTCACTGACTGTTGTTCAGGTTTAAAAAAAATTCAAGACCCCCTGAAAAATGTTAACACCTAAAGTCCCGTCTCACAACAGTCATTGCAGTCAGATTTCCTTGCTGAAAAACAATCTCCTACAACAGTATCAACATTCCGTCTCTGTCACACTCGACATTCATGCTCCATTGTGTCGCGAACTCGACGATCAAAGAAAAGCCAGCCATGGTTTGATGACGAAACCTTGAGTTTAAGGCGTAAGCGACGAGCACTTGAGAAAAAATGGCGCCTAACAGGACTCAAAATCGACAAGCAGATCTACTTGTCGCAAATAAACAACGTTAAACATCATGTTCGAAACGCGAAAATCGCCTACTACCGTGCAGCACTGAACAACGCTGACGCAAAAACAACATTCCAAGTGTTACATTCACTAACCTGCAGTGACCGGAAATTACCCGATCGCGAGAACAATGAATCAATGTGTCAGGCCTTTGCCGAGTTCTTTGAAGAAAAGATTTAAAAAGTCGTCGATGTTACGCGTGCGAAAGTGACAACAGAATCTAGCGTGATGCTGCTCCACCTGTATTGCAAGGTCTAAACAATCTCTGTTCAACTGATGCTGAAGAGCTGCAAATGATCATCATGTCCAGACCAACGAAATGCTGTCCACTCGATGTGCTACCTACATGGCTACTTAAAACTACATTAACCGTTACGCTACCCACACTCGTCAACATTGTAAATGCGTCACTAAACACAGGAGTGTTTCCTGGTGAACTGAAAACTGCCCTAGTGACACCGTTACTGAAGAAAGCCTCACTTGACCAGAACGAACTGGAGAACTATCGTCCCATCTCCAACCTCGCTTTCATAGGAAAGTTGATCGAGCAAGTTGTCCTCAAACACCTGAATCTGCACATGGCAACGAATAAGCTGCATGATGAAATGCAATCGGCTTATAGACAACATCATTCTACAGAAACAGCTCTGATGAAAGTACAACACGACATCGTGCGCAACCTTGACACGGGACATTGTGTCATGCTGGTTCTTCTTGACACGAGTGCAGCATTCGATACGATCAACATTGACGAATTGTTGAACACTCTGGTTTCACGTTTCAACATCGGCGGTATGACACTTGACTGGTTTAGATCATACTTGACCGGCAGATCTCAGTGTGTCACGATTGGTTCGTCTTCTTCGAACGCAATCCCCATCTACCACGGTGTACCTCAGGGTTCAGTACTTGGACTAGTTATGTTCAACGCATATACGACACCCATTGCTGACATCTGCAAGAAACATAATGTGCTTTACCACCGATTCGCTGATGACATCCAGCTATGTGTCTGCTATAACCCTATGGTGTCTGACGTACTGGAAAACGCTAAACAGCTGCTCATCCAGTGCATCGCCGAGATTAGAGCCTGGATGCTGATTCATCAACTTAAACTCAACAACGATAAAACTGAGTTTATCGTGCTGCAGTCACCGCACAATCTACATGTTTACGGCAGCCCCAGCTTGGAACTACCTGGACTTACCTTGCAATCAACAGATGCAGCGAGAAATCTAAGCTGTTACTTCGACCGACACATGCAGTTAGACCGCCTCGTCTCCAGCTACTGTTGTTCGGCCTACTACCATCTACGCCTGATCGGCAGAATTCGACACCTGCTAACGCAAGACGCGTGCCATGCTGTAGTACGCTGTCTTGTGCTAAGTTGCCTCGACTAGTGCAATGCTCTACTCGGTGGATTGAACAATGGACAGACCAACCGACTTCAACGAGCACAGAACTCAGCCGCTCGCCTCATCAACCGCGTCAGACGGCGAGATCACATCACACCAATTCTGCAATCACTGCATTGGCTGCCGATCAGAATGAGAATTACTTTCAAGATATGTACTTACATATTTAAGATCCTGCATGGCTTAGCCCCGAACTACCTCAACAATCGGCGAGTGACGCAACGCTTCTCGCGGTGACGGTGTCTAAGAGAACTATCGGACAGGGCAGCTTTGCAGTGACAGGCTCACGTATGTGGAATAGCTTGCCAAAGTGTGTGCGATCGGTTGGAACATTGGCGGCTTTCCGGAAACAACTTAAAACCCATCTATTTCGCATGCACTACATGCCTTGATGCAAGCATTGCTGCAACATCTAAATGACACTGGTTTCTATTTTATAGTATTGTAGTATAATAGTATTTTTACACTCTACTTTATTTTATTTTTTTAATGTATTTTTTTATCTTAGCTTATTTATTTAATTAATTTATATTTTAACATTTAGCATTTTTAGTATGTGAAGCGCTTTGATTAGTATTTACCTACTTAAAAAGCGCTATATTAAAAAACGGAATTATTAGTATTATATAAAAACCACCTTATCTGACAGAGGGGCATTCTAGCTAATGATTGTTTACGATTTGTTTCACTACCAGTTGTGCCAATGATGTTGTTAATGTGACTATCATTGGTATGGAATTATTAGTTAATGTAGTGGCTAGCTGGTCCCCTGTACATTCTAAGTGTCTTATCAGTTGTAATTACCTGTCATGGTCAGTCATCTGCCAGTCTTGAAGACAAACAGGTCACTGGCTAAGTCCCTGGTGAGTGCAAGGATCAACTTTCTTCTTAAAGGGAAACAATAGTCAATCCTGTGTCCTATACACCTAAAGCAGTTAATAGTCTCACTGTTTGCAATTACAACCAGCAATGTCACGCCTGTGGTTTATTCAGAATTTATTTTCAAAATTGGAGCTTCTAGTGAAATCTTACAACCAATAAATGCCTAACACTTCTTTGGCCTTGAGACTGCGGTGATACATCGGATGTCCCTGTTTCCTAGACATGTATATGTCAGTGCATATGTTGTTTCCTGGACATGTATATGTCAGCGCATATGTTGTTTCCTAGATATGTATATGTCAGCTCATGTTGTTTCCTAGACATGTATATGTCAGCGCATATGTTGTTTCCTAGACATGTATATGTCAGCTCATATGTTGTTTCCTGGACATGTATATGTCAGCTCATATGTTGTTTCCTAGACATGTACATGTCAGCTCATATGTTGTTTCCTAGACATGTATATGTCAGCGCATATGTTGTTTCCTAGACATGTATATGTCAGCTCATATGTTGTTTCCTAGACATGTATATGTCAGCTCATATGTTGTTCCCTAGACATGTATATGTCAGCGCATATGTTGTTTCCTGGACATGTATATGTCAGCTCATATGTTGTTTCCTGGACATGTATATGTCAGCTCATATGTTGTTTCCTAGACATGTATATGTCAGCGCATATGTTGTTTCCTAGACATGTATATGTCAGCGCATATGTTGTTTCCTAGACATGTATATGTCAGCGCATATGTTGTTTCCTAGACATGTATATGTCAGCTCATATGTTGTTTCCTAGACATGTATATGTCAGCTCATATGTTGTTTCCTAGACATGTATATGTCAGCTCATATGTTGTTTCCTGGACATGTATATGTCAGCTCATATGTTGTTTCCTAGATATGTATATGTCAGCTCATATGTTGTTCCCTAGACATGTATATGTCAGCTCATATGTTGTTCCCTAGATATGTATATGTCAGCTCATATGTTGTTCCCTAGACATGTATATGTCAGCTCATATGTTGTTTCCTGGACATGTATATGTCAGCTCATATGTTGTTTCCTAGACATGTATATGTCAGCTCATATGTTGTTCCCTAGACATGTATATGTCAGCTCATATGTTGTTTCCTAGACATGTATATGTCAGCTCATATGTTGTTTCCTAGACATGTATATGTCAGCTCATATGTTGTTTCCTGGACATGTATATGTCAGCTCATATGTTGTTTCCTAGATATGTATATGTCAGCTCATATGTTGTTCCCTAGACATGTATATGTCAGCTCATATTTTGTTTCCTAGACATGTATATGTCAGCACATATGTTGTTTCCTAGACATGTATATGTCAGCGCATATGTTGTTTCCTAGACATGTATATGTCAGCACATATGTTGTTTCCATGACATGTATATGTCAGCACATATGTTGTTTCCTGGACATGTATATGTATATGTCAGCTCATATGTTGGTTTCACGTATTCCCTTCAGTTTAGGGTTAACTTGTACCAACTGTTATAATGGCAAACAGTGCACCATGCGGAGGTAACATTTTTAATTGTTACAGAACCAAAACATATTTGGTGACGCAAACTAGAGTAATATTCTCAATTTGGTGGTTGGCACGCATGGCCCCCTCGCAGGCCAACAAGTGGCTGATCAATACAAATTACCCATGATTCCACATCCTGTCTTCTCTAGACATGCATGGCCGCCACCCAGGCCAACAAGTGGCTGATCAATAAAAATGACCCACAATTCCACATCCTGTCTTCTCTAGACACGCATGGCCGCCACCCAAGCCAACAAGTGGTTGTTGATCAACATACAGAATGCGCAGGAGTTCTGCTGTCAGATCCTCAACCGCGACGTGTGGAGCAGCTCAAAGGTCAAGGCCATTGTTCGCAGTCATTTCATTTTCTGGCAGGTGAGTCACTTTTGGCAGGTGGGTCAATTTAATTGTTTTATGGTAGGTACTAGGTGGGTCACTGTGTCTTATGACATGTGGGTCACTTCATCTTCTGGCAGGTGAGTAACTTTGTCTTATGACAGGTGGGTCACTTCATCTTCTGACAGGTGGGTCATTTCATCTTCTGGCAGGTGAGAGTGAGTCAATACAACTTGGTGACAATATTACCATATCAAAGATGGATGTCATTTAATCAGTGAACGTTGACAATTTCTTAGTAATCCCACTAGTGCTCAAATACTTTGTTCAAAAAGGCAAACTAATCATAATCATACTCAATTGCATTGCCAAAGTAATCATAACTGTTCGATCCAGTACGTCGTGGTTTGCCTACATCACAATCCAAATTAAGCATGTGACATCCATCAAGCCTTACCTTCCCAACAATGTTGTTAACAGTAATATATCACATTGTTGTGTTGCGTCTATTGAAGGGCTACCATGATAGCAGTTAAGGCCACCTATTCACGCAGTTGTACAATATAAACACCTGGTCCTACATTGTTGTGTTGTGTCTGTTGAAGGGCTTCACGCAGTTCTACAACATAAACACGTGGTCCTACATTGCTGTGTTGTGTCTATTTAAGGGCTACCATGATAGCAGTTAAGGCCAGCGATTCATGCAGTTCTACAACATAAACACGTGGTCCTACATTGCTGTGTTGTGTCTATTTAAGGGCTACCATGATAGCAGTGAAGGCCAACGATTCATGCAGTTGTACAATATAAACACGTGGTCCTACATTGCTGTGTTGTGTCTATTTAAGGGCTACCATGATAGCAGTGAAGGCCAACGATTCATGCAGTTCTACAACATAAACACGTGGTCCTACATTGTTGTGTTGTGTCTATTTAAGGGCTACCATGATAGCAGTGAAGGCCAGCGATTCATGCAGTTCTACAACATAAACACGTGGTCCTACATTGCTGTGTTGTGTCTATTTAAGGGCTACCATGATAGCAGTGAAGGCCAACGATTCATGCAGTTGTACAATATAAACACGTGGTCCTACATTGTTGTGTTGTGTCTATTTAAGGGCTATCATGATAGCAGTGAAGGCCAACGATTCATGCAGTTCTACAACATAAACACGTGGTCCTACATTGCTGTGTTGTGTCTATTTAAGGGCTATCATGATAGCAGTTAAGGCCAGCGATTCATGCAGATCTACAACATAAACACGTGGTCCTACATTGCTGTGTTGTGTCTATTTAAGGGCTACCATGATAGCAGTGAAGGCCAACGATTCATGCAGTTCTACAACATAAACACGTGGTCCTACATTGTTGTGTTGTGTCTATTTAAGGGCTACCATGATAGCAGTGAAGGCCAGCGATTCATGCAGTTCTACAACATAAACATGTGGTCCTACATTGTTGTGTTGTGTCTATTTAAGGGCTACCATGATAGCAGTGAAGGCCAACGATTCATGCAGTTGTACAATATAAACACGTGGTCCTACATTGCTGTGTTGTGTCTATTTAAGGGCTACCATGATAGCAGTGAAGGCCAACGATTCATGCAGTTCTACAACATAAACACGTGGTCCTACATTGTTGTGTTGTGTCTATTTAAGGGCTACCATGATAGCAGTGAAGGCCAGCGATTCATGCAGTTCTACAACATAAACACGTGGTCCTACATTGCTGTGTTGTGTCTATTTAAGGGCTACCATGATAGCAGTGAAGGCCAACGATTCATGCAGTTGTACAATATAAACATGTGGTCCTACATTGTTGTGTTGTGTCTATTTAAGGGCTACCATGATAGCAGTGAAGGCCAGCGATTCATGCAGATCTACAACATAAACACGTGGTCCTACATTGTTGTGTTGTGTCTATTTAAGGGCTACCATGATAGCAGTTAAGGCCAGCGATTCATGCAGATCTACAACATAAACACGTGGTCCTACATTGCTGTGTTGTGTCTATTTAAGGGCTACCATGATAGCAGTTAAGGCCAGCGATTCATGCAGATCTACAACATAAACACGTGGTCCTACATTGCTGTGTTGTGTCTATTTAAGGGCTACCATGATAGCAGTGAAGGCCAACGATTCATGCAGTTCTACAACATAAACACATGGCCCTACATTGCTGTGTTGGACCCGAGAACTGGTAAGTAACACTGATGCTGGGTTCTGTTAGTTGTGACTGTCACTTACATGATATTTACTGTAACTTTTCACTTGTTCACCGGATAACCGTAAAGCTTCGTTCTATTTGCCCAGTCCAATTATGGCTTGTTCTGGACAAATGCTATTTCTAACACTGAATCTACGACCACTCATAAGAAAAGTAGTAAGTAGTAACCCTTCATTCTGCACTGTTCCCAAAATATCTTGGTACATTTTATTATAGTGGAGATTGTATGGTAGGAATAGATACATTATAAACTATTTGTTACAGGGGAGAAGATTGCAGTGTGGCACACACGTGACGCGGACACGCTCACCGAACTCAGTGAGTGTTGTTCAACATTGCCACCTGTCTGTAACGATAATAATAATTTAACATGGTCTCATCAATGTACTTGTATGAATGAGTACCTGGCTATAAACAGTGGTGAATATTTATGTACGAATAGTCTTTGTGCATTAATTGCAGCATGGCTGAATGATTCCCAGAGAAGACGAGATGGTGTTTGATTGAAGCAGTCTGCCAGGAAATAAAGTATACAGCGCTTTGAGTAGTCCTAAGAACTGCATACTGCACTAGATAAGAAGTTACCTTTGATAACATTTTGTTGGTGTTATAATGCACATCAGTGACCACTTTCATGAAACATTCGTACATACAAACCTTCTTACGAAAAAACTTTATGTACAGTTGTTCACAAGCTCTGCCAGTTTTCAATGAAAGCTTCAAGTTGCACAACCTACGTCAAAATATCCGTGTTTGAACCTTCACACAGTACAAACACCTTGAGAAACATCTCCCGTGCTTGTTGACAATTCTAAAAATATGTTGATGGTTACATGTAATCGCCATAGCAACCGGCTGTTGCAGTGCGGGAATTCACAGAACAGCATCCAGCACCAGATGGCAGCACCCTTGAACCACCAGACAAGGTTCAGCGTCGACGGGTAAGTGAAGCGTGGTCCGTGATCCGTAGATGTGTTTAAAGGGGAAATGAAATGCAGCTGTTTCATGCTACATATTTAAATATATACTATATAAGTATACATTAATGTTAACAGAAACGTACTCATTTATAAGACAAACTAAAAAAACGATTTAGTTCGATGCCTAAATCGTCGTTATAGAGCACTACGTATCGCCATCTTTGTTCCAAGTGAGTGGTTTGATTCACTCCTATCTAATCAATGTAAAATTTTGGGGTTTTTCGGTTTACTTCATTAGTAGACATTTCTGTGCGAAAACAAAGATATGGTGCCCTATTATACACAACAGGCGTTCTATAGGTCAACAAATAACTTGTATGTCTCTCTCAATCAAACGGCTAATGTAATTTATTAATTGGTTCCGAATTCTGCCATCCTTTTCAATTTAAACTTCCAAGGAATTCCAATTCCATAATACATTCAGATATTTATTTGAATCATATATATATATAATTTATATATGCATCAGTTTATATTTCAATAAGCAATTCCAAAGCATACCATTCCAATTCCATTGATATATAATTAAACAATTCAAGTAACAATAAACAAATGTCCTCAATTTTAATTATGTTATCTGTTGTTTGCATGCTACTCTTGTGCAGTGAGATTGTATTTTCGAAACTGTATTCCTAACATTGTTTTGCTATCGAGTACAGGCAGGGATTTTCAGCCATTTCAGTTTATTTCCTAATGCAATGCTGGATTTCTAAAGTGTGCAGCTTTGTCAAGCAACTGATACATTATTTTGTAACATCAAATGTTAACACTATTGATATCACAAGCCTTACCTTGTATTTGTGTTGTGGTCAATGGTGGCCAAGTGGAGTCGGGCTATGAAGCCTTGACGGCTGAACTTGGGTGCATACATGAGGAAGAGGGCATGTAAGCTCTCCAGTTCACCAGTGTTAACGCACTTTGTAACGCTCTCTATATCATACAGTAGGCAACAGTCCAGTATAGCTTTCTGGACAGTGAAGGCTTCTGTACCTTCAGTGTTGTTTTCACTTCTTGTTGTGTATACGTTGCATGACTGCACTTCCGGTACAACTCTACGCCTGCTGTCCATAAATGGAATTCCTGATGTGATGGAGGAGCGAGATCCACATCTCCTTCATCAAGCGGGCATCACCACCACAAGCTGATGCGCAATACCACAGGTGGTTGGCAATTGCGCCTATCGAAGGGACAACTTCAACTTTCTTGGCAGGCAACAACCTTTATTTCTTTCTCTTTCTAATGCTGGGATGTCTGTCAGTGGCAAGTGTGGTGATCTTCACCCCATGGTCAGTCAGGTTGTCCAAGCAGCGTTTCAAGCCCTCCACTTCCATCCAGTAACTGTTCTTGACCTCTGTGACCCGAACAGTTTCTTGAGCAATGATGAGTTGGCTGTCAGTGTCCATGATGAAGTAAATGCCAAATGTAGCGTTGTGTCCTGGATTGTCATATCTTGCATCGTCTGATGCGACCACGCTCTGTCCGGCCAGAGCTGACATGATGGCCTCTGAATGGCATGTCCTCTATCTCTGGCAGTATGTATGCCCGCTGTATGTTGTAGCACTGGCGGGGTGACAAGGCACATAGGTTCATTAGGTTGACCAAATTGTACACAGTGAATGAATGTCCAGTCAGGAAGAGGACGCTTGGTATCAACAAGTTACTCTCATAAATGTTACCAATCTTGGGTTGCGAGTGCCACATGAACGAGTGGCCATCAACACATTCTGTGGTCACAACCACTGCAAATCCAGTCACTGTGATGCTAGGCTTTGATATAAGTGGTTTATTGCAGTTTGGTGTTTTAGCAGGTGCAGAAAAGTGAAATGAAGTTATTCTCACAGATGACAAACTTTCTCTCTTTCCCATTAGTGTAAGAACTGCTTGAGTCATAGTAGTATCACGTATGTTGTTACTGTGTTACAGGAGAGTATCACGTATGTTGTTACTGTGTTATAGGAGAGTATCGTGGATGTTGTTGCTATGTTACAGGACAGTGTCACGGATGTTGTTAATGTGTTACAGGACAGTGTTACAGGATAGTATCACGTATGTTGTTACTGTGTTACAGGATAGTATCACGTATGTTGTTACTGTGTTACAGGATAGTATCACGGATGTTGTTACTGTGTTACAGGACAGTATCATGGACGCGAGTGAGGAGAGTCAACTAGAAGCCGCCATCCACCTGTCTCTGGCCGAGTCCAGTAAGGTCACGCATCCTGAGTGTGATCTGAATGTCCTGTCTGACGACGATGACACTGACGATGACATTCTTGAGACATTCACGTCCTCTGACTCGGACACAGAACGCCCCAAACAGTTGTGTCATTCCATAAAAAGTAGTTTTGTGAGAAGTAGTCGGGTGACAGCAGCAGCTGCAGCAGCTGGAAGCGAAGCGGCTAGCGGACAAAACGAGAGTGAGGCTGGTACATATGAAAGTGAGGCTGGGGCGTCGAACTGTGTATGTGTGAATGGGGCGGAGTCGACAGTGTCAACCCCATGCCCGCCCCCTAATCGGGGTAATAGCAGAGAAACACCAAAAGTACAAGACGGCCGACAGAACTCAATAGGAGGAGAGATGTTAGGTCAAGTGTCGGGAGAGAGTTCAACAGGTCAAGGGTCATCGGGCAACGGTAGGTCAGGATTGTGTTATGTAAATTAGCAATGAACATTCAATTTGAAGTAACCCGAGTTATCTTTCTGTGTATCCTCAATCGAGCTTTCATTGTTTCTTCAGCGTTACACCAAATGTCATGTGACGACTATATCATGATCATGTGACCGTATCTGTGGTGGTCTCGTGACATCAGTACCAGGAAAGTCGCAGAAGAAATGACCCAGAGCGTCATGACCAATTTTTCGACTACGCAGATACATATTTCAGAGCAGTGACTTTGTCTGCTATTTGGAAAGGATACTAATCATTTCGCCATTCAAGTCATTTTGGACCAGTCCCAAGTGTGACCTTCATAGTGAAATTCCACTGTATACATACTTTGTCTCAAAGGACTATCTAGGAAGATATAAACATACATATAAACTAATTTAATAACAAAACTTGTAGACGAATGTTTAAGAGAAGAACGAGTATATAACAAGTGGTCTCTTCTCTTAGGAAATCAACAGACTTGACAAGTGAGATGTTTTGTAACACCTGTATAGGCAAACGTCATTAGGAGTAGTAATTAATGTCCTTCAAGACAACGTATGTATACAGTATAATTTCACTATTGAGTTCACCCTCGGGACTCGACCAAAATTACATGTGAATGACGAGTTGACTGTAATGGAACTAATTTCCTGTCTCTACTGTCCTTAATTCCCAGGTGGCTGTATTACCGACGTGACAGTAAAGTGGTATAGTCGTATGGTACCATGGCTGGGAAATTTGACCCTATACAAATGTAACTTGTTACATGTATAATTATTATTGTTAGTAAATTTTCACTGGTGGTACACCTTGTTTATTTCAGGATCCATTACACGGGTGCAGATCAGATTTCCTGATGGAGTGAGGAAAGTTCTCGCACTGCCTAAGTGTTCCAGTCTGCAGGTTTGTAGCCTGGTCTTACTTAGACTCAGTGGCTCCCAGGCAGAGTTTTATCTAGAGACGCGTCCAGGGGCATCCACCCATCATTTGGACTGTAAAGACAATTTTTTGACAGGTAGAAATTTGAGGGGAAAAAAGCTTATTTGTTATTTACTGTGTACATGTAGGTATTTCTGTGTTTATCCACCACATTTTTGACTGGTCATTTCATCGTGCATAAAGGCCTACTCCCACGTCTTATAGACACATGGCCACAAAGCAGTTAGGCTGCATCTGCCATTACCTGCTTAGAGTCCCTACGAAAATTGTATTTTGGTGTGATGTGTGAATATTTCCGATTGGAAAATGTTGGTACAGTTAATGTCAAATGTACTACTGCGTCAGATCTTTCACTTGGTAGCCATAAATAGACATTACCCAGGTAATCACTGGCTATTTTGCAGAACGCACAATACAAAACAACATCGTTTCAGAATCAGTCATCAGATCAGGACCAAATTTAGGGTTATCAGGTTTGGGTGGGTATTTAGCCACTTTTACAAATTCTTCAAACTTTTTTATTAAGATAATTTACCATTTTCCACTAAATCACTTCATTTCATGTTAGAATATATTTTTTTATCGATACAAAATTAATATACGAATCTTTTTTTAATGGGATGTTCGACTAAATCAACTCATCAGATTTGTCTAAATCATCTGGTTGCCGTGGTTACTTACCATTATGCAAATTGTCATGTGCGACCTTCTTTTCATATGGAGGTAATACACTAAACATTTGTCAAGATGTGATAGTTTGAAGATATACCACTTAATAAACATTTGTAAGCAGATATAATATCATTGTACAGTTCCTAAACTCTCTCATCATTTAGTCAGTAGTACACGAGAAGAGACCGAGTACTTGTTGATTGCATTTATTTGCAGACACTGACAGACTATGTGGAGAAACAAGGTTACGCTGCTGACAACTACAAATTGGTAACAACCTTTCCCACCCGCCAGCTCTCCCAAATGGACTCTTCCGTGACCCTTATCGACCTTGGCTTCTGCAATCAGGAGATTGTTTACGTACAGAGTACGTCTTGAGTCACCCAATAAATCCCGCAAATGAATCCATACGATCGTATGTCCTGTTATTTGCAGGGTATGCTCAAAAAGGCCCGGTGATTTACCCATACGATTATATGTCCTCTGATACGCTCAAAAAGGCCCTGCAAACAAATTCGGGTATATCGATTGAATCTCGTAAGACTTTGGCATTGTTGACAGCTAAGCTATTCAGTATTAGACATGTCAGTTGCTGTTTGATGAATTAATATGCAATTTGACAAACGCGAGCTGTATTTCGTAATGATATTCAGAAGCCCAAGGAAAGTGTTCTACACCCACATAATGGCAAGGAGTTTAACTTGTATGACAGCAATGATTACTGGGTTTCTAAAGCAGCGGTTAGTGTACATTGCTAGAGAGATACTAAAGATCAGGGATTACGTTTTTTGTGCTAAAGATCAGGGATGACGTTTTTTGTGTGTAATTTCACGAAATAAAACTATTATTTTCAAAGTCTTTGAAGTTTATTGTGGTGTAACAAAACAAGTACTCTTCATCATCCAATACTCTTCTCCGTATGTGGAAAATAATTAAATTGGGGGGCCGGTTTCATAAAACCACTAAGACTGTTCTTAGCGCCAAGATGATTGTCTTGGTAAACGATGTGTTTTTTAAATAAGAGAACATAGGAGTTTATGTAAACACATGGCGTTAAGTACAGTAATTGCATAACTTTAAGAACGCTTCATGAAACCAGCCCCAGAAACATTACAAAAGAGGCAGTGTTTCTGATTTGTACATTTGTGTAGATGTTTATGGTAGAAGTGATAGGTGCCATCCGTAGCACATCAGCCTGGCAGGTAACAGAAAACCTTAAAGTTGCTTCCTCAGCTTATTGCATGTAAAAGTCATTTGTGAACATTTAAAACCCAACCTAGTTAGTATCCACTACATGTCGCAAGTTTTTTGTGAACTCATTGTACAAACACAAAGTACTTATATAACATAGTATCCAATCCAGTCCGTGGAACTGTTCAAAGTGCTGTTCACTATACACTACAACTTGGAAGTTATCTGATGTTGTTACGTGTACAGTGTTTATGGAGATCCTCGGTATTCTCCAAAACAACAACTCGGAATCTACAAAAGTATTGCCTGCTCCGTGCTCCTGTGTGGCTCGGAGTGTGCTGGCGCATGGCACAGCAATACACCAATAGACTCCAGCTTCCACAACACCTGCCTAAAGAAGACGATGAAAGTACTGGCCCGAGACCATTTCCAACACAATACTCCGCCAAACAACAAATCAACAACATATCTGCCTCACCCTGAAAAAGAGGTGGACATGGCTCGGCCTTGTCTACAAGATGAGCAACGACATTCCAGCAAAACCAGCACTAGTTTGGACGCCAGAAGGAAATAGAAAGAGGCAGACCAAAAACAACTACCCGGGTAATGCAATCTCATGACACATGGCTGCCTAGTGGAAGCTTAATGTTAGTCTCTAAGTACACATGTACAGGTATACAGTGTACCTATATAACACTGTGATAAATAAGTACACATGTACAGGTATACAGTGTACCTGTATAACACTGTGATAAATAAGTACACGTGTACAGGTATACAGTGTACCTGTATAACACTGTGATAAATAAGTACACGTGTACAGGTATACAGTGTACCTGTATAACACTGTGATAAATAAGTACACATGTACAGGCATACAGTGTACCTGTATAACACTGTGATAAATAAGTACACATGTACAGGCATACAGTGTACCTGTATAACACTGTGATAAATAAGTACACATGTACAAGCATACAGTGTACCTGTATAACACTGTGATAAATAAGTACACGTGTACAGGCATACAGTGTACCTGTATAACACTGTGATCAATAAGTACACGTGTACAGGTATACAGTGTACCTGTATAACACTGTGATGAATAAGTACACGTGTACAGGTATACAGTGTACCTGTATAACACTGTGATCAATAAGTACACATGTACAGGCATACAGTGTACCTGTATAACACTGTGATAAATAAGTACACATGTACAGGCATACAGTGTACCTGTATAACACTGTGATAAATAAGTACACATGTACAGGCATACAGTGTACCTGTATAACACTGTGATAAATAAGTACACATGTACAGGCATACAGTGTACCTGTATAACACTGTGATAAATAAGTACACATGTACAGGCATACAGTGTACCTATATAACACTGTGATAAATAAGTACACATGTACAGGCATACAGTGTACCTGTATAACACTGTGATAAATAAGTACACATGTACAGGCATACAGTGTACCTGTATAACACTGTGATAAATAAGTACACATGTACAGGCATACAGTGTACCTGTATAACACTGTGATAAATAAGTACACATGTACAGGCATACAGTGTACCTGTATAACACTGTGATAAATAAGTACACATGTACAGGCATACAGTGTACCTATATAACACTGTGATAAATAAATACACATGTACAGGCATACAGTGTACCTATATAACACTGTGATAAATAAATACACATGTACAGGCATACAGTGTACCTATATAACACTGTGATAAATAAGTACACATGTACAGGCATACAGTGTACCTATATAACACTGTGATAAATAAATACACATGTACAGGCATACAGTGTACCTATATAACACTGTGATAAATAAGTACACATGTACAGGCATACAGTGTACCTATATAACACTGTGATAAATAAGTACACATGTACAGGCATACAGTGTACCTACATAACACTGTGATAAATAAGTACACATGTACAGGCATACAGTGTACCTACATAACACTGTGATAAATAAGTACACATGTACAGGCATACAGTGTACCTATATAACACTGTGATAAATAAGTACACATGTACAGGCATACAGTGTACCTATATAACACTGTGATAAATAAGTACACATGTACAGGCATACAGTGTACCTATATAACACTGTGATAAATAAGTACACATGTACAGGCATACAGTGTACCTATATAACACTGTGATAAATAAGTACACATGTACAGGCATACAGTGTACCTACATAACACTGTGATAAATAAATACACATGTACAGGCATACAGTGTACCTATATAACACTGTGATAAATAAGTACACATGTACAGGCATACAGTGTACCTATATAACACTGTGATAAATAAGTACACATGTACAGGCATACAGTGTACCTATATAACACTGTGATAAATAAATACACATGTACAGGCATACAGTGTACCTATATAACACTGTGATAAATAAGTACACATGTACAGGCATACAGTGTACCTATATAACACTGTGATAAATAAATACACATGTACAGGCATACAGTGTACCTATATAACACTGTGATAAATAAGTACACATGTACAGGCATACAGTGTACCTATATAACACTGTGATAAATAAATACACATGTACAGGCATACAGTGTACCTATATAACACTGTGATCAATAAGTACACATGTACAGGCATACAGTGTACCTATATAACACTGTGATAAATAAATACACATGTACAGGCATACAGTGTACCTATATAACACTGTGATCAATAAGTACACATGTACAGGCATACAGTGTACCTATATAACACTGTGATAAATAAGTACACATGTACAGGTATACAGTGTACCTATATAACACTGTGATAAATAAGTACACATGTACAGGCATACAGTGTACCTATATAACACTGTGATAAATAAGTACACATGTACAGGCATACAGTGTACCTACATAACACTGTGATAAATAAGTACACATGTACAGGTATACAGTGTACCTATATAACACTGTGATAAATAAGTACACATGTACAGGCATACAGTGTACCTATATAACACTGTGATAAATAAGTACACATGTACAGGCATACAGTGTACCTATATAACACTGTGATAAATAAATACACATGTACAGGCATACAGTGTACCTATATAACACTGTGATAAATAAGTACACATGTACAGGCATACAGTGTACC
Organism: Escarpia spicata; assembly: GCA_963995525.1. Classification (NCBI taxonomy): domain Eukaryota; kingdom Metazoa; phylum Annelida; class Polychaeta; order Sabellida; family Siboglinidae; genus Escarpia; species Escarpia spicata. Next base: position 4,953,617 of record OZ023207.1, read on the forward strand.
TATATAACACTGTGATAAATAAGTACACATGTACAGGCATACAGTGTACCTACATAACACTGTGATAAATAAGTACACATGTACAGGCATACAGTGTACCTATATAACACTGTGATAAATAAATACACATGTACAGGCATACAGTGTACCTATATAACACTGTGATCAATAAGTACACATGTACAGGCATACAGTGTACCTATATAGCACTGTGATAAATAAGTACACATGTACAGGCATACAGTGTACCTATATAACACTGTGATAAATAAGTACACATGTACAGGCATACAGTGTACCTATATAACACTGTGATAAATAAGTACACATGTACAGGCATACAGTGTACCTACATAACACTGTGATAAATAAGTACACATGTACAGGCATACAGTGTACCTATATAACACTGTGATAAATAAGTACACATGTACAGGCATACAGTGTACCTATATAACACTGTGATAAATAAGTACACATGTACAGGCATACAGTGTACCTATATAACACTGTGATAAATAAATACACATGTACAGGCATACAGTGTACCTATATAACACTGTGATAAATAAGTACACATGTACAGGCATACAGTGTACCTATATAACACTGTGATAAATAAGTACACATGTACAGGCATACAGTGTACCTACATAACACTGTGATAAATAAATACACATGTACAGGCATACAGTGTACCTATATAACACTGTGATAAATAAGTACACATGTACAGGCATACAGTGTACCTATATAACACTGTGATAAATAAATACACATGTACAGGCATACAGTGTACCTATATAACACTGTGATAAATAAGTACACATGTACAGGCATACAGTGTACCTATATAACACTGTGATAAATAAATACACATGTACAGGCATACAGTGTACCTATATAACACTGTGATAAATAAGTACACATGTACAGGCATACAGTGTACCTATATAACACTGTGATAAATAAGTACACATGTACAGGCATACAGTGTACCTATATAACACTGTGATAAATAAGTACACATGTACAGGTATACAGTGTACCTATATAACACTGTGATAAATAAGTACACATGTACAGGCATACAGTGTACCTATATAACACTGTGATAAATAAGTACACATGTACAGGCATACAGTGTACCTACATAACACTGTGATAAATAAGTACACATGTACAGGTATACAGTGTACCTATATAACACTGTGATAAATAAGTACACATGTACAGGCATACAGTGTACCTATATAACACTGTGATAAATAAGTACACATGTACAGGCATACAGTGTACCTATATAACACTGTGATAAATAAATACACATGTACAGGCATACAGTGTACCTATATAACACTGTGATAAATAAGTACACATGTACAGGCATACAGTGTACCTATATAACACTGTGATAAATAAGTACACATGTACAGGCATACAGTGTACCTACATAACACTGTGATAAATAAATACACATGTACAGGCATACAGTGTACCTATATAACACTGTGATAAATAAGTACACATGTACAGGCATACAGTGTACCTATATAACACTGTGATAAATAAATACACATGTACAGGCATACAGTGTACCTATATAACACTGTGATAAATAAGTACACATGTACAGGCATACAGTGTACCTATATAACACTGTGATAAATAAATACACATGTACAGGCATACAGTGTACCTATATAACACTGTGATAAATAAGTACACATGTACAGGCATACAGTGTACCTGTATAACACTGTGATAAATAAGTACACATGTACAGGCATACAGTGTACCTGTATAACACTGTGATAAATAAGTACACATGTACAGGCATACAGTGTACCTATATAACACTGTGATAAATAAGTACACATGTACAGGCATACAGTGTACCTATATAACACTGTGATAAATAAGTACACATGTACAGGCATACAGTGTACCTACATAACACTGTGATAAATAAGTACACATGTACAGGCATACAGTGTACCTACATAACACTGTGATAAATAAGTACACATGTACAGGCATACAGTGTACCTGTATAACACTGTGATAAATAAGTACACATGTACAGGCATACAGTGTACCTGTATAACACTGTGATAAATAAGTACACATGTACAGGCATACAGTGTACCTGTATAACACTGTGATAAATAAGTACACATGTACAGGCATACAGTGTACCTGTATAACACTGTGATAAATAAGTACACATGTACAGGCATACAGTGTACCTGTATAACACTGTGATAAATAAGTACACATGTACAGGCATACAGTGTACCTGTATAACACTGTGATAAATAAGTACACATGTACAGGCATACAGTGTACCTGTATAACACTGTGATAAATAAGTACACATGTACAGGCATACAGTGTACCTATATAACACTGTGATAAATAAGTACACATGTACAGGCATACAGTGTACCTATATAACACTGTGATAAATAAGTACACATGTACAGGCATACAGTGTACCTACATAACACTGTGATAAATAAGTACACATGTACAGGCATACAGTGTACCTACATAACACTGTGATAAATAAGTACACATGTACAGGCATACAGTGTACCTATATAACACTGTGATAAATAAGTACACATGTACAGGCATACAGTGTACCTATATAACACTGTGATAAATAAGTACACATGTACAGGCATACAGTGTACCTATATAACACTGTGATAAATAAGTACACATGTACAGGCATACAGTGTACCTATATAACACTGTGATAAATAAGTACACATGTACAGGCATACAGTGTACCTACATAACACTGTGATAAATAAATACACATGTACAGGCATACAGTGTACCTATATAACACTGTGATAAATAAGTACACATGTACAGGCATACAGTGTACCTATATAACACTGTGATAAATAAGTACACATGTACAGGCATACAGTGTACCTATATAACACTGTGATAAATAAATACACATGTACAGGCATACAGTGTACCTATATAACACTGTGATAAATAAGTACACATGTACAGGCATACAGTGTACCTATATAACACTGTGATAAATAAATACACATGTACAGGCATACAGTGTACCTATATAACACTGTGATAAATAAGTACACATGTACAGGCATACAGTGTACCTATATAACACTGTGATAAATAAATACACATGTACAGGCATACAGTGTACCTATATAACACTGTGATCAATAAGTACACATGTACAGGCATACAGTGTACCTATATAACACTGTGATAAATAAATACACATGTACAGGCATACAGTGTACCTATATAACACTGTGATCAATAAGTACACATGTACAGGCATACAGTGTACCTATATAACACTGTGATAAATAAGTACACATGTACAGGTATACAGTGTACCTATATAACACTGTGATAAATAAGTACACATGTACAGGCATACAGTGTACCTATATAACACTGTGATAAATAAGTACACATGTACAGGCATACAGTGTACCTACATAACACTGTGATAAATAAGTACACATGTACAGGTATACAGTGTACCTATATAACACTGTGATAAATAAGTACACATGTACAGGCATACAGTGTACCTATATAACACTGTGATAAATAAGTACACATGTACAGGCATACAGTGTACCTATATAACACTGTGATAAATAAATACACATGTACAGGCATACAGTGTACCTATATAACACTGTGATAAATAAGTACACATGTACAGGCATACAGTGTACCTATATAACACTGTGATAAATAAGTACACATGTACAGGCATACAGTGTACCTACATAACACTGTGATAAATAAGTACACATGTACAGGCATACAGTGTACCTATATAACACTGTGATAAATAAATACACATGTACAGGCATACAGTGTACCTATATAACACTGTGATCAATAAGTACACATGTACAGGCATACAGTGTACCTATATAGCACTGTGATAAATAAGTACACATGTACAGGCATACAGTGTACCTATATAACACTGTGATAAATAAGTACACATGTACAGGCATACAGTGTACCTATATAACACTGTGATAAATAAGTACACATGTACAGGCATACAGTGTACCTACATAACACTGTGATAAATAAGTACACATGTACAGGCATACAGTGTACCTATATAACACTGTGATAAATAAGTACACATGTACAGGCATACAGTGTACCTATATAACACTGTGATAAATAAGTACACATGTACAGGCATACAGTGTACCTATATAACACTGTGATAAATAAATACACATGTACAGGCATACAGTGTACCTATATAACACTGTGATAAATAAGTACACATGTACAGGCATACAGTGTACCTATATAACACTGTGATAAATAAGTACACATGTACAGGCATACAGTGTACCTACATAACACTGTGATAAATAAATACACATGTACAGGCATACAGTGTACCTATATAACACTGTGATAAATAAGTACACATGTACAGGCATACAGTGTACCTATATAACACTGTGATAAATAAATACACATGTACAGGCATACAGTGTACCTATATAACACTGTGATAAATAAGTACACATGTACAGGCATACAGTGTACCTATATAACACTGTGATAAATAAATACACATGTACAGGCATACAGTGTACCTATATAACACTGTGATAAATAAGTACACATGTACAGGCATACAGTGTACCTATATAACACTGTGATCAATAAGTACACATGTACAGGCATACAGTGTACCTATATAACACTGTGATAAATAAGTACACATGTACAGGTATACAGTGTACCTATATAACACTGTGATAAATAAGTACACATGTACAGGCATACAGTGTACCTATATAACACTGTGATAAATAAGTACACATGTACAGGCATACAGTGTACCTACATAACACTGTGATAAATAAGTACACATGTACAGGTATACAGTGTACCTATATAACACTGTGATAAATAAGTACACATGTACAGGCATACAGTGTACCTATATAACACTGTGATAAATAAGTACACATGTACAGGCATACAGTGTACCTATATAACACTGTGATAAATAAATACACATGTACAGGCATACAGTGTACCTATATAACACTGTGATAAATAAGTACACATGTACAGGCATACAGTGTACCTATATAACACTGTGATAAATAAGTACACATGTACAGGCATACAGTGTACCTACATAACACTGTGATAAATAAATACACATGTACAGGCATACAGTGTACCTATATAACACTGTGATAAATAAGTACACATGTACAGGCATACAGTGTACCTATATAACACTGTGATAAATAAATACACATGTACAGGCATACAGTGTACCTATATAACACTGTGATAAATAAGTACACATGTACAGGCATACAGTGTACCTATATAACACTGTGATAAATAAATACACATGTACAGGCATACAGTGTACCTATATAACACTGTGATAAATAAGTACACATGTACAGGCATACAGTGTACCTATATAACACTGTGATCAATAAGTACACATGTACAGGCATACAGTGTACCTATATAACACTGTGATAAATAAGTACACATGTACAGGTATACAGTGTACCTATATAACACTGTGATAAATAAGTACACATGTACAGGCATACAGTGTACCTATATAACACTGTGATAAATAAGTACACATGTACAGGCATACAGTGTACCTACATAACACTGTGATAAATAAGTACACATGTACAGGTATACAGTGTACCTATATAACACTGTGATAAATAAGTACACATGTACAGGCATACAGTGTACCTATATAACACTGTGATAAATAAGTACACATGTACAGGCATACAGTGTACCTATATAACACTGTGATAAATAAATACACATGTACAGGCATACAGTGTACCTATATAACACTGTGATAAATAAGTACACATGTACAGGCATACAGTGTACCTATATAACACTGTGATAAATAAGTACACATGTACAGGCATACAGTGTACCTACATAACACTGTGATAAATAAATACACATGTACAGGCATACAGTGTACCTATATAACACTGTGATAAATAAGTACACATGTACAGGCATACAGTGTACCTATATAACACTGTGATAAATAAATACACATGTACAGGCATACAGTGTACCTATATAACACTGTGATAAATAAATACACATGTACAGGCATACAGTGTACCTATATAACACTGTGATAAATAAGTACACATGTACAGGCATACAGTGTACCTATATAACACTGTGATAAATAAATACACATGTACAGGCATACAGTGTACCTATATAACACTGTGATCAATAAGTACACATGTACAGGTATACAGTGTACCTATATAACACTGTGATAAATAAGTACACATGTACAGGCATACAGTGTACCTATATAACACTGTGATAAATAAGTACACATGTACAGGCATACAGTGTACCTATATAACACTGTGATAAATAAGTACACATGTACAGGCATACAGTGTACCTATATAACACTGTGATAAATAAATACACATGTACAGGCATACAGTGTACCTATATAACACTGTGATAAATAAGTACACATGTACAGGCATACAGTGTACCTATATAACACTGTGATAAATAAATACACATGTACAGGCATACAGTGTACCTATATAACACTGTGATAAATAAGTACACATGTACAGGCATACAGTGTACCTATATAACACTGTGATAAATAAATACACATGTACAGGCATACAGTGTACCTATATAACACTGTGATCAATAAGTACACATGTACAGGCATACAGTGTACCTATATAACACTGTGATAAATAAGTACACATGTACAGGTATACAGTGTACCTATATAACACTGTGATAAATAAGTACACATGTACAGGCATACAGTGTACCTGTATAACACTGTGATAAATAAGTACACATGTACAGGCATACAGTGTACCTACATAACACTGTGATAAATAAGTACACATGTACAGGCATACAGTGTACCTATATAACACTGTGATAAATAAATACACATGTACAGGCATACAGTGTACCTATATAACACTGTGATCAATAAGTACACATGTACAGGCATACAGTGTACCTATATAGCACTGTGATAAATAAGTACACATGTACAGGCATACAGTGTACCTATATAACACTGTGATAAATAAGTACACATGTACAGGCATACAGTGTACCTATATAACACTGTGATAAATAAGTACACATGTACAGGCATACAGTGTACCTACATAACACTGTGATAAATAAGTACACATGTACAGGCATACAGTGTACCTATATAACACTGTGATAAATAAGTACACATGTACAGGCATACAGTGTACCTATATAACACTGTGATAAATAAGTACACATGTACAGGCATACAGTGTACCTATATAACACTGTGATAAATAAATACACATGTACAGGCATACAGTGTACCTATATAACACTGTGATAAATAAGTACACATGTACAGGCATACAGTGTACCTATATAACACTGTGATAAATAAGTACACATGTACAGGCATACAGTGTACCTACATAACACTGTGATAAATAAATACACATGTACAGGCATACAGTGTACCTATATAACACTGTGATAAATAAGTACACATGTACAGGCATACAGTGTACCTATATAACACTGTGATAAATAAATACACATGTACAGGCATACAGTGTACCTATATAACACTGTGATAAATAAGTACACATGTACAGGCATACAGTGTACCTATATAACACTGTGATAAATAAATACACATGTACAGGCATACAGTGTACCTATATAACACTGTGATAAATAAGTACACATGTACAGGCATACAGTGTACCTATATAACACTGTGATAAATAAATACACATGTACAGGCATACAGTGTACCTATATAACACTGTGATCAATAAGTACACATGTACAGGCATACAGTGTACCTATATAACACTGTGATAAATAAGTACACATGTACAGGTATACAGTGTACCTATATAACACTGTGATAAATAAGTACACATGTACAGGCATACAGTGTACCTATATAACACTGTGATAAATAAGTACACATGTACAGGCATACAGTGTACCTACATAACACTGTGATAAATAAGTACACATGTACAGGTATACAGTGTACCTATATAACACTGTGATAAATAAGTACACATGTACAGGCATACAGTGTACCTATATAACACTGTGATAAATAAGTACACATGTACAGGCATACAGTGTACCTATATAACACTGTGATAAATAAATACACATGTACAGGCATACAGTGTACCTATATAACACTGTGATAAATAAGTACACATGTACAGGCATACAGTGTACCTATATAACACTGTGATAAATAAGTACACATGTACAGGCATACAGTGTACCTACATAACACTGTGATAAATAAGTACACATGTACAGGCATACAGTGTACCTATATAACACTGTGATAAATAAATACACATGTACAGGCATACAGTGTACCTATATAACACTGTGATCAATAAGTACACATGTACAGGCATACAGTGTACCTATATAGCACTGTGATAAATAAGTACACATGTACAGGCATACAGTGTACCTATATAACACTGTGATAAATAAGTACACATGTACAGGCATACAGTGTACCTATATAACACTGTGATAAATAAGTACACATGTACAGGCATACAGTGTACCTACATAACACTGTGATAAATAAGTACACATGTACAGGCATACAGTGTACCTATATAACACTGTGATAAATAAGTACACATGTACAGGCATACAGTGTACCTATATAACACTGTGATAAATAAGTACACATGTACAGGCATACAGTGTACCTATATAACACTGTGATAAATAAGTACACATGTACAGGCATACAGTGTACCTATATAACACTGTGATAAATAAGTACACATGTACAGGCATACAGTGTACCTATATAACACTGTGATAAATAAGTACACATGTACAGGCATACAGTGTACCTATATAACACTGTGATAAATAAGTACACATGTACAGGCATACAGTGTACCTATATAACACTGTGATAAATAAGTACACATGTACAGGCATACAGTGTACCTATATAACACTGTGATAAATAAATACACATGTACAGGCATACAGTGTACCTATATAACACTGTGATAAATAAGTACACATGTACAGGCATACAGTGTACCTATATAACACTGTGATAAATAAGTACACATGTACAGGCATACAGTGTACCTACATAACACTGTGATAAATAAGTACACATGTACAGGTATACAGTGTACCTATATAACACTGTGATAAAAAAGTACACATGTACAGGCATACAGTGTACCTATATAACACTGTGATAAATAAGTACACATGTACAGGCATACAGTGTACCTATATAACACTGTGATAAATAAGTACACATGTACAGGCATACAGTGTACCTATATAACACTGTGATAAATAAGTACACATGTACAGGCATACAGTGTACCTATATAACACTGTGATAAATAAATACACATGTACAGGCATACAGTGTACCTATATAACACTGTGATAAATAAGTACACATGTACAGGCATACAGTGTACCTATATAACACTGTGATAAATAAATACACATGTACAGGCATACAGTGTACCTATATAACACTGTGATCAATAAGTACACATGTACAGGCATACAGTGTACCTATATAACACTGTGATAAATAAGTACACATGTACAGGCATACAGTGTACCTATATAACACTGATAAATAAGTACACATGTACAGGTATACAGTGTACCTATATAACACTGTGATAAATAAGTACACATGTACAGGCATACAGTGTACCTATATAACACTGTGATAAATAAGTACACATGTACAGGCATACAGTGTACCTATATAACACTGTGATAAATAAGTACACATGTATAGGTATACAGTGTACCTATATAAAACTGTGATAAATAAGTACACATGTATAGGTATACAGTGTACCTATATAACACTGATAAATAAGTACACATGTACAGGCATACAGTGTACCTATATAACACTGTGATAAATAAGTACACATGTATAGGTATACAGTGTACCTATATAAAACTGTGATAAATAAGTACACATGTATAGGTATACAGTGTACCTATATAACACTGTGATAAATAAGTACACATGTACAGGTATACAGTGTATATGACTGTAATTTGCATAAAAATATAATTGTGGCAAAACAATAAATTGTGTGACATCTGTGATGAAAGGAATAGGGACTTACTTTAGGATGAATCCAAGCAAATCAGACATTAAAAAGAGGGAATTAAGGGTATATTCCCCCATGGGTGTCAAGTAGTGTCACCTATAATTGACCTGATGTGGTGTTGCCCCATTATAACACATTTGAAATTAAATTATAATTGTTTGAAAATTGCATTACGTGTGTGACATGAAGAGTTGAATTTTTAAATTATATATAACTTAACAAAAATATTGTGTTAAATTTTATTTCATTGTTACCTAGTGACATTTGAGTACACCTAATTAACTTCTTAAAAAACAATTACAATAAAAATGTGGTGTTATTTGAATGGGATTATGATACATTACATAACAAAATATACACCTGTATGTAAAATGGCCATTATTTCCCATAAAAACTTATAATCATATTTTTAACTTGTTTCATAACAAGGAGATGTAGACGTAGTAAATGGCTCAAGACTGTTCTATCCCAATGCAAGTATAGCAAGTCACTTCTGAGGCTCACTTTCTGTGAAATCGCCCAAAACAAGTATGTATTCAGACTATGGACATTACTTACTATTCACAAACTACACATTTGGACAACAAATAATCAGATTCACAATGGACCAACCAGCAAGCTGAAGCAGTTTTAACACCAACAAAATTAATAAACCTGTATAATAATCAACAGTTGTTGGTTATTATGCAAGATCAAAAAGTTGCCGACATACAAACAGGGATATAATTAATTACATTGATATCTTGACAGACCATCGCAATTGATTCCCAACAGGGAAGTTTTGTGTTTGTTTTTTATCATAAAATCATGTTATACTGTATCAGTATCGTGTTCTAATGTACTACGTACGAAATGTTATAACGAAACAGAAACGACTATTGAATTGAAGTTTCATGTTTACAGAAACTCCCTTTAAAATATGCACCTCAGATGCGTCTTAAATGCTATTTGACTGTATACCATAATACAAACATTAAAAATGCACATAACAAACATGTACGTATCGTACAATCACAAAATCTTCTGGGTGAATCACAAGACCTAGCCCAAACATCAACTCTCAATGATTGTAAACACACAACTTTATTACTGGAATGATATGTTAAAACCAACAGACCACATTTTATGTTCAAAAAGAATTGACAACACATATGTTCTGTTTTGCTATGCTATGAAGTGCACATTACAATCTGAAGAAAACAGCTTGTACAGAGCTAACTGGAGATCTGAGAAATCTTTGTTCAACAGCACCTGATCTTTTATAAATACCAGTGTAACAGGTCGAGAGTTGTCACACGCAGAAAGTAAACCTCTACCAGGATAAGTGTTGCTTTTGATGTGGTGTGTGTAAGTTAAATGTTTCAATTGTTAGAATACAGAGTATGAACATAATTATAATAACTTGTGCAATTATTTGCAGGAAACATAATAAAACAACGATAAGAATAAATGTCACGACTGCACACTTAATGATCAATGGTCGGACTACCCTTTACACGGACAACTCCCAGTACGGTTACACCAATCAATTATGCTTATATCAAATTTAAAAGAAACACAGGCATGCTCTTGCGTTTTGCATCCCAATTTCTTACTTGAAATCCAGTGTATATTTTATAAAAGCGCATTCGTATTTCTATAAATCCGAGAATGTGTTTCCATCGGTTAACCATTAGCATTCCATGTGTTACCTTCCATCCAGTTATACAGACAGCAAATAAATCCGTTTCCTTTCCATGTTTCCACTGCTATAAGTTCATTATTCAACATATACCTTTGTGATGAACACAAGGTAACGTGTACTTCATAATGGCAGAATATCCCATGAATTTGAAACAAGAATAAATACGGAATATGGTCGTAGTTACCCCAAAAATCTATACCGAATACAGGGAATCCATACAATACAGCAATATAGAATATAGAATATCTTTGATCTGTATTCTGTAAATAAAAACAAATGGCTGGATGTTGTACACAGGACCTACAGAAGACTGACTTTGCTATATTGAATATTCTTTATACTACATTTTTTTAAAGACACTAGATTTGGCCAGGGCAATGCTATTTTACGAAGGTTCTTCTACTATTTGCTACAAGTGTGCTGTGTCCCCCCTCCCACATCTACACCTAACCCCCCAAAAACCCAAATACAACTTCATATGAAACAACTCATTTGCAAAATACATAATCACATAAGCGACACCGATGCTAGAGGGCAACAGTAGCCACACACTCGCATTTGTGCAGAGGTCGAAGTTCGTACAGTGGTCTTCACTGAGCATGCTCCATGGTGGGGTCGTCGGGTCAACATTTCCAGCAGGGCTGATTTAAATGCAGACCGTCATAGTTCCACGAGCACAGCCAGATGGCGATCAGTCTACGACAGCGACCTCTGTCAACAAGACACTCTTTGGTCCATATCGGTGACTTAAAATCTGGTATTTATAGACTTCATTGGTTAACTGGCATCTATATTGTGAATGAGTGGCGCCATCGAGCAGGCAACAAAATATATATAAACATCAAACAAATTCCACTCTAGGTATTTTCATAAATCTAGCTAGCATCAAAGGATTTTTTGACTGCTATAATGTTGTCATCAATCTTATACTTGTATGATGGACACTAGGAAATATTTATGCAATTCATCACAATTTCCATTATCCAAAAAAATCTACATAAAATGCAATATGATTGTACACCATTAAAACCAATATTTTGCATGCGGGATGTTTAGTAGAAATATTGTAGGCAGCAATAAAAGGCCATTTTAATGTTTTATAGCATAGTCCACATAAACCAATACCATGACCCGTCATGCAACATTGAATTATTTGTTTGTCAGTCTTACTGCAAAACAGCATCATATAAGGGAACGTTTCTGTTCCTTTTTATCATAAAATCTTGTTGTACATTGAAAAACTATGCCTATTATAACACCGACCACCCAAATGTGTTCTAATGAACCATTTTGTTGTTTGTTGAAACTATTAATATTATAACACATCGACCGCCCAAATGTGTTCTAATGAACCATTTTGTGTTTGTTGAAACTATTATAACACACCGACCGCCCAAATGTGTTCTAATGAACCATTTTGTGTTTGTTGAAACTATTATAACACACCGACCGCCCAAATGTGTTCTAATGAACCATTTTGTGTTTGTTGAAATGTCAGTTGATGTTTCCAGTTCTGTATATCGGGTTGAAACAGTTTCCTTACAAGGCTGTGTGCTACTTTTGAAGACATGACCTTAGTCTAAGGCCCCGAAGGCAGGGTATTGACACAAGGTCACGACATTCTTCAGAATTATCCGAGATCGCTATTCTGGGATTTTAGTGATAGTTTTTTGTCAACACTAAACTGACATCTGGATGGTAAGTATGTTACAATACATAAAGTATATACGCTAACATGATTTGATAATAAAAATAATGTAATACCTGCCTAATTTAAATTATGGATGCGGGTAACAAGATAGCGAACTAATTGTGAAAAGAGTAACATGTAACATGCCTACCTTCTATGCAGTTACTGGTTTAGGCGCATGTTGTTGTCAATGATCTGAAACATTTCCTGTGGCGCTGGGATTCGTCCAGACTCAAGCTTTGACCAAACAGGGACATCTGTCAGTAAACAAAGACATATGTCAACAACAAGCAGACGTGTAAAAAATAGAAAAATAGGAACATATGTCAACAACACGGATCTGGTTTTTCTCCCTCTTTTAAAAATAAAATAGTCATGTTATTTTGAGAGCCACTGAGGATACTGTCATTCACGTAACAGTTGTTTCACTCCATTCAGCAACACATGCTTAAAATAATCTTATTACAATCAGGGTTCATACAGAGTGAGCAATTCAAGAACAGCATTATAAAGTTACTTCAGAAAAATGGGCCAAGAGGCCCTGAAGTCCTTTGGACTAATATGTCTATATGTGACACCGGCTGACCAAATGAGTGATAGTTGGAAAAATTGTAACATCGTTTTCTTACATTCTTATAAAGGTTGGGTAGGGTGTTTGACACGGTTTCAAAAATTATGACTGCTACAAAATTAGCGAAGTTATGGAGCATTGAACATGGTAGGGGTCAAAAGGTGAAAATGAGGAAAACGGCTGTTGAAGTTTTACATTACATATGCAAATGGATTGCATGGAAATATTACATGCATGGCATTCAAAGGTGGCACACAGTATGTATGTTATGTTGCAATGATACACCAGAAGTACAAATGTGCTGCTACAAAGACTTATAAAGTTATGCCAGATTATGTCTTTATGTATAAAACTAAAAGGACATATTATTTGAGAGCAAAAGGTAGACTAAAGAAAATAAAAAATGGGTCAGCTGGACGGTGATAGACCGTTTGAACTTGAAGCCATTGTCAAACTTTTGTCTCGACTTCACCGAAGGCGGTGTCCTGCTGTCAGAACTTTGAAGGTGTTACTCACCTAACTTACAGGTCTTTGTCAGTAAGAATAATGGGATGGTAATTTCCACCAATGTTTTTTGTTTCCTGTAAGTCATTTTGTGGGATATATTAGCCGTGCTAATTCAAAAATTAGTGCTATATAATAGTAATTTGTCAAAATGTAAACAAACTCAAAGCCCATGGCTGGATGGCCACGCTCCAACTTTGTAATTATAGAAAATGATAAAACTACCATGCATCATTTTTTTGGGAATCTATGTCAAGCTTCTGAGGAAACAGATACTGTACAGAAATAACATGCTGAGTGCTAATGGGTTAACAGGGTCTAGTGCATCTGTCTGTTGACACAAGCCTCTGCCAGTGACCAATTACCGATTAGTCACAGTTTCCATCAAACAATAGCAGCCAGAGAATCTTAGCTGCAGTGGGGTGCGATGTTGTTGGAAAAGGGTTTAGCTTTTTGGGAGGCCCTGAGAATGATTCAATCAAATACAATTGTTTGTGTACAGTGGCACTACCCTAAGAGACATATATGCCAAATTAGAGAAAAAATTACAGGTTTAAAAAAAAAAAAAAAATGTGAAAATTTACCAGTTTTTTTGTCCTTTTTAGGGCCATTGGGTGCCCTTAAAATTATTCAATCAGATTTATTGTGTACATTGACACTAACCTAAGGAACGTCTATGCAAAATTAGACCAAAAAACATTACTGAACAGTTTTGGGAAAAATAGACAAAATGTACAAATCTACCAGTTTTGGGGCCCTTGGAGACCATAAGAACGATTCAATCAAATACAGATTTCTCGTGCATAGTGGCAGTGCCCTAAGATATGTCTATGCAAAATTTCAGAAAAAGTTGCCGAACGGTTTCCGAGATACGGCAGCTAACGGCGGACACAGAGTGATGGCAATAGTCCGTTGGACCTTCGGCCCAAAGGATTAAAAACGTTCAATATTTTATGTCAAATACATTTGTACAGTTCCACACATGTGTACAATAATGTGTGTGTGTGCGCGCGCACATATATTGACTGTATATCCCTGGTATATATGTGTTTGTGTATGTACAGTTTAATTTATTCATAAACATTTTATTTATATAATTAAACTTTAGTTTGACCCCATATTATAAAATGTTGATCAATTCATACACACAGGCTAGAACACTTTATTTAAATTGCTAATTAAACAACACCCCCCTTTAACCTGCTTACATTGGTTTTCATAACTTGGTTTTTGACTGTGTATTTTTCACAATATTGCTTGGAAGATTTTCACAGAAGACTCAACTCTAAAATTAAATTGCTCTTCACATTAACGCTTGGCTAAGAAAAGGTATGATGTGCCTGTCTTGCATGCACCAAGAATCTCATCAGGCTAACTTCACATTAACGCTTGGCTAAGAAAAGGCATGATGTGCCTGTCTTGCTTGCACCAAGAATCTCATCAGGCTAACTTCACATTAACACTTGGCTAAGAAAAGGCATGATGTGCCTGTCTTGCTTGCACCAAGAATCTCATCAGGCTAACTTCACATTAACACTTGGCTAAGAAAAGGCATGATGTGCCTGTCTTGCTTGCACCAAGAATCTCATCAGGCTAACTTCACATTAACGCTTGGCTAAGAAAAGGCATGATGTGCCTGTCTTGCTTGCACCAAGAATCTCATCAGGCTAACTTCACATTAACACTTGGCTAAGAAAAGGCATGATGTGCCTGTCTTGCTTGCACCAAGAATCTCATCAGGCTAACTTCACATTAACACTTGGCTAAGAAAAGGCATGATGTACCTGTCTTGCATGCACCAAGAATCTCATCAGGCTAACTTCACATTAATGCTTGGCTAAGAAAAGGCATGATGTGCCTGTCTTGCTTGCATCAAGAATCTCATCAGGCTAACTTCACATTAACGCTTGGCTAAGAAAAGGCATGATGTACCTGTCTTGCTTGCACCAAGAATCTCATCAGGCTAACTTCACATTAACGCTTGGCTAAGAAAAGGCATGATGTGCCTGTCTTGCTTGCATCAAGAATCTCATCAGGCTAACTTCACATTAATGCTTGGCTAAGAAAAGGCATGATGTGCCTGTCTTGCTTGCATCAAGAATCTCATCAGGCTAACTTCACATTAACGCTTGGCTAAGAAAAGGCATGATGTGCCTGTCTTGCTTGCACCAAGAATCTCATCAGGCTAACTTCACATTAACGCTTGGCTAAGAAAAGGCATGATGTGCCTGTCTTGCTTGCACCAAGAATCTCATCAGGCTAACTTCACATTAACACTTGGCTAAGAAAAGGCATGATGTGCCTGTCTTGCGTGCACCAAGAATCTCATCAGGCTAACTTCACATTAACACTTGGCTAAGAAAAGGCATGATGTGCCTGTCTTGCTTGCACCAAGAATCTCATCAGGCTAACTTCACATTAATGCTTGGCTAAGAAAAGGCATGATGTACCTGTCTTGCATGCACCAAGAATCTCATCAGGCTAACTTCACATTAACGCTTGGCTAAGAAAAGGCATGATGTGCCTGTCTTGCTTGCACTAAGAATGTCATCAGGCTAACTTCACATTAACGCTTGGCTAAGAAAAGGTATGATGTGCCTGTCTTGCTTGCACCAAGAATCTCATCAGGCTAACTTCACATTAACGCTTGGCTAAGAAAAGGCATGATGTGCCTGTCTTGCTTGCACCAAGAATCTCATCAGGCTAACTTCACATTAACGCTTGGCTAAGAAAAGGTATGATGTGCCTGTCTTGCGTGCACCAAGAATCTCATCAGGCTAACTTCACATTAACGCTTGGCTAAGAAAAGGCATGATGTGCCTGTCTTGCTTGCACCAAGAATCTCATCAGGCTAACTTCACATTAACGCTTGGCTAAGAAAAGGTATGATGTGCCTGTCTTGCTTGCACCAAGAATGTCATGAGACTAACTGTGCACATGATAATGTCTGCACACTTAGCAAGGCCAATAATCACCAATATGTGATATTTATTTTTCAAAATGTTGTCTCTGGCTCTTCCACAGTTTAGGCTTAGCCTGAGACTAGTTTATTATTTATTATGGCAATATTTTACTTAACTTGCCTAAATTATTAGCCTACAAGTCAAGGTACTCCTTCGGTAAGTAAAACATTTTCTATATTGTCAATCTAATTACTAATACATATCCTTGGCTCTGGTGCTTCCTACCATCATTCATTTCCACAGATGATGTTCATATTATAATGTTTTACAATGATATTGCTCTGTGCATGGCACTAACTTCTGAATATCACGGCGATCCTTCCTAGCCTAATTTTATAATTACTGTCCAGTAACCACTCATCTCTGAATCTATAGTCATTCTAAACTCACGGCGTGGTCATTATCAATCATAAAATGAATAGGAATAATATGTCAAGGAAAAAAAATTTTAAATAAACAATATGGACACTGATGTGTAACCAGACATGCAGAGAAATAGTATCTGATCGGATCATGTGTTCAGGTAACGCCATCTAACGATTATGACCATTGTTATTCAACATCGCGCCGTCTACTGAACCATGTTACCGCTAATTTCCATCTTCCGCCATGTTGTTTTTGTTGAATTGTAATTCACCAATTTTTACAACAAAAATATTATTAAAATTATGTCATCAACAACTCATCACTAATGTGCTTTGAATGTTCTTGAACACCTGTTTCAAGAAAATTCAAGAACGTCCAGTGAAATTCAAGAATATTCGAGGGTACCTGAACGGAAAAATCAAATGCAAGAACATTCAAGAGTTTCTGGGGATCTGTGCGAACCCTGATTACAACCAATGCAAACAATTGTAAACCAAAGCCCCTACATATAGTACACCTGAACTAACTAAAAGACATCTTAGCAAGCACCTACCATTAAATGTAATCTCGAAGGCGCCAGTAGAGATGAGTTGGCCCTCTATGGCATTGCTTAGGAAGAAGATCATCAGACAGGCGTATACCTGAAACACACAACAGGTGACTCAACATGACAACACTCCCAAACGACAACAACCCCAAATCACAACTCGTAAATGACAACATTCCCAACACTCCCAAATGATAACCAAAAACGACAACTCCCAAAGGACAACATTACAAAATGATAACACTCCCATATGACAACAATATAATACCAATGCTGACAAATTAAATGACAACTATACATTGATGGATTAATGCAGACAATGGATAGATACAGATCAACGATACAGCTCATATCACGGTCACCCGAGAAACACCACCTCAAAATAAGGTCACATGTAGAAAAGGGAACGTATGCTTAAAACATAGGGGATGGGAGAATTGGATGGAGGGGGGCAGAAACAGGGAAAGGGAGGGAAGAGATAGGGGTAGAGGGTAACAGAGGTAGAGTAGGAGGAACAGGGAAAGAGCTAGGCAGCATTGCTAAATACCTTGTTCTCGAGAGCCCAAGTGTACGCGGAAGGTGTGGCCTTGTTGATCCAGTCGAAGGGGTTCTGACTGGCCACAATGAGGACAATGAGCGAGAGTTTGACGATGTTGAACAGCTGGGACAGGTAGTATTGGATGGGGGGTGGGGGGTAGTTGTCGCCCTCTACCATCAGCTGGGGGTACTTTTGTTGGATGGCGTATGCAAACTGTTCATACACCTTCCGGTACCCTCAGGAGTTACTGCAACAAACCAATGCATGCAAACCGTTTAAAGGTAAATTCTTATATATAGTCGCAATATTCAATCCCTCGGACTCCTCAAAATGCTTTACACTTTACTCCCTGCCAGACCTGTTCAATCAAACACCATCTTAACTACTCTGGGAAGCATCCAGCCACACTGCAATTAATTTGTGAAGACTATTCGTACACAAATATCTGCCACTGTCTATTGCCAGGTACTCATTCATACAGCTGAGTGAACTGGAGTAATGTAGAGTGAACGAACTTGCCCAAGATTCGACACCGCAGCACAGGAAGTGAACCCGGGTTCTCTCAGTGGAGACTCTGAAGCTCTAGCCACTGCACCACAGCGCTACACACTCGGTTTAGACACCTTCCTATAGTTTCAGCAGGAGTAGCTGCAATATGCATCAGTCAATCACATGTGAACCTGTTCATTAGTTTACCATTTTAGCGGAGGTTTACACCTCCTAGAGTCATATGGCGGAGTTAAAAGCTTAAACACTGAGAAGCGCCTATTGTGATGAAATAATAGGCACTTGTGTTTAATCTGGACCCAACTCGATATAACGTTATAAAATTACTTTTTTTATTTTATTTGACACCTCAGTGCATTAGATCCGTCATTAAACATAACCCCAGGCATATTTGTTACAAAAATAGTGTACTTTACTGCCTTTGTGAGGCCCAAATAACGACCTGGTTTATGCTATTGTGCGCTGCTGCAGCTGTGCATTGCAGCACAACTCGTGTGACATGGGCGATATAGCAGTGTATGTTGATGCAAACAGCAATGCTATTACGCCTAAAAAATACGCTAAGACGCAATATTTTCAAACGTAAATATGCATAGGATTATGTAGAATGAGGGATAACAAAGCTGTTATCCCTCAGTCTCCGAGCAATAAAATTTAGGCAAATACGTAGTTATAATGCGGAAATCACCTCGAGATGGGTTCAGATTTTACACGTCACAAATGCCAAGTAAGATTACCCATTTTTTTGCTGTAAAATCGTCACAATCATGGGATCAAAATGATATTTTCAAACGTAAATACCACAATGACTGTATGTATTGGGACACTTAAACTAATTACATTTTCGGCTGTCCCAAAACATACGGTACATAAAAATAATTCTCAGATTCACTGTCCCAAAAACTTAGGGACGCAAACGAAACCTGACGTCATGTCATCCCCGTTTTATTACCCTGGTGTTAACCTGACTTTGTAACTTCACCATAGTTACCTCGTCTATTATCTTGCTACTAGCTATATTTTGAGTGGATGAATGGCCCTATATGTCGTGAAATAAATGTTTTATGTAGGGACTACATCCACAGCCATGCAAAATGTTTAGTCTTACTAGAGTCTAGACATAATTAGCTTTGATGATCTTATGACAAAATCCATGTTGTTCATTAATGGCATTTATAATTGTTTCCCAGTGTGTGTCGACGGAATGTTTGTTCTTCAGGGTTAGAGGCGAAGTTGTTGACGAAATCATGCACTTTGTTTTTGGTTTGCTGTATTTGCCATTTGGGGGTCAATTGTGTCATACTCACAGAGATATATCTTTCTTTGTGGCTTCTTCACAAATGCCAAATAAGATTACCCATTTTAGTTACCCGTAAAATCGTCACATTTGCAGGATCAAAATGATTAGTCATTGTATGACATTGTCCTCGTCTCGGCATGCAGTGTTCACATTCAACATTCACTTAAATAAAAAATTTGCATAAAACATGATTCATGAACGAGCTTACATAAATTTTAAATAAGCGGCACGATGACGAGGTAAATTCGTGAATAGCCTGAGTGAATTTACTCCAACTATATGCTGAAGTAGCAAGCCATACATTGATACAAATACAGTACTTACCAGAACATAAATTTGATCGTTGGCCCCGCAAAAGCAGCCATTTTCGGCTCGGGGATATTTTTATGCGATTTTGGCTGAGCGTCAGCCACTCCAGTCAAATCCCGCCACGTTATTAACACAAATACTATTAAAAGGGCCAAAATGCCAAACTGGCTGAGATCAGCCATTGATAAAAAGTGTGGTACTTTACCAATATGGCTTCTAGTAACAATTACATGATGAGAAACAGACACAAATAAAAGACAATCACGCCTCCTCCTTCACTTTTCCTTCTGAACTTGCCCCTTTTATGCCTCGCAGAGCCGCAACTGGATTATTGGTAGTTGTGCCACGATACCACCAGAGGCCGCCACTATAAGCCCATACGCAGGAAAACATTGACCCTATTCACGCAATCGCCAGTGCGTAGCGAAAGCGAAGCTTGGATGATGCTTCTTCCAAACTTTGGAATGCTTACCGATGTTACACAAACTGATGCAGATAGGTAAACCTGGCTAGCATACAATAACAGGCTAGAAGTATCTATACATGACATCGAAGCTGAAAGGCTGCAAGTGAGATTTGTGATAGAATTGAACTAAACATTATGGTAGAAGATATTGACCCTCACATAATAGGTATAACCGAATCGTGGGCCACCACTGATATATCAGATGCCGAATTGGGACTAACAGGATATGTAATGTTTAGGAAAGATAGAATAGGAAGAAAGGGAGGTGGAGTTATTTTATATATTAAAGAATCTATCCAGGCTTATGAAATAAAATTAGAAAGAGAAGCAGATTGCGAAGAAGCTGTTTGGTGTAACATAGTTACAGGAATCTCAACGTTAACAGTTGGGTTAGTTTATCGAAGTCCAAACATAAGCATAGATGAGAATGAAAAAATACAAAACGCTATAAGGGAAGTAAGCAAACGGAACTGTATTATTATGGGGGACTTTAACCATGGGCATATACAATGGAAATCTCTACAGAGTATGGGGAGTGAGGACCACAAGTTTTTAGTTTTAGTACAAGATAGTTTCCTTTCTCAACATGTGCTAGAACCAACCAGGGGAGAGAATGTGTTAGACTTAGTTTTGTCCTCACAGAAAGAATTAGTTGACAATGTCAAGATATGTGAGCCGCTGGGGAGTAGTGATCACAACCAGATACATTTTACCATCAAAGTAAAATCAGAAAGGAATAGTAAAAAGCAGTATAGGAGAAATTTCCACAAAGGAAGGTATAAGGACATGAGGAAATATTTAGCAAAGATAGACTGGAATAACACACTGAAGAATAAGACAGCAACCGAATGCTGGAATATCTTAAATAGTGAAATTAAGTGCATAGTCGATAAATTTGTACCTTTCAAAAAACAAGGGAAACGGTCTAAAAAGAAACACTTATCGAAAGAAGCCATTAGAAAAATTAAGTATAAACAAATGATGTGGAAGTCATATAGATGTACTGGAAATGATGAAGACTACAACATTTATAAAGAAGCACTTAATCAAGCTACAGCTGAAATTATAAATTCAAAGAGAAGCTATGAAAAAAAATTAGCTAGTAATATAAAACATGACAGTAAGAGTTTTTATGCGTATATTCGAAGCAAACAGAAAGTTCAGGATAAGGTCGGTCCTCTAGAAGATAGTGCTGGAAATACAATATCAGAGGGATTCTTAATGGCAGAAGACCTGAATGTGTATTTTAGTTCAGTGTTTACCAGGGAAGATATTAGTTCACTGCCAGTACCAGAGGCTAAGTTCAAGGGGGCAGATTCAGACTATTTAGGACAGTTAGTTGTAACCTCGGAAATGGTAGCTAAGAAAATAAGGGCTATGAAGGATAATAAATCACCTGGAGTGGACGGGATTCCGCCCAAACTACTATTGGAAATTGTAGAACAAATTAGCGCACCGCTTGCAACAGTTTTCAATTTGTCATTAGAAGAGGGAGTGGTTCCTTTAGAATGGAAAGAGGCAAACAGTATACCGTTATTTAAAAAAGGTTCGAGAAACAAGTCAGAGAACTATAGACCAGTGAGTTTAACATCAGTGATTTGCAAATTATTAGAAAGACTAATTAAAGATCACATGGTGGATTTTCTTGTTAAACATAACTTGATAAACCCATCTCAACATGGGTTTTTAAAAGCGAGGTCATGCTTAACAAATATGTTATGTTTTTTGGAAGACATCACTAGGTGGGTAGATGAGGGATCACCAGTAGATATCATCTATTTAGATTTTCAAAAAGCTTTCGACAAAGTACCACATCAAAGATTACTCCTTAAGCTAAAGGCCCATGGCATAGGAAATGGTATAATAAACTGGATAGAAAAATGGCTGAATGGCAGAAGACAACGTGTAGTAGTTGATGGGGAGGCTTCAAACTGGAAATCGGTATTGAGTGGGGTACCACAGGGATCAGTACTAGGACCTATATTATTCTTAATATATATCAACGATTTGGACGATGATATAACAAGCAAGGTGTTGAAATTTGCGGATGATACAAAAGTGTTTAGAAGGATTAAAAGTGATGGAGACAGACAGCATTTACAAGATGATCTTGATAGGTTGATCAAATGGTCTGAAAAGTGGCAAATGCTGTTCAATTTTGGGAAATGTAAATGCCTCCACACAGGTCATGGGAATGAAGAGGTAAAATATAAAATAGGGGGTACTGTTCTAAGTACTACAGTAAAAGAAAAGGACTTAGGGTTAACCATTAGTGCTGATATGAAGGTTTCAGAGCAGTGCGGAATTGCAGCGTCAAAGGGAAATCAAATCCTTGGATTAATTAGGCGAAATATAGCGTATAAGAAAAAAGAATTAATAGTACCGCTGTACAAAACAATAGTGAGGCCTCATTTAGAATATTGTATACAAGCATGGAGGCCATATCGCAAGAAGGACATAGATATGCTAGAAAGAGTAAAGAGGAGAGCGACTAAAATGATACCAAATCTGAGGGATCTTAGTTACGAAATACGCCTAAAAGAATGTGGTTTAACAACACTAGAGACCAGGAGATTGAGAGGAGATCACATAGAAGTGTTTAAAATATTGAATGGTTATGAAAATATTGATAGAAACATTTTTTCTCAGTTAAGAAAGATAGAAGGACCAGAGGACATGAAGCTACATTAGTAAAGGAGCAGTGTAGATTAGATATAAGAAAGTTCTCATTCTCACAAAGGACTGTAAATGAATGGAACAGATTATCTCCTGATTGTGTTGGTGCTAGTAGCGTGAATATGTTTAAAAATAAAATCGACACACACCTTAAAAAGGCGGGATACATGTAGATAAAAAGTATTGGACTCTCGATAAGTCAAAAGGCTTCCTTGTCCAACTGCCATCCAGAGTAATTTTCTGGATGGCAATCTTGTTAAATCTTGTTAAATCTTGAATTGTCCGTTATCGCTCATGCTGATCAATCTAGATTCCCCCATAATTCACGTCCTTACTATCACAATAACATAAACATAGTGGCATGCTTTAATGTGTCAGATTATACATATTTTGTAATTTGTCAGTATCTTTGACTTACACCATATAGTATACATATAATCGCTTGTTCCAACTTCAAGTTCATGCTTAGATAAGATCAGAGATCAGTTTCCACGAATGATCGCAACTCGATGAGAACTGCAACCAGAATACATAGATTAGTCAATAACAGTAACTATATAACCCTCTACGTCCCCCAAGTCTTTAAACCACTGAAGACTGATATTTCGACAAATAATAATATGGCTTGTGTTAGTAGAACAAAAATAGGAACAAGAAATAACAGTTCATTGAGTGTCAACAGTGGAAACATAGTCCTTTAGCCATGTTGGCGGGGCCGCGTTGCGGGCCGAACGTCTCAATGGGGCGGCAGGAGTTGCACGTGGTGAAGCAGACGATTGCGGCTGTAGTGGCGAGGCGTCTGCCAAGGGTGGGGACGCAGGCGGAGCGGGTGGCAGCTTGGTCACAGGCGCTGGAGTCATCGCAGGTGGAGTGGGCGATAACAGTACGGTTGGCGTAGGTGTCGGTAGAGCGCGTTCTTTCGGTGATGAGGCTGATTGCTTCTGCGCCGCTGGTGCTACAAAGTAGGCGACTGGCGGTGGAAGAAAGGCGTTGATGCCCATTTGGCCCGGAGTCGCGCGCTTGATGGCGGGGGTGAATCGTCTCAAGAACTTACGGTTCCGTATGGTGATGCGGCCCGAGCCGTCCTCGCGGATCGCATACTGATCATGTTGCCGAACCTCGATCACTATCCCCGTCTTGTCCCATTTCCGCGGGTTGGGGCCGATTTTATTTTGAATGTGGATGAAGTCGCCCACCATGAGTGGCGGTAACGTCTTCGTGTGTTCTGCCCATCGTTCGGCGTCCTTCATGTGGCGAATCCGTTGCGCCTCCTCGCGTGCACTTAGTGTCTCACGCCACGTTGTGTGATGTTTGTAGAGTCCTGGAAGGATGGGGATGAAGTCTCGGATAGGGCGTCTGAATATGCACACTGCCGGGGAGAACTTAGTGTCTTTGTCGGGTGTGTTTCTGTACTGTAGTATGGCCCGCTGGAATTTATCAGTATCAAGCTCGCCGTTGGGGCTTGTATTGCCTGTTATCAAGCGCTTCACCGTTTTCACGCCGACTTCCGCTCGACAATTACTGTGGGAATACGCAACTGAAGACAGGCGATGATGAACACCTCATGATCTGAGGAAAGTCTGCGTGGCGAATGATGATAATTCGGGGCCGCCGTCTGATGATAGTTCATCGGGGATTCCGAAGGTGCCGAATATCTCCACTACGGGCCAGTTTGTACACCGGTCCACAGTAAAGAGATAGTTCACGCCTTTGTAAGCAAAGTAGTCTGAGCACATACTTCGAAACGGGTAGACCGGTAGTATCTGGCCTGCTTAGTGAAGAGGAATTTGAATCAGAGACAGACTGCGAAATCATTTGGACTAAAAATTAGCATAGCTTGTTGTAAATTACTTCATATATGTACCTACTACAGACCTGACGTAAATGATGAACACAGCGTAGAACAATTTGAAATATCTCTAGGCAGAGTAAATCAAAAGTAACACTTATTAATTGCAGGAGATTTTAATTTTCCTGCATGGGACTGTCAGAATGGAATGTTAAAACCAAACTGCCAAAACGTACTACTTCATGATAAATTTCGAAACATTCTAGATGATCTTGGTCTTATCCAGATTATAGACAAGCCAACAAGGGGAGAAAAGACTCTAGACTTATTGATCACAAATAACCGAACAGAAATATTACCAGGAATCTCAGATCATGACTGTTGTTACACAGAGCTAAACATAAACCCAATGAAACAAAAACAGAAACCTAGAAATATTCCCCTTTTCAATAAGGCAGACTCGGACAAATTTAGAAAACATATGAAAGATGTAAGCAAAAATCTTCAAAATTGCTATGAACAAAACAGTGCAAACAAGTTGTGGTGTATGTTTCGGGATAGCATTGTCAAAGGTACTGGGTTGTACATACCATCCAGAATGGCTAGACATAGAGACAGATACCCTTGGATTACACCAAAATACAAAAAAGGGACAGAATGTACTAATGTCACAAGCACACTCCAAAATACAAACATCTAAAACAAACTATACAGCAACAACTGAGAACTGCCTACTGGAACTATGTAAATGAAATTGTCACCTCTACTGAAGATAGTCAACAAAAACAAGGTTATGTTAAGAGATTCTGGACTTACATGAAACACTGCCGTACAAACCACACATGGGTATCGCCTCTTAAACAAAATGGAATCCTACACCCATACCCTAAAGCCAAAGAGGAGATATTAAATCAGCAGTTTGAATCAGTCTTTACAGATGACCCATCTCCCCAAGTAACCAAACTACCCAATCCAACACTACCAGAAATGCCAGAAATAGAAATTACAGAAGCTGGTGTGCTAAAACTCCTACAAAATCTTAAACCTTATAAAGCACAAGGACCAGACAACATCAACCCAAGAATTCTAAAATAATTAGCTGTTGAAATTGCGCCATCGTTAACTTTAATCTTTCAGAAGTCATATGCTACAGGAGAAGTCCCCACAGACTGGCTAAAAGCAAATGTCTCACCTATTTTCAAGAATGGTCAAAAATACATAGCTTCAAATTATAGTCCCATTTCCCTGACATGCATAGCATCAAAATTAATGGAACATATCTTGGTTAGTAGTATAATGAAACATGCACATTCACACAACATTCTTTATCACCTTCAACATGGCGTTCTTCTGCACGTATTTATGTTTATTTACACGATAATTTGTGTTCTTATATACTGCACTCTAAAAACAAAAACAAAATCCTGTTCGCCTGCCATGCCACGCACCGCCTGTATCCTCAGCATGTTGAGGCTAGGCGTGTATTGGAAGAAGAAGAATTATCCCGGGATACGAAACTAAAGGCGTAACGACTCTGTGTTATTTTGTTTTATTATTATAGTCCGTCCAGTGAATCTATGGTTCAACCTCAAACAAATTGCAGTAGTAAGCGTTGTGGCAATTTTAGATTCTACTGTATGTTTATGTTACCAGAAAAAAAGTCCACAAAAATCCACTTGGTGGAACATTGACAGTCATTGTAATTTTCGCATATTGCCAAGTGGTCCTAGGACTAGGTCTTGCTGAAATTTAGGGAGGTACACGTAATTCATGTTGTATAACTTATTTTCTGTGAGAATACTATAAAGATGATGTATATCATTGGAAACGCAATGCATTTAGCTGTGTAATGGTACCTAACACGTGTCATTTCAATTAATATTAAAGTCAGAATCGTATTCTAAACACATTTGCAAATTATTGCAATTTACACATACCCCGATTTTCGGCCTAGTCCAGTCAATCTATGCCAGAGATTATGGTTTAGCCTCAAACACATTGTAAAAGCAATCACTATGGCGTTTTTAGTTAGCACTATATGTCTGCATTATTAGATAACAAGTCCACAGAAATTCATGTGGTGGAACATTTTCATTTCTGACGATAATGACAAGTAATCGAAAGTCGCTGCCGGTCACTTTTATTATAATAAGATCTAGGGAAAGGAGTTATTTAAGCTGAGTATTCTGTATTCAACTACATCGCAACAGATTGTAGTTTGTCTTGCCAAAGCCTACAGCTCACTCGGTCGCCTGCTGAAATGTACACGTATAGCAGAATCACTCGCTGCGTTTGTCAACAAAGATACAAGTATAAAAGGCTGTCGTCGCCCTACCCTTATGTATGGGGCAGAACAACTTGTGCATGCGCTAGTCTTTTCGCGAATTGACTGCAGCAATAGTCTTCTTACTCGATTGCCAGCGATAATAATTGAGAAACTACAACGTGTCCAAAATGCATGTGCGTGTACCATAATGACCCTACTTCTCACTTTTAAATGCCTTCATGGGTTCGCACCTCCATATCTATCAGCACTTCTCTCTCCGTATCGCCCGACACGCTGTCTACGCTCCTCTGATCAGCTACTCCTTAAATAACCCACTACCCGAACTAAACTCGGCGAATGAACATTCTCTTGTGCAGCTCCAAGAGCATGGAATCAACTACCACTCACAGTGCGCCAATGTAGTAATGTCAATCAGTTTAAAGTGGCATTGAAGACGCATCTTTTCATAAATTATTCTAACATTCGATGATCGATAATTATTGATACCTTTATTTTAATTAATTTAGTATTATAATTAATCTATTTTATTGTTTTAATAGCTTGCATAATTGTGTTTATTTATATATTTTAAGACAGTAAATTTTATTTTACTTAGTTTTAATGTGTGCATAGTGTTTTTAACTATATATCAGTAGTATGTAGGGCCCACGGGGGCTCGCCCCGCCCCTTTTCAGACCTCGCTCTATGCATAAAAAACGCGCTAATCGTTTTCGGGAACATACTTATAAAAAAAGATCAAAGGGTTTTGTGTAACCTGATCGTTTTCGGGAACATACTTATAAAAAACGTGATTGATGGCCTGTCACTTTTGATTGATGACCTTGAGGCGCCACCTAACGGTCATCCCAGTGAATATGTTAGCCCTAGCGGTCAACGTAGGACCTATATATATATATATATATGTATATATATATGCTTATGTAAGCCTGTAAGCCGAAAAAAACAAGATGGCGCCGAAACACATCGACTCTGATATTTCCGAGATTAAACAATCACTTAACCACTTATGTAAAAACTTTGACGATATGAAAACGACCACAGCAAAATATGAAAGACAACTGGCCGACCTCATGAAGATGCTGAAAGCAAAAGATGAACAGATAAGTCAACTGAGCACTCGTGTTGAAACCCTAGAAACGTCCGTGAACAACCTCGAGCAGCACTCGAAAAAAAAGAACGTCATAGTGACCGGCCTAAATCTCCACTCTTTCGCCCACACTGCCGCATCTCGACCAAACACCAGAACGACCACCCCAGCTGAACAATCGACCGGAGAGACTGCAACAATGAAACAGAAGTTCATTACGTTCGCCCATGACAACTTACACGTCGACATTCCGGAGATGGAAATCACAGCTATACACGACCTGCCCCAACGCCGAGACGGAACAACCCCCATTATCGTCCAGTTCCTGACCACCGAGAAACGAACAGAAGTCATGCAAAACAGAAAGTCACTGAAAGGAACGAACGTGTATCTCAATGACCATCTCTCACGCCTGAACAATGAACTCTTCCACCACGCCCGCACACTCCGCAGAGATAAGAAAATCCACAGCACATGGACAACCAACAGCATCATCTAAGTCAAGAAAACAGAAACATCCTCTCCAATTCAAATCCGTGGACAAGCTGACTTCAACAAACTATAAACAATGACTGACAACAATAACAGGGATATAAATCCAACATATGATGTGGATATAAATCCAGTATATGATGCCAATAATGGTAAGAATACACTACGTCTACAACATGATCTTAGCCTGACAGATGATGTTGATTTATTAGGACATGATGTTAATCTAAATGTATTTCAACTCCAAGAAGACAATGCACATGAGCTTGGTCCAATAATTGATCCCAATAATAACTTTTGTAATAATAACTCACCTTGTCAATATTATTCAAATCCACGATGGAGAGATATCTCCAATAATATTAATGATAAACAACGGTTTAAATTAATTCATTTCAATGCAAGAAGTCTAAATGCAAATTTCAAACAAATCGAGAGCTACATTCATGCTTCTGATATAGTATTTGATGTAATTGCCATCTCTGAAACTTGGAATGATCCTAAAGCAATGCAACAGCATAACCTACCTATGTATAAGTCTTTTCATGTCTGTAGAGAAAATGTTAGAGGAGGTGGTGTTGCTATTTACGTACATAACAGTATTAACTGCACTCAAATTGAAAGTAAATCTTTATCAATAAATGATATCCTTGAATGTATCACAGTGGAATTGATAATAGAAAACCAAAAAAATATAACAGTAGGTTGTATCTACCGCAAACCAGGATCTAACATAGACATCTTCTGTGAAAACATAACAAACATCTTTGGAAACACACACATCAACAAGACACTGTTTCTATGTGGAGATTTTAATGTAGACATCTTAAAACATGTCAACCACTTAGGTACAAAACATTTTATTGACACCATGTATAGCTTAGGCCTGTATCCTCTTATCACTAAGCCAACAAGAATTACTCGAGATTCAACCACTCTGATTGACAACATTTTTACAAATGCCATAAACAAGCGAACTACAAATGGTATTTTAATCAGCGACATAACTGACCATTTTCCAATATTTACACTATGTGAATATGAAATAACTAAAAGGAAAACAGAAATGCACAAAAAAGTACGAAATCATAAAAATGAAAACACAAATTCTTTTATAGCAGATTTAAGAAGTGAAACATGGGAAAATGTATTTAGCACAAAAGATGTTGAAGTAGCTTATGGTATATTTATTGATACATTTATGGAAAAATATGATAAACATTGCCCAGTCAGAAAAATAACCAAACAACATGTAATCAGTGATAAGCCATGGTTCACAACTGGATTGAAAAATGCTTGTCACAAGAAAAACCACTTGTATAGAAAATTTCTAAAAAATAGATCACAAGAAACGGAACATTGTTACAAAAATTATAAAAATAAACTAACTACAATACTAAGAAATGCAGAAAAAGAATACTATAAAAAACTATTGGATGACCAAAAACAAAACAGTAAAGAAACTTGGAACATCTTAAATACGCTTATTAATAAAAGGCAAAATGAATCTTCTTATCCTGAATATTTTGTAATGGAGGGTAGAAAAATTACCAACAAGAAAGACATTGCAGATGGATTTAACATCTTCTTTTCAAACATTGGCAAAAAACTAGCTGCTAAAATAGATCCATCGGTAAATGGTGCCTCATTTCATGACTATCTTCAAAACAAAAATAAAAACAGCATGTTCTTAAATCCAGTAAGTGAAGAAGAAGTCAGTAGGATCATCGGAGCATGTAAAAACAAAACCTCAACAGACAGTAATGATATAAGTATGAATATCATAAAGAAAGTTATGCAATCAATTATTACGCCATTAACAGCAATATTTAACATGTCGTTTGAAAATGGAGTTTTTCCTTCTAGAATGAAAGTAGCCAAAGTCATACCTATATTTAAAAATGGTTCAAAAACAGAATTTAACAACTATAGACCAATATCCTTGTTGTGTCAATTTTCCAAAATACTTGAAAAACTCTATAATAAAAGACTCGAAGAATTTATTGATAAAAATGATATCTTATCCAACAGTCAATACGGCTTCCGATCCTCAATGTCCACCTCACATGCATTGATTGACCTGGTCGAAGAAATTAGTACATCATTAGATTAAAAAAAATACACACTTGGCGTTTTTGTTGATTTAAAGAAAGCATTTGACACCGTAAATCATTCAATACTAATAAAAAAACTAAATTTCTATGGTGTTCGTGGTGTGGCTGAGAAATGGGTAGAAAGTTATCTAAGCAATAGAAGTCAATTTGTCAAAATAGATGAATGTTCATCTAATCTCCTAAATGTGTCATGTGGAGTACCACAGGGGTCTGTGCTAGGCCCAAGATTGTTCATTTTATATATTAATGACATATGTAATGTATCAGAACTTGTTAAATTTGTGTTGTTTGCAGATGATACCAACATATTATATTCTGACACGGATGTACATAGACTAAAACATGTTGTTAATTGTGAACTAGATAAACTATATACATGGTTCACCGTTAACAAATTGTCTCTGAATATATCAAAAACCAACTACATTAGCTTTGGTAACCGTAAGATAAATATTGACTTAGATATAAAATTTTGCAATCACAGAATTAATAGAGTTAACATGACAAAATTCCTTGGAGTAAACATTGATGAAAAACTTACATGGAAATATCATATAAACAGTGTGAAGACTAAGCTATCTAGAATAGTTGGAGTAATGTATAGAGCAAGTCATATCCTAGGAAACAAAAGTTTACTTACTTTATATTATTCACTCTTCTTACCAATAATGAGTTACTGTTGTGAAGTTTGGGGAACTACATATATCACCAATGTACATTGTATTACAATCTTACAAAAGAGGGTGATTAGACTGATATATGGTGTTGATAGGCTTCATCATACCAATACGTTATTTAATAGATGTAGAGTACTAAGATTCCAAGACTTAATAGATTTTAAAATCTTGTCAATTATGTATAAAGTGTATAACAATTTACTAGTACCTGTCAATGTGCAGTGTTTGTTTACTAAACAAACTTCCTCACACTCCTCCCGAGTTCAATATCAATATGTCCGACAATGTGTTCGAACTAACGTTAAACTAAAGTGTTTAGCAATCTATGGTGTAAAACGCTGGAATTCATTACCTTCCAGTACTACAATGGTGTCAACAGTTCATGCATTTGTTTGTAAATTAAAAAGGAACATGATCGAGAAATATAACTAAAAATAGGTCATTGGTCAAAAACTGTATATTCAATTCTAACTTGCACTACACTGTTATCAATAAGTGAGCATATCGCAACTAAAAATATAAATTATTAATTGTCAAATAAGTACTACTATCAATGTGTTATTTTTTGTATTTATATTATAATAGCCAATAATAACTAACATTGTACTATTATGTAATATCTGCCATATTCCACGTGTTGTATGTAAATAATTCTTAGGGGTATACAAATACAAGAGTTTCTTCAGTATACCCCTTTTTCTGACATACTCATTCTGATATACCATATACACTGTATGTATCTTTTGTTGGAAAAATAAACATTTACTTACTTACTTACTTATATAACCACAACAGTTATAGCGGCATATATATATATATATATATATATATATATAGGCCTGTCACTTTTGATTGATGATCCTTCCTTTGAGGTGTCACCACCTAGCGGTTATCCCAGTGACTAATTCCCTAGCGATCAACGTAGGACCTACCGTTGTGCTTACGTAAGCACTTATATAGCGTCCCTAGCGACCGTTGTATATATATATATATACGTAATAGGCCTTTATACAACCACAACGGTTATAGCTAAAACCACTGTGGTTATAACGGCGCTCTAAACCCATTGTGTGAGAATAACACCGCTGTACCCTATGTAGCAGCAGCCAGCAGCGCTGGCCTATGATCTGGCGGCCTAGTCGCCTTACCACGACGTCTTATGCACACTGAGCTCCACCTTCGTGCCAGTTAATTCCAGCACGATATATATATATATTTTATATAAATATATATATATATATATATATATATATATATATATATATATATATATATATATATGCTTATGTAAGCCCGTATATAACCAAAACGGTTATAGCGGCGCTGCGCTCTAAACCCATTGTGTGAAAATAACCCCGCTGTACCCTATGTAGCAGCAGCGGCGTGCGCTCGCAGCAGCAGCAGCAGCCGTGGCCTATGATCCGGCGGCCTAGTTTCTAAATATAACCATGCGGCTAGCCGGCTCTGTAACGGCGTTAATTTCAGCCGTGGCGCTATCAAAACGAAACGAATACCATGCATGCTTTTAGCATTTAAAAGCTGTAATCAGCGGCCTGTTAAAGCAGGATGGTTATATGCGGTGGATAGACGAATGGACGCAAAATGGTGTAAGTTATGTTTTATTAATAGAAGTCACGGTGGCGTGAGCCAGGCGGCCAGGCCTGCGTAATGTTTGCTTGAGAGCCTCGTCCCCCCAATTGGCTCAGGTGCCGTAGCCGAGCGGCGCGTGAGTTGTCCCCGTCAAACTGCCGTTGTAGCATTGTTGAGCGACCGGCTGGAATTAACGGCAAGTTTTCACACGACATACAGGTTTGTTGTAGAGTGTTGTGTGTAGGCAGGTGTATTTCCTTTCCACGT
This sequence comes from Escarpia spicata, assembly GCA_963995525.1. Lineage (NCBI taxonomy): Eukaryota > Metazoa > Annelida > Polychaeta > Sabellida > Siboglinidae > Escarpia > Escarpia spicata. The sequence continues at coordinate 4,988,303 of OZ023207.1, forward strand.
CGAGGCAGGTGGATTCCGTGAAATAATGCATATGAATAATGAGGAGTTTCCCAAGAAATAAATCAGTGTTATTAATATAAAAGTAAATAATAAAGAATAGTTTAATACAAGAATAGCATATAAATAATATAAAAGTAATTAATATAAAACTTACCGATAGGATAAAAGACGAAATACCGCTGTACTAAATAAAATAAATAAAATAAAACTTACCGCTGTTCTTTGCATATGAATAATGGAGGAGAACTAAATCACTGTTATTAATATAAGAGGAGAACTAAATCAATAATTAATCAAGAATAGTAATTAATAAAGAATAGCACATTATTAATATAAAAGTAATTCATAAAGAATATAAAACTTACGGATAGGATAAAAGACGACTTACCGCTCTACTAAATAAATAAAATAAAATAAAACTTACCGCTGATCTTTCGTGGAAGGTTGCTCAGACGTTGTGCTGGCGGTAGCCATGATTGAATGAAAATGAGCAACGACCGTTGCATGCATGCATTATTTCCTAAAGTCATTTATACGTTAAGCGCGCATACGCGAAAATGACGTAAAAACAATTAATGCAAGAGATCGAAATAGCAATAAACGAAAATATAAATGCATGAAATGATGCGTTGTATAATATTATTTAGGGATCGGGCCTTTTGTGGTGTATAAATAATAGAGAAATTCGATGTAAAAAGTCACATTTGTGAAAACGAATGTACTAAAGAGAACGCTGATTTTTTTTCCTGCAGCAGAAACCGAATGCTGACACAAAACAGCTGCGGCGCGTGATGTTATGCGTTAAGTGCGCATGCGCGAAAGCGACGTAAAAACAATGAATGCAAAGAGTTCGAAATAGCAATAAACGGAAATTTAAATACATGAAATGAAGCATTGTATACGCTTAGCGAGGGATCGGGCATCTTGTGGTGAATTAATAATAGAGACATTCGATGTAAAAGTCACATTTGACAATGAATGTACTAAAGTGACCGCTAATTTTTTTCCTCCTGAAGCGGATAACTAGAAACCGAATGGTGACGCATAAACAGCTGTGGCGTTAATCGGGGGATCGCATATCACGATCGGAATGTGAAGCTAGAACAATGCCATTTCAAAAACGATACACGAACTATAAAAGCATGAATTGAAGCGTTGTTTAGGATCAGTGGGAAATAGGGATCTGTGTAGTGCCATTATATTATAGAAAATCGATGTAAATAACGTTTGTGAACGAAAAGCACTACATGACCGTTAATTTTTTTTCTTCCGAAAGCAAAGACATCCGAGACTAGTCAGTTATGCGTTAGGCGAACTGTTGTAATAGAACCGTAAATTACATAATGGCATGGTGCTCAGCTTACGAAGCGAACTTATTTAAAGCATGACATTTTCTTCTGTAGGAGGTGCGTCGCGTACTGCTGGACATGTTAGCGAACAACGAGAGGATGCGTGCAAGGTATGCGGAGGTTGCCTTGTTCGTACAAACACTGCTGGACGGGGAAGTGGCGGATAGTGAGACGAAAGATGCTGTGCTGATGGCCCGAGTTGCTAAAAAAAAAGGGCGGACTAATCATAATAATGTGTGTTTGTAGGCGACACGACAGCGCACCTGGCGTGAATGTATGTGCGAGTTCCTAGATGCTGACGGTGGTCGTAAAAATTAGTAGGACCTGCTTTGTGCTGTAGGGGTGCGTGCGTAGCGATAACGAGTTGGACGTTATCATCGAGGAGGCGCTAGGCGTACCACACATCGAACCGCCGACGTACGAGAGTCTGTACACGGTGTCGCCAACACCGCCGGAAGTGATACAACGTCAAGTCGTCGCGACGGGTCGGGGTCAGTTGGCCTTCCGCTATGAGCGGCACGCGATGTCCCTCCTCGCCGAACACCTCAGTGAGATGATTCTGGAGAGGGCGCGCGATCGATGCGGCGCTGTATCTGGTCCAGTTCGTTTCGGACTGGCTGCTAGGCACGGACTGGCGCGACTACATCAACCGCGCTCTGCTGGAGTCGACCGTCCATACGTACATTCAGCGCAGGAGCGGACTCGAATAGAACATTATGCTTGCTTTGTTTGCTATAACATTGGTTAAAAATAAAAGCCGTTGTTTTGAATGTTGTACAACGATGGCGACGCTTAATAAAACGTTGAAAATGTACTTTCCGTTCGACAGTCCCACACAGCTCCCTGAAAGTGCCACACAATTTCCTGACAGTCCCACACAGCTCCTTGACAGTCACACACAGCTCCCCGGCAGTACGTCTAGCTTGTTACATGTTTGTCTTCCGTACATGGTCTAGCTTGTTACACGTCTGCCTTCCATACATGTACTAGCTTTTTACTTATTTGCTATCCATACATGGTCTAGCTTGTTACATGTTTGCCTTCCATACACGGACTAGCTTGTTACATGTTTACCTTCCATACACGATCTGGCTTGTTACATGTCTGCCTTCCATACATGGTCTAGCTTGCTACATGTCTGCCTTTCATACATGGTCTAGCCTGTTACATGTCTGCCTTCCGTACATGGACTAGCTTGTTACATGTTGGCCTTCCGTACATGGTCTAGCTTGTTACATGTTTGCCTTACGTACATGGACTAGCTTGTTACATGTGTGCCTTCCATACACGAACAAGCTTGTTACATGTTTGCCTTACGTACATGGACTAACTTGTTACATGTTTGCCTTCCATACACGGACTAGCGTGTTACATGTTTGCCTTATGTACATGGACTAGCTTGTTACATGTTTGCCTTCCATACATGGTCTAGCTTGTTACAGGTCTGCCTTTCATACATGGTCTAACTTGATACATGTTTCCCTTCCGTACATGGACTAGCTTGTTACATGTTTGCCTTCCATACACGGACTAGCTTGTTACATGTTTGCCTTCCATACACGGACTAGCTTGTTACATGTTTGCCTTCCGTACATGGTCTGGCTTGTTACATGTCTGTCTTCCATACATGGTCTAGCTTGCTACATGTTTCCCTTCCATACATGGTCTAACTTGTGACATGTTTGCCTTCCATACATGGTCTAGCTTGTTACATGTTTGCCTTCAATACACGGACTAGCTTGTTACATATTTGCATTCCATACATGATCTAGCTTGTTACATGTCTACCTTCCATATATGGTCTAGCTTGTTACATGTCTGCCTTCCGTACATGGACTAGGTTGTTACACCTCCCTGACAGTCACACACAGCTTCCGACAGTCACACGCAGTTCCCTGACAGTCCCACACAGTTACCCGACAGTCACACAAAACTCCTGACAGTCCCACACAGCTCCATAACAGTATTACACAGCTTCCTGACAGTCCCACACAGTTCCTGGCAGTCCCACACAGCTCCATGACATTTATTTTATTTAGTTCTTATTATTTAGCAATAGACCGGTAAGTTGCCTTTTACACGAGTCCTATTAATTATCTTTATTAATTAATAAGAACCTCATTAGTCATGTTTTGATTTAATTTGGGAACCTCCTCATTAGTCACAGCTATAGAGCGGTAGGTTCTGGCAGTCCCACACAGCTCCATGACAGTCCCACACAGTTCCCGACAGTCCCACACAGCTTCCCGAGAGTCCCACACAGCTCCCTGGCTACATGTCTCCCTTCCATACATGGTCTAACTTGTGACATGTTTGCCTTCCATACATGGTCTAGCTTGGTACATGTTTGCCTTCCATACACGGACTAGGTTGTTACATATTTGCCTTCCATACATGAACTAGCTTGTTACATGTCTGCCTTCCATATATGGTCTAGCTTGTTACATGTTTGCCTTTCATACATGGTCTAGCCTGTTACATGTCTGCCTTCCGTACATGGACTAGGTTGTTACAGCTCCCTGACAGTCCCACACAGCTTCCGACAGTCACACGCAGTTCCCTGACAGTCCCACACAGTTACCCGACAGTCACACAAAACTCCTGACAGTCCCACACAGCTCCATAACAGTATTACACAGCTTCCTGACAGTCCCACACAGTTCCTGGCAGTCCCAAACAGCTCCATGACAGTCCCACACAGTTCCCGACAGTCACACACAGCTTCCCGACAGTCCCACACAGCTCCCTGAAAGTATCACACAATTCCCTGACAGTCCCACACAGCTCCCTGACAGTCACACACAGCTCCCCGGCAGTACCACACAATTCCCTGACAATCCCACACAGCTCTCTGACAGTCCCACACAGCTCCTGACAGTCCCACACAGTTCCCTTACAGTCCCACACAACTCTTGACAGTCAAACACAGCTCCCTGACAGTCCCACACAGTTCCGGTCAGTCCCACACAGCTCCCTGACAGTCTCACACAGCTCCCTGACAGTCACACGCAGTTCCCTGACAATCCTACACAGTTACCCGACAGTCACACAAAACTCCTGACAGTCCCACACAGCTCCATAACAGTATTACACAGCTTCCTGACAGTCCCACACAGTTTCTGGCAGTCCCACACAGCTCCATGACAGTCCCAAACAGTTCCCGACAGTCCCACACAGCTTCCCGACAGTCCCACACAGCTCCCTGAAAGTACCACACAATTCCCTGACAGTCCCACACAGCTCCCTGACAGTCACACACAGCTCCCCGGCAGTTCCCTGACAATCCCTGACAGTCCCACACAGCTCCATGACAGTCCCACACAGCTCCTGACCATCACACACAGCTCCTGACAGTCCCACGCAGTTCCCTTACAATCCCACACAACTCTTGACAGTCAAACACAGCTCTCTGACAGTACCACACAGTTCGTTCCCTGTCAGTCCCACACAGCTCCCTGACAGTCTCACACAGCTCCCCGACAGTCCCACACAGCTCCCTGACAGCCACACACAGCTCCCTGACAGTCACACACAACTCCCTGACATTCCCACACGGCTCATGACAGTCAGGCACAGCTCCTGACAGTCACACACAGCTCCCTGACAGTCCCACACAGCGCCCGGCAGTCACACACAATTCCCTGACATTCCCACACAGTTACCCGACAGACACACAAACTCCTGACTGACAGTGCCACACAGCTCCCTGACAGTCTCACACAGCTCCCTGACAGTACCACGCAGTTCCTCGTCAGTCCCATACAGGGGTTCTGTATGTATGTATGTATGTAGGTATGTAGGAGCCGTCGCACCACGGCACCGATACTCGTCTAACTCGTATAACTAACTAACTAACTCGTCTAACTCGTAGGGGGGTGGCGGGGGGTTCTGTATGTATGTATGTAGGTATGTAGGGTAATAAAAACATACAATTCACACTTGTTTTCATCGTTTTTTATTACTACTACTATACACGTAAAAGCGCGCAGTCCCACATAGCTCCCTGACAGTCACACACAGCTTCCCGGCAGTACCACACAATTCCCTGACAGTCCCACACAGCTCCCTGACAGTCCCACACAGCTCCTGACCATCACACACAGCTCCTGACAGTCCCACACAGTTCCCTTACAGTCCCACAACTCTTGACAATCAAACACAGCTCCCTGACAGTACCACACAGTATGTTCCCTGTCAGTCCCACACAGCTCCCTGACAGTCCCACACAACTCCCTGACAGTCTCACACACAGCTCCGCCTGACAGTCCCACACAGCTCCAGAACAGTATTACACATCTTCCTGGCAGTCCCACACAGTTCCTGGCAGCCCCACACAGCTCCATGACAATCCCACGCAGTTCCCGATAAAACTATGTTTTCATTACCCTACATACCTACATACATACATACAGAACCCCCCGCCACCCCCCTACGAGTTAGACGAGTTAGTTAGTTAGTTATACGAGTTAGACGAGTATCGGCGCCGTGGTGCGACGGCTCCTACATACCTACATACATACATACAGAACCCCTGTATGGGACTGACGAGGAACTGCGTGGTACTGTCAGGGAGCTGTGTGAGACTGTCAGGGAGCTGTGTGGCACTGTCAGTCAGGAGTTTGTGTGTCTGTCGGGTAACTGTGTGGGACTGTCAGGGAACTGTGTGTGACTGCCGGGCGCTGTGTGGGACTGTCAGGGAGCTGTGTGTGACTGTCAGGAGCTGTGCCTGACTGTCATGAGCTGTGTGGGAATGTCAGGGAGTTGTGTTTGACTGTCAGGGAGCTGTGTGTGGCTGTCAGGGAGCTGTGTGGGACTGTCAGGAGCTGTGTGGGACTGTCAGTGAATTGTGTGGTACTTTCAGGGAGCTGTGTGGGACTGTCGGGAAGCTGTGTGGGACTGTCGGGAACTGTGTGGGACTGTCATGGAGCTGTGTGGGACTGCCAGGAACTGTGTGGGACTGTCAGGAAGCTGTGTAATACTGTTATGGAGCTGTGTGGGACTGTCAGGGGGAGCTGTGTGAGACTGTCAGGGAGCTGTGTGGGACTGTCGGGGAGCTGTGTGAGACTGTCAGGGAGCTGTGTGGGACTGACAGGAACTGTGTGGGACTGTCAGGAAGCTGTGTAATACTGTTATGGAGCTGTGTGGGACTGTCAGGGGGAGCTGTGTGAAACTGTCAGGGAGCTGTGTGGGACTGTCGGGGAGCTGTGTGAGACTGTCAGGGAGCTGTGTGGGACTGACAGGGAACGAACTGTGTGGTACTGTCAGGGAGCTGTGTTTGACTGTCAAGAGTTGTGTGGGACTGTCAGGGAACTGCGTGTGACTGTCGGAAGCTGTGTGTGACTGTCAGGGAGGTGTAACAACCTAGTCCATGTACGGAAGGCAGACATGTAACAAGCTAGACCATATATGGAAGGTAGACATGTAACAAGCTAGATCATGTATGGAATGCAAATATGTAACAAGCTAGTCCGTGTATGGAAGGCAAACATGTAACAAGCTAGACCATGTATGGAAGGCAAACATGTCACAAGTTAGACCATGTATGGAAGGGAAACATGTAGCAAGCTAGACCATGTATGGAAGACAGACATGTAACAAGCCAGACCATGTACGGAAGGCAAACATGTAACAAGCTAGTCCGTGTATGGAAGGCAAACATGTAACAAGCTAGACCGTGTATGGAAGGCAAACATGTAACAAGCTAGTCCGTGTATGGAAGGCAAACATGTAACAAGCTAGTCCATGTACGGAAGGGAAACATGTATCAACCTAGACCATGTATGAAAGGCAGACCTGTAACAAGCTAGACCATGTATGGAAGGCAAACATGTAACAAGCTAGTCCATGTACGTAAGGCAAACATGTAACAAGCTAGTCCGTGTATGGAAGGCAAACATGTAACAAGTTAGTCCATGTACGTAAGGCAAACATGTAACAAGCTTGTTCGTGTATGGAAGGCATACATGTAACAAGCTAGTCCATGTACGTAAGGGAAACATGTATCAAGTTAGACCATGTATGAAAGGCAGACCTGTAACAAGCTAGACCATGTATGGAAGGCAAACATGTAACAAGCTAGTCCATGTACGTAAGGCAAACATGTAACACGTTAGTCCGTGTATGGAAGGCAAACATGTAACAAGTTAGTCCATGTACGTAAGGCAAACATGTAACAAGCTTGTTCGTGTATGGAAGGCACACATGTAACAAGCTAGTCCATGTACGTAAGGCAAACATGTAACAAGCTAGACCATGTACGGAAGGCCAACATGTAACAAGCTAGTCCATGTACGGAAGGCAGACATGTAACAGGCTAGACCATGTATGAAAGGCAGACATGTAGCAAGCTAGACCATGTATGGAAGGCAGACATGTAACAAGCCAGACCGTGTATGGAAGGTAAACATGTAACAAGCTAGTCCGTGTATGGAAGGCAAACATGTAACAAGCTAGACCATGTATGGATAGCAAATAAGTAAAAAGCTAGTACATGTATGGAAGGCAGACGTGTAACAAGCTAGACCATGTACGGAAGACAAACATGTAACAAGCTAGACGTACTGCCGGGGAGCTGTGTGTGACTGTCAAGGAGCTGTGTGGGACTGTCAGGAAATTGTGTGGCACTTTCAGGGAGCTGTGTGGGACTGTCGAACGGAAAGTACATTTTCAACGTTTTATTAAGCGTCGCCATCGTAGTACAACATTCAAAACAACGGCTTTTATTTTTAACCAATGTTATAGCAAACAAAGCAAGCATAATGTTCTATTCGAGTCCGCTCCTGCGCTGAATGTACGTATGGACGGTCGACTCCAGCAGAGCGCGGTTGATGTAGTCGCGCCAGTCCGTGCCTAGCAGCCAGTCCGAAACGAACTGGACCAGATACAGCGCCGCATCGATCGCGCGCCCTCTCCAGAATCATCTCACTGAGGTGTTCGGCGAGGAGGGACATCGCGTGCCGCTCATAGCGGAAGGCCAACTGACCCCGACCCGTCGCGACGACTTGACGTTGTATCACTTCCGGCGGTGTTGGCGACACCGTGTACAGACTCTCGTACGTCGGCGGTTCGATGTGTGGTACGCCTAGCGCCTCCTCGATGATAACGTCCAACTCGTTATCGCTACGCACGCACCCCTACAGCACAAAGCAGGTCCTACTAATCTTTACGACCACCGTCAGCATCTAGGAACTCGCACATACATTCACGCCTGGTGCGCTGTCGTGCCGCCTACAAACACACATTATTATGATTAGTCCGCCCTTTTTTTTATAGCAACTCTGGCCATCAGCACAGCATCTTTCGTCTCATTATCCGCCATTTCCCCGTCCAGCAGTGTTTGTACGAACAAGGCAACCTCCGCATACCTTGCACGCATCCTCTCGTTGTTCGCTAACATGTCCAGCAGTACGCGACGCACCTCCTACAGAAGAAAATGTCATGCTTTAAATAAGTTCGCTTCGTAAGCTGAGCACCATGCCATTATGTAATTTACGGTTCTATTACAACAGTTCGCCTAACGCATAACTGACTAGTCTCGGATGTCTTTGCTTTCGGAAGAAAAAAAATTAACGGTCATGTAGTGCTTTTCGTTCACAAACGTTATTTACATCGATTTTCTATAATATAATGGCACTACACAGATCCCTATTTCCCACTGATCCTAAACAACGCTTCAATTCATGCTTTTATAGTTCGTGTATCGTTTTTGAAATGGCATTGTTCTAGCTTCACATTCCGATCGTGATATGCGATCCCCCGATTAACGCCACAGCTGTTTATGCGTCACCATTCGGTTTCTAGTTATCCGCTTCAGGAGGAAAAAAATTAGCGGTCACTTTAGTACATTCATTGTCAAATGTGACTTTTTCATCGAATGTCTCTATTATTAATTCACCACAAGATGCCCGATCCCTCGCTAAGCGTATACAACGCTTCATTTCATGTATTTAAATTTCCGTTTATTGCTATTTCGAACTCTTTGCATTCATTGTTTTTATGTCTCTTTCGCGCATGCGCACTTAACGCATAACATCACGCGCCGCAGCTGTTTTGTGTCAGCATTCGGTTTCTGCTGCAGGAAAAAAAATATCAGCGTTCTCTTTAGTACATTCGTTTTCACAAATGTGACTTTTTACATCGAATTTCTCTATTATTTATACACCACAAAAGGCCCGATCCCTAAATAATATTATACAACGCATCATTTCATGCATTTATATTTTCGTTTATTGCTATTTCGATCTCTTGCATTAATTGTTTTTACGTCATTTTCGCGTATGCGCGCTTAACGTATAAATGACTTTAGGAAATAATGCATGCATGCAACGGTCGTTGCTCATTTTCATTCAATCATGGCTACCGCCAGCATAACGTCTGAGCAACCTTCCACGAAAGATCAGCGGTAAGTTTTATTTTATTTTATTTATTTAGTAGAGCGGTAAGTCGTCTTTTATCCTATCCGTAAGTTTTATATTCTTTATTAATTATTTTTATATTAATAATATGCTATTCTTTATTAATTACTATTCTTGATTAATTATTGATTTAGTTCTCCTCTTATATTAATAACAGTGATTTAGTTCTCCTCCATTATTCATATGCAAAGAACAGCGGTAAGTTTTATTTTATTTATTTTATTTAGTACAGCGGTATTTCGTCTTTTATCCTATCGGTAAGTTTTATATTAATTACTTTTATATTATTTATATGCTATTCTTGTATTAAACTATTCTTTATTATTTACTTTTATATTAATAACACTGATTTATTTCTTGGGAAACTCCTCATTATTCATATGCATTATTTCACGGAATCCACCTGCCTCGACGTGGAAAGGAAATACACCTGCCTACACACAACACTCTACAACAAACCTGTATGTCGTGTGAAAACTTGCCGTTAATTCCAGTCGGTCGCTCAACAATGCTACAACGGCAGTTTGACGGGGACAACTCACGCGCCGCTCGGCTACGGCACCTGAGCCAATTGGGGTGACGAGGCTCTCAAGCAAACATTACGCAGGCCTGGCCGCCTGGCTCACGCCACCGTGACTTCTATTAATAAAACATAACTTACACCATTTTGCGTCCATTCGTCTATCCACCGCATATAACCATCCTGCTTTAACAGGCCGCTGATTACAGCTTTTAAATGCTAAACGCATGCATGGGATTCGTTTCGTTTTGATAGCGCCACGGCTGAAATTAACGCCGTTACAGAGCCGGCTAGCCGCATGGTTATATTTAGAAACTAGGCCGCCGGATCATAGGCCACGGCTGCTGCTGCTGTTGCGAGCGCACGCCGGTGCTGCTACATAGGGTACAGCGGGGTTATTTTCACACAATGGGTTTAGAGCGCAGCGCCGCTATAACCGTTATGGTTATATACGGGCTTACATAAGCATATATATATATATATATATATATATATATATCGTGCTGGAATTAACTGGCACGAAGGTGGAGCTCAGTGTGCATAAGACGTCGTGGCAAGGCGACTAGGCCGCCAGATCATAGGCCAGCGCTGCTGGCTGCTGCTACATAGGGTACAGCGGTGTTATTCTCACACAATGGGTTTAGAGCGCCGTTATAACCACAGTGGTTTTAGCTATAACTGTTTTGGTTATATAAAGACCTATTACGTATATATATATATATATATATATATATATATATATATATATATATACAACGGTCGCTAGGGACGCTATATAAGTGCTTACGTAAGCACAACGGTAGGTCCTACGTTGATCGCTAGGGAATTAGTCACTGGGATAACCGCTAGGTGGTGACACCTCAAGGGAAGGGTCATCAATCAAAAGTGACAGGCCTATATATATATATATATATATATATATATGCCGCTATAACCGTTGTGGTTATATACAGGCTTACATAAGCATATATATATATATATATATATATGTCCTACGTTGACCGCTAGGGCTAAAATATTCACTGGGATGACCGTTAGGTGGCGCCTCAAGGTCATCAATCAAAAGTGACAGGCTATCAATCACGTTTTTTATAAGTATGTTCCCGAAAACGATCAGGTTACACAAAACCCTTTGATCTTTTTTTTATAAGTATGTTCCCGAAAACGATTAGCGCGTTTTTTATGCATAGAGCGAGGTCTGAAAAGCGGCGGGGCGAGCCCCCGTGGGCCCTACATACTACTTATATCGTATGATGTTATTTATTTATTTGCATTAACCATTGTAAAGCGACCCAGAACACTAATTTAGATGGGACGCTATATAAGAAATAAATAATTATTATTAGGCGTGGTTCCTCTACAGAAAGCAAGTACAACTGCTTGAACTGTTCCACAAGCTCCATGTTTGTTCTCAGTCAGCTCCACTGGGCATGCCACGTCTCGCGCATGGATGACATCAGAATGCCATAAGTTGTATTTTATGGTGAGCTTCTTCAGGGCAACCGAGATAGAAGGCCTCCCACTTGGGAACAACCTAGCAGCAGACATAAATAAGTATACAGAGTGACTACCGTGAGAGCTGCGCAGGACTTTGAGCGTTCCAGAAGAGAAGCAGACGGGGAGAAGTGTAGGCGGAGGAAAACATTTTCAGGCCGAGTAAACCTTTGCCCAACCTGCCACAGAGCCTGCAAATCCAGGATAGGCCTCTGCAACCACCAGAATGCGTACCACCGCCCCGCCCCCCAGGAACGAGGAATCTTCCCACTGATCTTCACAAGTGAACAACCTGTCCCACACAACGGATGGCCGACAGCAAATGGGCTGATACTGTTGGAGATCAGTCATCTTTGGAACTTTGTACTTGTCTTTGACAATCCAGCTCTAGTCAGTGGCTTTTAAAGTTTTCTTGGATCCTTTCCACTGTTGGTTCTGAGAGTTGATCCCGAGGCTGTGATAGTGGGCAGCAGTTGAAGTACGGGGTAGATTTATCCCTGTGCGTAAGCTGCGCCTGTTGCTACATTTTCAGTTGGACATTACGCAGTTTGTGTGGAAGATGAAGGTATCCCGTCATCTAGCTTTGACATTGGACCCTCGGATCCTCCAGGTCTGACCGATGTCATAAGCTGTGATTGCAAAGCAGAGAGCAAGACATGCAGCACTGACGGTTGCAGTTGCCCCAGCAATTATATGTCATGTACCATCTATTGCGCGTGTACAACTGGCGATGTGTGTTGGAATCTATCTTTTGGCATCAACATTACGGCTCTAGGCGATGTAGGCCTTTAGTTATAGCGATAATTGGTTTTGATGGGCGCCATTTTTAAAAAATGGCGGATATATGAATGTTACCAAAGGTCAGGTGTAACACATTTGAAATTGCTGACCACAATTCAACACACTAACATAGGCACGATGACTTTGTGTGACATAATTGGTAAGATACTGTGACATTTGTTTTGACGAACGTCATCTTAAAAAATGGCGGATCCGAAAGTCGGACAATGCCAAAAGTAAAATATTTGAAACCTCTGACCTCTAATACCCATGTTTTGACACCAAAATTAAGGTTGTAGTTAATACCTTCTGGAATAAACAACATCAAAAATTGCCACCTCAGATTTTCTGTTGACTGAAACACTGTAGATGACATTCGTGCAACAAATTGGTTTTGGCAAGCAAAGTGCACGGGAAGACTTGGCACACCGCACTATATTGAGAATTTGCTGTGCAATAATACTACAATGTGTTTTCTGTTGTTGATTGTGCTATTATTGTTACAGGGGCATAGACAATAGATGCGAATCAAAGTCATTGGATATATGCATAACAATTGCATTGGAGATAAACATGTAATAAGATCCAACATGACCGATATCTGACAGTTTTTTTGAAATGAGAGACATGCAGCCGCTATATATTCATCTGGTGATGTGTTTATCTTAACCGTTGACCGTGAAAATATTGGTCTTGACACCACTTTTGTGACATTATCATGCGTAGTTACAAAGCTATTTGAAGACAATAGGTGTTTCAGTAATAAAGGCCCTAATCTGCATATTTAAATCCCGAGGACAACCAAGCTGAATTGCTTCAGGGACCCCATGGGATGGAAAATCCACCAAAAACATTGTACTACAGAGCATCCATTTATTCAATTGCAAATGGCCTAAGTCAACGTCAGATCGCAACGCTACTTAAAAACGATTGTTCACCTTAATAGTTAACGAATTTGTACTTATTATAATATATCGCTGGGTAGATTAATTAATTATCTTGCCAATGATTTGCAAAATGTGTATGAAATATGCAACGAAAATATATATCACAGCCTAAATAACGCCTAACCCTACATATCAATAAGGCTAAATGTCCCTGGCGGCGACTTTTGACCACTTGTCATTGTCGTCAAAAATGACAATGTTCAACCATGTGGATTTCGGTGGACTTTTTTTCTGGCAATGTAGATATATAGTACTAACTAAACACACTCATTATTACTATTGCAATTTGTTTGAGGTTGACCCTCTTTTGGGCATAGATTGACTGGACTATTAGTTAGTGAATTTGAATATGCTATGTATCATTGGTGTACAGTGTATTGGTGCCAAACTGAGAGCTGCAAGTGTTTATAAACCTGGTTGTCATTTATTTACTAAATGTAAGGTATGGTTAATACCGTCCAGAATATTCACTTGTAGAGTACACCCGGGTATGCGGTAAAGCAATTCAAGTTTATATTTAATTGGATTAGGCCTATAGTAATACAAAATCACAGTGACTGCGTTCTATAAGGAAAATAGTTTCGAGCCATGCAGAACAATGAACCTCTGTAGTAGTATTTTGCGTTGAAATCAATTCCAGGTTTGATTTTGATTGAAGCAAAAGCAAATGATGTCACTTCTGGGTCAAAGGTCAAGTGGCGCCCCTGGCGAATAGGTCAAGGTCAAATGATAATGAAGGAAGGAAGGAAGGAAGAAAATGTTTATTTGTCCCAGTGACACAATATTGAACAATAATAAATATACATAAATAATTTGCAAACAATATGTTGCAACATTATTTTCACTACAACAGAAAAACAATCACGAAGTAAACTATTCAAGACAATACATTAGTGTGAATGAAAAAGTGGCGTCAGCTGCGCAAAGGGACGGGAGACCCCTGCTAAGACCAATTTTGGTCGCTCACGCAGGGGCCACCCAAAATATAATACAATATTTTCTACAACACTTATTTAAACACTCCTTTAATTGAAAATTAATTAATCATTACTCAAAATTAAATAAAAAAAAAGAAAATAATAGCGTCCATCAATATTATGTTATTATATGTAATTACAAATATGCATCTACTAAAAGTACACTTACACGCCATTATTTTGGCAAATGCGACATATCACAATAATCGTTATATGATTGTATATAATACATTTTGGCATAAGTCACGAGTCCCTGTAGACTGTGAGTGTAGATCTTGCTGTTCAGTATAAGTCACGAGTCCCTGTAGACTGTGAGTTTAGGTCTTGCTTTCAGTATAAGTCACGAGTCCCTGTAGACTGTGAGTTTAGGTCTTGCTTTCAGTATAAGCCACGAGTCCCTGTAGACTGTGAGTGTAGATCTTGCTGTTCAGTATAAGCCACGAGTCCCTGTAGACTGTGAGTGTAGATCTTGCTTTCAGTATAAGCCACGAGTCCCCGTAGACTGTGAGTGTATAGATCTTGCTTTCAGTATAAGCCACGAGTCCCTGTAGACTGTGAGTGTAGATCTTGCTTTCAGTATAAGCCACGAGTCCCTGTAGACTGTGAGTGTAGATCTTGCTGTTCAGTATAAGCCACGAGTCCCTGTAGACTGTGAGTGTATAGATCTTGCTTTCAGTATAAGCCACGAGTCCCTGTAGACTGTGAGTGTATAGATCTTGCTTTCAGTATAAGCCACGAGTCCCTGTAGACTGTGAGTGTAGATCTTGCTTTCAGTATAAGCCACGAGTCCCTGTAGACTGTGAGTGTAGATCTTGCTTTCAGTATAAGCCATGAGTCCCTGTAGACTGTGAGTGTAGATCTTGCTTTCAGTATAAGCCACGAGTCCCTGTAGACTGTGAGTATAGATCTTGCTTTCAGTATAAGCCACGAGTCCCTGTAGACTGTGAGTGTAGATCTTGCTTTCAGTATAAGCCACGAGTCCCTGTAGACTGTGAGTGTAGATCTTGCTGTTCAGTATAAGCCACGAGTCCCTGTAGACTGTGAGTGTAGATCTTGCTTTCAGTATAAGTCACGAGTCCCTGTAGACTGTGAGTTTAGGTCTTGCTGTTCAGTATAAGCCACGAGTCCCTGTAGACTGTGAGTGTAGATCTTGCTTTCAGTATAAGCCACGAGTCCCTGTAGACTGTGAGTGTAGATCTTGCTGTTCAGTATAAGCCACGAGTCCCTGTAGACTGTGAGTGTAGATCTTGCTGTTCAGTATAAGTCACGAGTCCCTGTAGACTGTGAGTGTAGATCTTGCTGTTCAGTATAAGCCACGAGTCCCTGTAGACTGTGAGTGTAGATCTTGCTGTTCAGTATAAGTCACGAGTCCCTGTAGACTGTGAGTATAGATCTTGCTTTCAGTATAAGTCACGAGTCCCTGTAGACTGTGAGTTTAGATCTTGCTTTCAGTATAAGCCACGAGTCCCTGTAGACTGTGAGTGTAGATCTTGCTTTCAGTATAAGCCACGAGTCCCTGTAGACTGTGAGTATAGATCTTGCTTTCAGTATAAGTCACGAGTCCCTGTAGACTGTGAGTATAGATCTTGCTTTCAGTATAAGCCACGAGTCCCTGTAGACTGTGAGTTTAGATCTTGCTTTCAGTATAAGTCACGAGTCCCTGTAGACTGTGAGTGTAGATCTTGCTGTTCAGTATAAGCCACGAGTCCCTGTAGACTGTGAGTGTAGATCTTGCTGTTCAGTATAAGTCACGAGTCCCTGTAGACTGTGAGTATAGATCTTGCTTTCAGTATAAGTCACGAGTCCCTGTAGACTGTGAGTTTAGATCTTGCTTTCAGTATAAGCCACGAGTCCCTGTAGACTGTGAGTGTAGATCTTGCTTTCAGTATAAGCCACGAGTCCCTGTAGACTGTGAGTATAGATCTTGCTTTCAGTATAAGTCACGAGTCCCTGTAGACTGTGAGTGTAGATCTTGCTTTCAGTATAAGCCACGAGTCCCTGTAGACTGTGAGTATAGATCTTGCTTTCAGTATAAGTCACGAGTCCCTGTAGACTGTGAGTGTAGATCTTGCTTTCAGTATAAGCCACGAGTCCCTGTAGACTGTGAGTATAGATCTTGCTTTCAGTATAAGTCACGAGTCCCTGTAGACTGTGAGTTTAGATCTTGCTTTCAGTATAAGCCACGAGTCCCTGTAGACTGTGAGTGTAGATCTTGCTTTCAGTATAAGCCACGAGTCCCTGTAGACTGTGAGTATAGATCTTGCTTTCAGTATAAGTCACGAGTCCCTGTAGACTGTGAGTATAGATCTTGCTTTCAGTATAAGCCACGAGTCCCTGTAGACTGTGAGTTTAGATCTTGCTTTCAGTATAAGTCACGAGTCCCTGTAGACTGTGAGTGTAGATCTTGCTGTTCAGTATAAGCCACGAGTCCCTGTAGACTGTGAGTGTAGATCTTGCTGTTCAGTATAAGTCACGAGTCCCTGTAGACTGTGAGTATAGATCTTGCTTTCAGTATAAGTCACGAGTCCCTGTAGACTGTGAGTTTAGATCTTGCTTTCAGTATAAGCCACGAGTCCCTGTAGACTGTGAGTGTAGATCTTGCTTTCAGTATAAGCCACGAGTCCCTGTAGACTGTGAGTATAGATCTTGCTTTCAGTATAAGTCACGAGTCCCTGTAGACTGTGAGTGTAGATCTTGCTTTCAGTATAAGCCACGAGTCCCTGTAGACTGTGAGTATAGATCTTGCTTTCAGTATAAGTCACGAGTCCCTGTAGACTGTGAGTGTAGATCTTGCTTTCAGTATAAGCCACGAGTCCCTGTAGACTGTGAGTATAGATCTTGCTTTCAGTATAAGTCACGAGTCCCTGTAGACTGTGAGTGTAGATCTTGCTTTCAGTATAAGCCACGAGTCCCTGTAGACTGTGAGTATAGATCTTGCTTTCAGTATAAGTCACGAGTCCCTGTAGACTGTGAGTGTAGATCTTGCTTTCAGTATAAGCCACGAGTCCCTGTAGACTGTGAGTATAGATCTTGCTTTCAGTATTGTTGCGGTATTGTTTACTGTGCGAGGTATGTTATTTCGGATGCATTTTTTGGCAAATTCGTGATTTATTCTGGTTATATGTATTTCATTTTGTCGACGTGTATTATGATTGTGAATATTAAAATTATGTTGCAATGTTAGGCGTTGAAGGTACCCAGGCAGTTTATTATGTATGAATTTATAGTAAAATTTTAGTTCCTGAATTTGTAGAATGTCTGATACTTTTAGTAAGTTTAGTTTTTTTTTAATAGGTTCTGTGTGCGCATTGTACTTTGCTAAGCTTATCATACGTATTGCCTTCTTTTGAAGTTTTAAAATTCTTCCACATTTGTGTCCCAATACCATTATTCCATAATTAATATATGGCAGTATTAAGGAGTTATATAACATCTTTCTAACTTTTATTGGCAACAAATATTTTAATTTATTGAGTACACCTATTGTTTTAGAGCCTTTATTTGAGATATTTTCTAAATGATTTTTCCAATTTAGATGTTCGTCAATGGTTAAACTAGAAAATTAAATGCATACACTCTTTCAATTAAAACATTGTCTATGTTTATCGTTAGTTGCAATACTCGTTTATTTACAGTTTTAAACAATATATATTTTGACTTTTTAACATTTAAGGATAATTTATTAATTTTTAGCCATTCACTTATTTTGGACAACTCTTTATTGATATTATTTTCAGTTTGAGTATTTTCAATATGGTTATTCGATTGTCGAATTGTGCTTGAGAGGGTAGTATCATTAGCATACATAATAAAGTTAAATAGTTTATTAGCATTTGGAAAGTCGTTTATATATATTATAAAAAGTAAAGGCCCTAGAATAGAACCTTGAGGGGCCCCTGTTGTTATGGGTAACATATTTGATTGAACTCCGTCAAATTCGACATACTGATAACGATTTGAGAAATAACTTTTTAAGAGATTTAAGGCCACTCCACTTATGCCACAGCAACTAAGTTTATTTAATAAAATGTTATGATCAATTGTATCGAATGCTTTCGATAAATCTAAATATATATTTATTGGTATTTCATTGTTGTCCATGGTTGTTATCATTCTATCGATTAGTTCCATTGAAGCTAGTTCGGTTGAGTGTTCAGCTCGAGGGCCATACTGACTTTCATAGAACAAGTTACGTTCTTTGAAAAAATCATACAACTGATTATATATAACTTGTTCAAGCACTTTCGAGATAACAGGCAAAAGTGATATTGGTCGGTAATTTGTAAATGTAGTGTCATCACCATTTTTGAATATTGGATTTACTTTGGCAATTTTTTATTTGTCTGGACAAATTCCTGTGTGTAATGTTTGTTTAGCGAGTAATGTCAACGGCTTAATGAGGTATTTTTTATAATTTTTTTATAATTGTGAAGAGATGCCATCATAACCACAGCTTGTTTTAAGAGGCATTTGGTCTAATATTGCATTGATGGTATATTCATTTATATTTCTAAATGTAAAGTTAATAGGTGTTTTTTTACTCATATAAACGTTATATGTTTTATTACTATCGTTTGCAATTTTGTTGGCAAGCTGAGGACCGATGTTTGTAAAAAAATGTATTAAATGTCTCTGCTACTTTCTCTATATCGCTTATGGTGTCTTCACCATCTTTAAACACACATTATATGTGCTTTTTTGTTCTAGACAAAATTTCATTAATTATTCTCCAGGTTTTTCTGATGTCGTTACTATGTTTGTTAAATCTGGATTCATAGTAAATTTGTTTAGCAATGCGAATAGTCCGTTTTAGGATAGCGTTATACGTTTAAGATTTGTCTGAAGGTTAGTGTATCTTAATGAGTTCGGGTCATAAAGTTTGAGTTGTTTATATAGATTATCTCGATATTTAATTGATCTTAGTATACCTTTGGTTACCCAAGTGGTTTTCTTATGAATATACTTCTAAAATTTTACTTTTTTTACAGGTAAGTGAAACTTCTTATTATTTTTAATTTCGGCATGAATTTGTTTGTAAGTTATATTTGGATCAGCATTTTCATTTTTTTTTAACTTACTATAAATATTTGAAAACTTAATCCCATTAACAAAATAAAAAATTGCTTCACTGGTTTGTGAATACACTTTTATGTATTTGGTGGAACTGTTTTAGAGCTATCTGTTTTTATAAGAATAAAATATGGTTGGCGATCGGAAAATTGGTTCGTAAAAATGCCTGCAGTTGTGTTTAAAGTAGATTTGGTCAGTTTGCTAAAAAAAGTTATCAATTAATGGTTAGGTTGTGAACTAAACAACTATATCAAAATAGGTTAAACGACGTTATTAAACAGATCATTGCGCATGCGCAATGGTGTCTTTTGTTATGACGGATAGGTGATAACCATGTTTCGGGTATAGCGCACTCTAGCGAATGGGTCGTGAACTAAATGACTAGATCAAAATAGGTCAAATGACGTTATTCCATAGGTCATTGCGTATGCGCAGTGTTGTCTTTTGTTATGTCGGATAAGCGGTGGATCAGTTTTCGGGTATAGCGTGTTAAACTAAACAATATATAGAATAGAATGTTGTTGACAATTCTTTTGACATGTTTTATCATTGTTTTATCAAATAGGTCAATGACGTCATTTAAATAGGTCATTCCGCATGTACAAAGCTATCTTTTCTTATGTGGTATAAATGGTGAACCAATAAATCACGTCATCTACTCTTTTCCTCATTCACCAAAACTATATATTATAAACTTTAAAACCCTAATTTAATAACACAAAACCTATCTATGCCTACTTTTATCGTGGGAAAATAGGAGTCTAACTAAAGCCATGGAAGAATGCACTCGGTGCCCTCTATTTTTGTCAGCCAACTTGTTACATTCCCGACTGTAGACATGCGTGGTGATGCTAAATATAGCAATCTTGCAACCATGTATTAAAGTCTCACGTAACTCTCTACCGTCCAAGCAACTTTTTGATTGGTAGTTCTTTTTACACCACGTGCTTCGATACGGTTTTTGATTGGTTCATGTAAAATGGCGGGAAATTGGTGAGAATGGCAGGAAATAGGTGAAAAAGGTCGGACTCCGCCGGCGCAACCTCTCATCGCTGCGTTCACCGGAAAAGGACAAGGGAGGAGACCGAGCTGGATGCGCTGGTGGCGAGTTAAACTTTATATTTATATTGCGTTAATTAGTATACACTATCGCCTAAAATGGCGGTTCCTACCTTCCCACCAAAAAAGGTGGCACCCTGTGTACTTCCCTTCAAAACGACGGTTCCCCACTCATTTCCCCTAAAAAAAGGTGTCTCTCACGCACTTCCTATCAATCTTGAGTCCCCGTATGTTTACTTCCGCTAAGATGACGACTCCCTATTTAGACTGTACATCCTATCGATAGGGCTTATACTTCCCATAAAATGACGTCTCGTTATATACTTCCTATCAAAATGGCGTCCCGTCTACGTTTACTTCCGCTAAAATAGCGGGTCCCTACGCACTTCCATCAAAATAGCGTGCCCGTGTATGTTTACTTCCGCTAAAATGGCAGCTCCCACATATTTCCTGTCAACATAGCCGCTCCCACCTGCTTCCTATCGAGACATTGTCTCCATTAATGTTAGTTCGATACCAGAATTCTCCGATATCGATCGATACCAGAATTTTGTTCGATACTCGATACTTACGTTGTAAGTCTAATTCTTATATACAGTATAGATCACAATAAAAACACACTATCCATCTAGACAAATGGCATAGTAGTACACACAGTTTTTCATTAGGGAAACATGTATAAAATAGATTTTAGACATAATTGATGGCAATAATGTTGCTAGCGCCACCTTGCAGTTACTTGATAGGTCATTCATAGTGTGCGTGTGCGCCTTTAGCTGCAACATGTTGCATTCTTGTCATGTGTCGATGTTGCATCAATCAGTTTGGTAGATGTGCTGACTAGGTGTGTTTGAAAAGTGTTGCCTGGTACCACTTTTGAGAAACAAATAGTCACCCTCTGAGCGTCTGTTGGGAACTACACGGTACACCTATTCAATTTTTAACTTAACCACCGATACATACTAATTGATATAGTCATGCAAACAACGATTAAAATGCAATTTTCATTTTATATCAATAAATAAATAATTTATGTTATTTTATTCTAATTTATTACTGTTGTAAAAGTAATTGTAATTGTAAATACAATACAGACAATAGCAATAAAATACATAGTAATAATAAATCAATAAAATAGGTAGTCACATCGCGAACGCCACTTCTTGACGCTGTCGCCGTAGTAGACTCGGCAACCGATGGCATTTCACTTCGACTGTAACTACTACTAGATGTCCATTGCTTGGTTATTGTCGAAGATTTTCGCTGTTGCCACGACTTCCTTCCATCATCATGTTTTGGTAGTTTCTTGGATGATGGACAGTGACATGTTTCGTCAAATTCGATGTATTTCCCCCCTAGCTTGGGGAAGCGTTTCTGGCATAGTAGATACTATACCGTGTTTCCGTCTTTGTTAAAAAAAACTGCCAAATTGGCGATGTGCGTTTTGATATTTTGTCGTTCTTCTTGATTGAGCGAGTACGGAAAACGGTGGTGCCATCAAACAGCAAAACATAGCGCCACCAAACGGAACCTGGGTAAACGAGTCTAGTGTGTCGCGCTTGAATAATTATTTATATTATTATTATATTAAACTAGATTCATGAATACTAAGGCGTGCAATAAACACTGTATAACATTACTAGAATGTTGTGTGTTTTGGTACGCTGTAGAGTGGGCAACGTAGTGTAGGGAGACAAACGGTAGTGCCACCTAACGTCGCAACGAGGCTTGGATAATCGAGGCTAAGCTAAGACCGCACTCAAATAATTATTTATATAACACTTTTTTGGAAACTGACTCCACAATATCGCTTTATAAAACCACTCAGATGTTACATTTTATTGTGTTTTTTTAAGAAGAATCACGCCTACGCAGCCTAATACATATAACCCTGTTAAGTTAGGAAGCGAAACCCGTAGCGGAGTAGCCGTAGTTTCCGTACATCCGGCCGTAACTTCGAAGACGATGTTACGTCTTCGCATCGATGTCGAATGGACTCAATATCGAAGTATAGGTATCGACAAAGTATCGAAGGTATCGAAATATCGAAGGTATCGAACCGTGGCCTTTCGATACCAATTTAAATATATCGAAGTATCGCAATACCACGAAGTATCGGTATCGAACTTTCACAAGTATCGCGATACTTCGATATATCGAATCAGCACTAGAGCCTCTCCATATACTTATCTTCTTCCTATCGACTTCTGGTCACCGTAATTTTGGTCACATGACTTCTGGTCGCATGGTTAATGTAGATTCTCGAAAACGCCGAAGGTCACCGTCATCGGGCGTGACGTCAGCCCCGTGTAACTCACCGCCTTCCGCGTCATCGGGCGTGACGTCAGCCCCCTGTATCTCACTGCCTTCCGTGCCATCGTCTTCATCACCTATATCCTCACCTCTGGAAGAAGACCCTATTGTACCACCAGAGGTGTTGGATTTTGTACCTAATAATCTGTATAATTTATATTTTTCTAATTGGAGCAGTTTTCGCTCCATTTACCGAGTGGGGGCGCATCCAGACCATTTCAAATTTAAGACTTACTGAAACTGATTTAAATTCCTTTAATCCTACGAACACTGCCTTTAAAATAAATTTGAGTTTCGGCTTTATTTTATATAATCGGAACACTTACGAACTTCGTTATTTTCATCTTTCCCATAAAGTTTCTGGCCGATATTTGGATGCGCCTCATTTAGTTCTAAACCGTGATGATTTCGAATCTTTTATTAATAAATTACCAAACGATGTTATTTTAAATTGGGCCAACAGGCAACGCCCTATTTCTGAGTGGATCTGTGAAATGGTAACAAATGTTACATTTTACATAAACATCATACCTGATCACCCTATCGGTTGCCAAATGTCAAAGTTCCCGACTACGTGCGAAATAATCCAGGTTTAAAATCTCTAATTAACGACTGGTCCCGATATGACAACCGTCCTTACCAAGATAATCTTTGCTTTTTCCGTGCTCTCGCACTTAGTCTGGGAAGTGACACTCGTCATCTTGAGCCCCATTTGCGTCTTTATATAAAATGTATCAAATGACCACAAATGAAACATTTCCCCGATTTTAAGTTAAGTCATCTCTAAAACTTTGAAAAGATTTTTCATATCAATAAATATGTCTATGAATTACTCGATCATCCCGACGACGGCGACTTGCTAGCGTGTCGTTTACTGAGACGTTCAACTTGTACATTTCCCGATACTTTATATTTAAATCTTTTAGTAACACATTTTTCTTATATTTATTATCTTAAAACATACACACGTTCTTTCAAATGTATAAAATATGACAAACTTTGGCATAGCCAACGGTCCTTAAAAATACACCAATAATCTTGCGAAGTGGAGGTGAAGAGAATTGTCCCTGGTGGTATATATCACGTTCAGAAAACCATTTTTCAAAACCTAGATGAATTAGGTATAAATGTCGATGAAAAATACCGGTATTTTCTGTTTCGGGCCACATTTGATTTTGAATGTTATTTTGGTACTTCCAACTTTCCGGTAAATAGTCCAACAGGTCGACTGGTTGGGTCATCACGAAATATTCAACGTCAGCGTGGCATCCAATGTCCCTGGTTATAAGGAACCACGCAGTTTCGTCAGTGAGGTTGATCCGAACCGACCAGTCGACCGTTTTCTAAATTATCTTCAAGAAATTAGCGATGCCGCTTACGAAATTTTGAAAACGCATTATAATTTTTTTAAATGAATTAAACCAACAAGTAAAATATATTCAATCACCCCAGGCTAGCTTGCTTGAAGAAGAAATTTCAAAATGAATTGGTGTATTTCGCAGTTTTCTTAGATAATTACCCGTCAATGTTTCTAATTCGGGAAAATACGATTTGAACGTCATTAAAAATATTACCCCACACTTCCTGACGGCAGACATAGATGACGACATGGACGACATATCAGAGTAAGTCTAACAACGCCATGTTCGAGGTAATGCGTAACACCAATTTCGTGTGTCTAAAAACAGCGACTTTGAGATTTTTGGATTATATAAAGTACTTGGCTCCCGGTTTTAGTTACGATAAATTTCTGAAAACGTACGCGTGTACACAAACTAAAGGTTACTTTCCCTGCGAGCGGGTGACTTCGTTGAGTAAACTTAACTGTGAATCCCTTCCTACAAAGGAAGCTTTCACAGCGTGTTGAAAAACGAACATATATCTGATGAAATTTACCCATACTGCGAACAAATTTGGCGCGATCACGATATGAAAACCTTTCATGATTTTCTTATTTGGTGCAACAATAGAGATGTCGTTCCTTTCCTAGAAGCTATCAAGAAAGGGTTTTCTTTTTACAAATTGCACAGCATAGACATGTCTAAAGATGGTATTAGTGTTCCGGGTCTAACCATACAATTTATGTTTGACACAATACCACGTAACATTTATTTTAGTCTCTTTAATCAAAAGGATTCCGATTTACATGACATGTTAAAAAGGGAATGGCAGGTGGATCCTCGATTATATATGACCGTCATCAAGAAGTTGGCGTGACAAGGTTGCGGCAATCATAAATGGGCGACTCAGCTCGCCCCTGTCGGTCCGTTGTGGGATACGATACAAATGCATTATACCTGTGGGCCCTTTACCAAGACATGTTTACCGGCTGTTATACGCGTCGTAGCCAGGTATATAATTTAAAACCAAAACAGTATCGCCTTTATGGTAAAATGGCCCTTGGGTGGTTAGAGTGGGTTGGTCACGATAATTTTTTTATAAGATATCAATTTAACAGAGAGGAGAAATGTATCGTTCCTCGTAGAGTTCCCGTTGATGCCCAGAGTCGCACCATTTATCTGTTTCTCGGTTGCCATTTTCACAGTTGCCCTTGTAATGTGGAGCACACCAACTCCGTAAACGGGAAGTCTATGGTCGATCTCCTATCAGAGACCAAAAAGAATGCTACATACTTGCGGAAATATGCCGAGGTCATCGAAATATGGGAATGTCAGTGGAAACAAATTCGGACAAATTCAGATTAAGACATTTTCTAAATTCAAACATTTCTCATCGTAACCTGAAGTGAGAAATGACCCAAGATAAAGTTTTGCAAAATATAGTTGAAGGTCGCCTGTTAGGCATGATAGAGTGCGACATTTCGGTTCCCGGTCATCTTAAAGAATATTTTGGCGAAATGCAACCAATATTTAAAAACATCGACATTACCCGTGACGACATTGGCGATTTCCTGCGTACATATGCTGAAGAAATTAGCATCTTATCGACTTCTCGACGTACCATTGTAACTTCGTATTTTTGTGAGAAAAAAATTATTTTAGCCACTCCTTTGTTGATTCTACTTGAAACACGGACGTTGATCAAGTTTTAGAATACGAACCCAGTTCGTGATTCAAGTCTTTTTATGCCATCTCGGATGCACGCGGCGAAAGTGACGTGCATTACATTACTTTACAAACACAGCACGATTGTTTCCTGCCGTTTGTTGTGACGCGCACGCACCGGATTATGTGACTTTTCGGTTGGCAGGGAAAT
This sequence comes from Escarpia spicata, assembly GCA_963995525.1. Taxonomy (NCBI): domain Eukaryota; kingdom Metazoa; phylum Annelida; class Polychaeta; order Sabellida; family Siboglinidae; genus Escarpia; species Escarpia spicata. The sequence goes on from OZ023207.1 coordinate 5,014,442, forward strand.
AATCGTTAACTTAGGAACCGTGTTGCGTTGCGCGTGCGCGTCACGACAAACGGGCACCTGGCCTGTTCAAAATAGAGGTCAAAGGTAGATGTTTCATCGGGTTGTGTAGTAAAACATATTATTGTTTTGGAGATATGGATAAATTCAGCACAAAAGGTCTCAATAAGAGACACAACGAAATTGATAAATATGTTTTTGAAAGTACTTAAAACCAGGAAGAGTGGGGTTGGGAAAAATCGAGGATTTCGGGTGAGGGATGCTTCAGTTTTTACTTATATTCAAGAACGTTCTGCATTAAGTTATTTTTATTCCAAACGACGAGTACAGCCCGATGGAACGTCTACCTCCCCGTGTCTGGTGTAGTACACACGCAAGTAGATCTCCTCATGACCTGCCCCTCCCCGTGTAACATCCGGTCTTAGTTTAGCCGTGATCACGTATGATATTTATCGACTCCGAAGTTGTGAAATTTTCAACAAAGATTGTGGCATACTGTCTAACAGTGACTGTGATATATAGAAGCAATTTGTATATAGTTACGATTTAAAAGATTTTATAATTGACACTTTCTCTTAGGTGTCTGACAACAAGAAGACATGTGCTGTAACTGTAACCTCTCTTAGGTGTCTGAATAAAATTTCATAAACGCACAAATTATATCAACGTTTTATTGCTTAATTGAGAAACACTTCAAACTACATAACATGCAGACATCATTTGCCACTCTTAACAAAATCAAATACACGACAGTCATTGTTCATTAAATCGTACCCGAAAGTGTTCACAAACGTCTTCATGGGTACGCCTCGATGTCGATGCAACAAGTACACGACGCAATATTGTCCACACACGTTAGACAGCGGGCTCTGAAACATTCTCTTGTTGAGAGTCTAATTCACGCAGTTGCTATGTAGAAAAATCAACGAATTCAGCGTTTGAGGTGGCAAACTGTAGGAGTCGAAATATTTCCCACGTCCGTTTTTGCAATAAACATGCAGAGCCAGTGTTGACCCGGTTTATCGCTCGAATTTAGCATTTTTGGAAGTTATTTATGCGAACTGATCCCTCCAAACTGACACGTAAAGTCACTAGGTGGCTCTTCGTGGTAGGTCAATATTCAAACTATGATATGAAACTCGCCGGACGCCTCGTGCCGGCGCGACCACGGCGCCGAAGACCACAAATCGATAGATAGAACGGTACCCAACACTCGAGAGTCGTAATAACTCTCTTCGTTTACCTGCGTTTATGTTTCGTTTTCTCACGCTCTGATATAGTGGTGAATAGGATGAAAATAGGGATTTCAAATACCGTTTCCTAAACCTAAACTTAATGCTCGACCTTCACAATTTATCTGACAAGTGGACGTAGCTCGAACGTCACTCACGGTTACATTGGCCGACGTGTGCCTCGGTTCGGCTCTGGTGTCTGCGCTGATCGAAGCGTCTGTCGATCATCTGTCGTGAGTTCAGGCTTACGCTGAGGCCATATCACCGGGTCAGGTTCCCTCTATTTGACCGCTGTCATGTCACGCCGCAGATCCGCCATTTCTGCCCGCATCGCACGAAACTCTGAAATAATGTGTCCGAAATCGATGTTGTTGACGTCGAGCGGCGACAGGGTGGACAAATCAGTAACCACAAACACTGGCAGTCCCCTAGGCGACTTGTGCAGCGCCATCAGTATATCTTCAATGTTGTTTTTCTCTTTATGATGCCCTTGCCGGCGGCGGCCCTGACGCAGAGCAAGATTCTTGACAACTTCGCATACGTATAGGGTCTGTCTGGCTGCTTCGATCTCGTTGGAAGTGAAGTGGGCTACGCACAACTTTATCAGCGTGTCATGCACCATGATGTCCATCTTGTTAAAGATATAGCAAAGTATACCATTGCATACGATGTGAGTTTAGCCATCTGTCTGAACTTCGGCAGCACACTGACCACGGGCCGGGGATCTGCAGTTCGCAGTGTGATCACTTGCATTGTTCGAAGGGGCAGCGCCGTCAATCATAATGGTTGTCATGCTGTCAAGATTATTATTGTATCATTACTATATCTTGGACAATTATCTGCTACTTCAAACACTTATTACATAGGCTTGCTTCGAAGCTGCTCTCCCCAGGTGTGTAGAGGGGTGTGATTCTATGTCGAAGGTGCAAATGGCAATCATCTATAAATAATTATTTTCGAAGAAGTTTTGTGGATCAGAAAAAAATCGAAGTTAGACGCATTTCTTTTACAATTATTCTTTGCCTGAATTATAAAGTTGTAAGCTTGAAAGTTGTACAATTGATGAAGGAACGGTATGTTCCTAAATGTTGGATTCGTAACAGTTAAAGATAAATAATATAACCACGCTTGTAGCGCGCGGTAACAATGGCAGTAACTAACTCGGTGACCTAATTTCATTATCAATTCAAAATGGAATGTTGGCGGGAACGCTGGCGGAGTGATACATCTTCTGTATATATGCAATTTTAAATGTGAACTTGTATAGTGTAACATTTTTGGGGGGAAAAGGAGCGTTATCGTGTTTCTAATCAAATTGCCTACCAAATCATTATGTACAATTATTTTATGTAACTGAAATTTATATATATCTGGACATGTATTAGTTGTATAATTATTATAGGTTGCTCTGTATGAACTTCGTTGATTACTGCCGTCAAAGCTGAAGCCGGTCTGTTCAAATCCACAGCAGATAAAATAGATTGTCATTTTCGGGTAAATGCAGCTAAGAAGTGTTTTTTTTACAAACGTACCAAATATGTTCGTTAATAGTTTGCAAATATGTCGCGGACTATATAAACGGATATATGATTAATACACTTTTGTGTGAGCGTGTCGGAGCGTGTGCGCGCGCGTATACTTGTGCGCGTGTCAGTGTGGTTCGTATTTGACATTCTGTATCTAGATCGTGCAAACTCCGCCTGCCGTGTTGCATTGGTAAATCGGTCAACAAAAAAGTCGTAATTCATATTATTCTCGAATTTCTCCATATACTAGGCTACAGATACACTTAATGTTAGCAGATGTCTGTCCCTGGGGACAGCGGCACGCCTACTGGAGGCTGTACATGCCTATTGTGGACTTGCAGGCTCTTGAGCAGGTTGGGCAAATGTGTTGTTGGCCTGATGTATTAAACACAGTAATTTATGTAATGACACCATTATAATGTATGTTAACATTTAAACATGTAGGGCCTATATCGGGATTATTCCAAGCTTACAAAACTCATTGGGCCAATGAGGTAACAATGAAACAGTAGCCATCATTGGCCGTTCAAAGCATGTCTTTCTAGTTGGATTTCAGGAATATTCAGTCCATAAAAATATGCACAGCTATTTTCGTGAGCTCCTGGCCTTCGTGGTCATCTAGGCATGTTGGGTAATCCGACACTGATCGCTCAAACAACGCAATAGAAAGAATTTGGGTTCGAGTCCACCAATGGCCATTTCGTAACTATCGTGCACGTGTATAAGATAATACCGTGAACACCGGGCTTTTGTATACGCTAGGCTCGTATATAAGATAACACAGTGAACACCGGGCTTTTGTATACGCTAGGCTCGCATATAAGATAATACCGTGAACACCAGGCTTTTGTACACGCTAGGCTCGTATATAAGATAACACAGGGAACACCGGGCTTTTGTATACGCTAGGCTCGTATATAAGATAATACCGTTAACACCGGGCTTTTGTACACGCTAGGCTCGTATATAAGATAACAAAGTGAACACCGGGCTTTTGTACACGCTAGGCTCGTATATAAGATAATACCGTGAACACCGGGCTTTTGTACACGCTAGGCTCGTATATAAGATAACACAGTGAACACCGGGCTTTTGTACACGCTAGGCTCGTATATAAGATAATACCGTGAACACCGGGCTTTTGTACACGCTAGGCTCGTATACAAGATAATACAGTGAACACCGGGCTTTTGTATACGCTAGGCTCGTATATAAGATAATACAGTGAACACCGGGCTTTTGTATACGCTAGGCTCGTATATAAGATAACACAGTGAACACCGGGCTTTTGTACACGCTAGGCTCGTATATAAGATAACACAGTGGACACCGGGCTTTTGTACACGCTAGGCTCGTATATAAGATAATACCGTGAACACCGGGCTTTTGTATACGCTAGGCTCGTATATAAGATAATACCGTGAACACCGGGCTTTTGTATACGCTAGGCTCGTATATAAGATAATACCGTGAACACCGGGCCTTTGTATACGCTAGGCTCGTATAAAGATAATACCGTGAACACCGGGCTTTTGTACACGCTAGGCTCGTATATAAGATAATACCGTGAACACCGGGCTTTTGTATACGCTAGGCTCGTATATAAGATAATACCGTGAACACCGGGCTTTTGTATACGCTAGGCTCGTATATAAGATAATACCGTGAACACCGGGCTTTTGTATACGCTAGGCTCGTATATAAGATAACACAGTGAAAACCGGGCTTTTGTACACGCTAGGCTCGTATATGAGATAACACAGTGAACACCGGGATTTTGTACACGCTAGGCTCGTATATAAGATAATACCGTGAACACCGGGCTTTTGTACACGCTAGGCTCGTATATAAGATAATACCGTGAACACCGGGCTTTTGTATACGCTAGGCTCGTATATAAGATAATACCGTGAACACCGGGCTTTTGTATACGCTAGGCTCGTATATAAGATAATACCGTGAACACCGGGCTTTTGTACACGCTAGGCTCGTATATAAGATAACACAGTGAACACCGGGCTTTTGTACACGCTAGGCTCGTATATAAGATAATACCGTGAACACCGGGCTTTTGTACACGCTAGGCTCGTATATAAGATAACACAGTGAACACCGGGCTTTTGTACACGCTAGGCTCGTATATAAGATAATACCGTGAACACCGGGCTTTTGTACACGCTAGGCTCGTATATAAGATAATACAGTGAACACCGGGCTTTTGTATACGCTAGGCTCGTATATAAGATAATACAGTGAACACCGGGCTTTTGTATACGCTAGGCTCGTATATAAGATAACACAGTGAACACCGGGCTTTTGTACACGCTAGGCTCGTATATAAGATAACACAGTGAACACCGGGCTTTTGTACACGCTAGGCTCGTATATAAGATAATACAGTGAACACCGGGCTTTTGTATACGCTAGGCTCGTATATAAGATAATACCGTGAACACCGGGCTTTTGTATACGCTAGGCTCGTATATAAGATAATACCGTGAACACCGGGCCTTTGTATACGCTAGGCTCGTATAAAGATAATACCGTGAACACCGGGCTTTTGTACACGCTAGGCTCGTATATAAGATAATACCGTGAACACCGGGCTTTTGTATACGCTAGGCTCGTATATCAGATAATACCGTGAACACCGGGCTTTTGTATACGCTAGGCTCGTATATAAGATAATACCGTGAACACTGGGCTTTTGTATACGCTAGGCTCGTATATAAGATAATACAGTGAACACCGGGCTTTTGTATACGCTAGGCTCGTATATAAGATAATACCGTGAACACCGGGCTTTTGTATACGCTAGGCTCGTATATAAGATAATACCGTGAACACTGGGCTTTTGTATACGCTAGGCTCGTATATAAGATAATACAGTGAACACCGGGCTTTTGTATACGCTAGGCTCGTATATAAGATAATACCGTGAACACCGGGCTTTTGTATATGCTAGGCTCGTATATAAGATAATACCGTGAACACCGGGCTTTTGTATACGCTAGGCTCGTATATAAGATAATACAGTGAACACCGGGCTTTTGTATACGCTAGGCTCGTATATAAGATAATACAGTGAACACCGGGCTTTTGTACACGCTAGGCTCGTATATTAGATAATACCGTGAACACCGGGCTTTTGTACACGCTAGGCTCGTATATAAGATAATACAGTGAACACCGGGCTTTTGTACACGCTAGGCTCGTATATAAGATAATACAGTGAACACCGGGCTTTTGTACACGCTAGGCTCGTATATAAGATAATACAGTGAACACCGGGCTTTTGTATACGCTAGGCTCGTATATAAGATAATACAGTGAACACCGGGCTTTTGTACACGCTAGGCTCGTATATAAGATAATACAGTGAACACCGGGCTTTCGTATATAAGATAATACAGTGAACACCGGGCTTTTGTACACGCTAGGCTCGTATATAAGATAATACCGTGAACACCGGGCTTTTGTATACGCTAGGCTCGTATATAAGATAATACCGTGAACACCGGGCTTTTGTATACGCTAGGCTCGTATATAAGATAATACCGTGAACACCGGGCTTTTGTATACGCTAGGCTCGTATATAAGATAATACCGTGAACACCGGGCTTTTGTATACGCTAGGCTCGTATATAAGATAATACAGTGAACACCGGGCTTTTGTATACGCTAGGCTCGTATATAAGATAATACAGTGAACACCGGGCTTTTGTACACGCTAGGCTCGTATATTAGATAATACCGTGAACACCGGGCTTTTGTACACGCTAGGCTCGTATATAAGATAATACAGTGAACACCGGGCTTTTGTACACGCTAGGCTCGTATATAAGATAATACCGTGAACACCGGGCTTTTGTATACGCTAGGCTCGTATATAAGATAATACAGTGAACACCGGGCTTTTGTACACGCTAGGCTCGTATATAAGATAATACAGTGAACACCGGGCTTTTGTATACGCTAGGCTCGTATATAAGATAATACAGTGAACACCGGGCTTTTGTATACGCTAGGCTCGTATATAAGATAATGCAGTGAACACCGGGCTTTTGTATACGCTAGGCTCGTATATAAGATAATACAGTGAACACCGAGCTTTTGTATACGCTAGGCTCGTATATAAGATAATACAGTGAACACCGGGCTTTTGTACACGCTAGGCTCGTATATAAGATAATACAGTGAACACCGGGCTTTCGTATATAAGATAATACAGTGAACACCGGGCTTTTGTATACGCTAGGCTCGTATATAAGATAATACAGTGAACACCGGGCTTTTGTACACGCTAGGCTCGTGCCAATCGCAATACATTAGATACCAGTAATAGAAGTCTTATTGTTGCTTAGAGTTATCGAAATTAGTGGATTATGTAACATTTTTTATTATTTAGATTGTTCCTCGATTACAAAACGAATTACTTGATAACATTCTTTTTACAACCATTTATTATTATAAGTGTTTTTATTTCCTCCCCTACTACTACCTACTACTTTCCTCCCCTACTACTACCTGGATAATTATTTAGTCAACTGTATATATATGTGTGTGTACATATATGTACAGCTGTTTATGGGTGATTTTTTTGACTTTGCATCAATTCGTCCAAATCAATGCTTAAAGAAAGCTTGCTATTGTTTCTTTTTCTTACTTTATATATATATTCCTCTTCATATATATGTAATTATATGTATATATATTATATATATGAAGGAGTCGTGAAGGCGATGTAGAGACACAGAAGCTCTCTCTTTATTATCCAAACATTGTTTATTAGAGACCATCACATTAGTTGCGGCTTTTGGGAAAATACAAATCTGTGCCATTTTATCATGCAGATTCAAAATGTTATAAATTTACTAAGCACCATCGTTGTCGGTGAACATGGGTATACTAGGCTGTTCAATGAGAGAGACACGCTCCCAATACAAAAACTTCACACATGCTTCATCTGTTAATGAGTATCTTACATACAGGTATATATTACAAACAACTGTTGTGCATTAACGCATATATTATACTATAATCGGCTGTAGTTTGTCGTAGTCTAACATTACGTCTTGTGTTCCAATACACTTTCTTTAGGTACTATATATTGCATCGAAGAATATGTAGACATGTTCTGCCATTATGAATTCTACGACCGATTCTCTGGTAGGCCTACGTTCATCACAGATGAAACTACAACGTTTGGTTTTTGTGCAGTTATTAAAAATAAGCGATGTTTTCACAAAATAACACCTTTCAAGTCTAACAATTCGTGCACATATATAAACTTCTGCAGTCCGATTTTATTCATCTATGTGACTTCTGTTACGCGTATTTATACAATAACATAGGACTGCTGGCAGTGATGTCGATAATACAACAAAATGGTTATGTGACCACGAATGCACGTGCCATGTCACATGGGTCACCTGATACGTCACATGACCTGCCTGTAATGATCACCGGGTCACAAGATATATCACATGACCTGAAGTGATCACAGAGCCACGTGTCCATGGGGCCCGTTTCACTGATCCACTAAGCTAAGCACATTTCAATGTGTTTTTCGCAGCTTTCTCATCAATAACATTCATTTCTAACAAACAGGTATGTTATATTCACGGGCATAATACACCGCTTTGGTTTTTACTTTAAGGAGGATCATACTTGATGAAATCCTAATTCATTGACCATCATTATAAATATTTTACGTGCAAAGATGTGCTGTGACTGTAAGAATCTTCGTGAAACGGCCCCCACGGAAGTTGACCCAAAGTCAGTGCCTAATGTCATTGTTTGAGCTGCTGAGTTTTTGTTGCTTATGTGGTGTGATCCTGTGTCTGGAACCAGCCGGTAATCTTGGCAGTAGAGCGAGATGAACGCATTGAGTCGATGTGTAAGTAGACGATTCACCCTTCCAATATATGCACCTCTTGTGGCATCTGCTACAGTGTCTTGGTTGCCGGTGGTCATTCTCGGAGATAGTCGCTGTCGTGCCGCCATATGTACATCGGACAAATAGCGCGTCGGCCAAAACCATGGCAAGTGCGACGAATACTGCTAATAAGCTATTACCTCTAAACACGTCCCCCCATACAAGACAAACTATGCTCACTATGTAGATGTACATACACACAGACAATCGTGCTGACAACAGTGGGTATAACTCACTCTGTGATACTATAACTTTTCGTAAAGGTTGCCTTACCCTTTCCCGCCCCAAATGTACCCTGCCCCCCCCCCCCCCCCCCCCAGTGCACACCGAGCACCGTCGACCACCCGGCTATCTGGCGTGCCATTACGCAGGCCATGTTGGCTGAGTCCACTGTGTGGCTGGTGTTTACTGGCGCGGGAAGCCGCCACGTTCCGTCTCCTTCATACACACATTGCAGCGACTGACGCGCGACCGTAGGTTGCCCGCCTTCAGCGTCTGGGAGCGCGGGATACTGAACTGGTCGCGAGAGTCGATCGTCGTCAGCCAGAAACTGAACTTGTTGGCGAAGTAGTGGCACGTACCGCGTGCACCATTGCACTCAATGAAGGGCGTCGTTCGGAAGTCTTCCAGACATGAACCGGGACTCGACAGAGACTGGCCACCGCCCTCAGCTCCTGCGCCCGTGTGCTGAAAAAGCATAGTGAAATATATAACTTTGTAATCGCGATCAATATAATATTTAGAAAGATGTACAAGACCAGACTTGTTAACAAGGAATCTTCACTTATAACTAATGACCAACAGATGATCACTCATACAGATCGGTATCGACGACGAACCAAAGATCCTGATGTGGCCAGCATCACATAAGATTTGGTGTCAGAAGTGGGATACCGTAACATTTGGTATCAGAAGAGGGATTCTGTAACATGTGGTGTAATAGAACTGAGATTCCTGCCTCTCGATGGCTATTGGTGTCTCCTCTGCAGCTGATGTAAGTGACATCCGTTACGTCCTAGCTTCTTCACAGTTCACTCAACTCGCTTGTATTACACCCAATGTTATGTATCCCACTTCTGACACAATATGTTTCTGAAACTTTCTGACAACATATGTTATGGGACTCTGCACCCTATGAGGTTCGTCGTTGAAGCAGACGTGTAATTTGTGACGATTAACACATATTACCTTATTATCATTAAAACCATTTATTAACACGGTTGATTGTTTAATTCTTTCAATCACCATTACTTCAAAAACCTACACCACTATTTCAATCAGCCACGAGTCACTGGCGATACTAATGTGGCCATTGTTAAATTTGGGCAGACAACCGCGGCTGTGCACACAACAATATTAAATGAACTCATAAATAAACAGTAACACATCAACTTGAGCAGCTCCACATGTATGTGAATGACTGAGAAAAACTTGTTTGGTAGTTGATGCAATAATTACATAATGAGTTGTGGCAGCAAATAAAGAAGTAGAATCGATAAAACACACACCATAAACGAAGCATGATATGTTGACCATACGCACCATGGCAAAGCTGTAGCCAATCCAGAGAGACTTCCAACCGCGCGGACAGTTAGGAACTTGTATCGTTTGACTGTGCACGGCAATAACGTTGGCTGGTATGTCGCAGACAACGCAGCGACTGATGTATGGAATGATGTCTCCCTCGCCCACGGGCATCATGGGAATGGGAGCAGTCGTTGACAGCCAGTAGGACTTGTCGTTGCGACTAGCGTAGTTGCACACGTTGTTGAAGTTGCAGAACACGAATGGCATTGTGTTGAATCGTTGCAGACATGATCCGGCCCAGCCTGAAAGTACCACAAGCAGACTTTGTACAAACAACCTGAAAGTATCACAAGTAGACTTTGTACAAACAGCCTGCCTGAAAGTATCACAAGACTTTGTACAAACATCATGAATGTATCACAAGTAGACTTTGTACAAACACCCTGAAAGTATAGCAAGTAGACTTTGTGCAAATCGCCTGAAAGTATCGCTAGTTGACTTTGTATAATTAAAACATACATAATCCTGCCCAGCTAAAAAGTATCGTATTGTATAGACACGATCCCACGCAGCGTTAGATTCCTGCAGATAAACTTTGTACAAACAGACAAGATACTGTCCAGACAGAAAGTATCACAAGTAAACGTTGTACAAACAGTTACGAATCCACTTACCCTGAAAGTATCACAGGTAGGCTTTGTACTAACTTACATGATCGTGTCAGATTATATGAAATGATAACAATCAGTTTTTGCATTTTCATACACATCTCTTATTTATGTTTAACTGACATCATATAATTAAAACAAACTTGAAAAAGACAGAGATAGAGGGGGAGGGAGAGAGATTTAACAAGATTGCCATCCAGAAAATAAACTGTAGATGGCAGGTGGACAAGGAAGCCTTTTGGCTTATCGAGAGTCCAATACTTTTTATCTACGTGTATCCCGCCCTTTTAAGGTGTGTCGATTTAATTTTTAAACATATTCACGCTACTAACACCAACACAATCAGGAGATAATCTGTTCCAATCATTTACTGTCTTTTGTGAGAATGAGAACTTTCTTATATCTAGTCTACACTGCTCCTTTACTAATGTAATTTCATGTCCTCTGGTCCTTCTATCTTCCTTAACTGAGAAAAAATATTTCTATCAATATTTTCGTAACCATTCAATATCTTAAACACTTTTTTAGGCGTATTTCGTAACTGAGATCCCTCAGTTTTGGTATAATTTTAGTTGCTCTCCTCTGCACTCTTTCTAGCATAGCTATGTCCTTCCTGCGATAAGGCCTCCACGCTTGAATACAATATTCTAAATGAGGCCTAATTATTGTTTTGTACAGCGGTATTATTAGTTCTTTTTCCTTATATGTTATGTTTTGCCTAATTAATCCAAGGATTTGATTTCCCTTTGAAGCTGCAATTCCGCACTGCTCTGAAACCTTCATATCAGCACTAACGGTTAACCCTGAGTCCTTTTCTTTTAGAGTAGTACTTAATACAGAACCTCCCATTGTATATTGTACATCTTCGTTCCCATGTCCTGTGTGGAGGCATTTACATTTTTCAGACCATTTTATCAATCTGTCAAGATCATCTTGTAAATGCTGTCTATCTTCATCACGTTAAATCCTTCTAAACAATTTTGTATCATCCGCAAATTTCAACACCTTGCTTGTTATATCACCATCCAAATCGTTGATATATATTAAGAATAATATAGGTCCCAGTACTGATCCATGTGGTACCCCACTCAAAACTTATTTTCAGTTTGAAGCCTCCCCATCAACTACTACACGTTGTCTTCTGTCAATCAGCCATTTTTTTTATCCAGTTTATTAAACCATTTCCTATTCCATGGGCCTTTAGTTTAGGCAGTAATCTTTGATGTGGTACTTTGTCGAAAGCTTTCTGAAAATCTAAGTAGATGATATCAATTGGTGATCCCTCATCTACCCACTTCGTGATGTCTTCCAAAAAACATAACATATTTGTTAAGCATGACCTCGCTTTTAGAAACCCATGTTGAGATGAGTTTATCAAGTTATGTTTAACAAGAAAATCCACCATGTGATTTTTAATTAGTCTTTCTAATAATTTGCAAATCACCGACGTTAAACTCACTGGTCTATAGGTTTCTGATTTGTTTTTAGAATCTTTTTTAAATAACGGTATGTTTGCTTCTTTCCATTCTAAAGGAATATGACAAATTGAAAACTGTTGCAAGCGGTATGCTAATTTGTTCTACAATTTTCAATAGTAATTTTGGTTGGAATCCTATCCACTCCAGGTGATTTATTATCCTTCATAGCCCTAATTTTCTTAGCTACCATTTCCGGGGTTACAATTAACTGTCCTAAATAGTCCGATTCTGCCCCCTTGAACTTAGCCTCTGGTACTGGCAGTGGACTAATATCTTCCCTGGTAAACACTGAACTAAAATACTCATTCAGGTCTTCTGCCATTAAGAATCCCTATGATATTATATTTCCAGCACTATCTTCTAGAGGACCGACCTTATCCTGAACGTTCTGTTTGTCTTGAACCTATGCATAAAAACTCTTGTTGTCTTGTTTTATATTACAAGCTAATTTTTGTTCGTAGCTTCTCTTTGAATTTCAGTTGTAGCTTGGTTTAGTGCTTCTTTATAAGTGTTGTAGTCTTTGTTATTTCCAGTACATCTATATGACGTCCACATCATTTGTTTGTACTTAATTTTTCTAATGGCTTCTTTCGATAAGTATTTCTTTCTGGACCGTTTCCCTTGTTTTATTAAAGGAACAAATTTATCGACGATGCACTTAATTTCACTCCAAGATATTCCAGCATTCTGTTGCTGACTTATTCTTTAGTGTGTTGTTCCAGTCTATCTTTGCTAAATATTTCCTCATTACCTTATATCTTCCTTTGTGAAAATTTCTGCTGAACTGCTTTTTATTATTTATTTCAGATTTTACTTTGATGGTAAAATGTATCTGGTTGTGATCACTACTTCCCAGTGGCTCGCATAATTTGACATTGTCAACTAATTCATTCTGTGAGGACAAAACTATGTCTAACACAATCTCACCCCTGGTTGGCTCTAACACATGTTGAGAAAGGAAACTGTCTTGTATTAAAACTAAAAACTTGAGAGGGGGGGAGAGAGAGAGAGAGAGAGAGAGAGAGAGAGAGAGAGAGAGGAGAGAGAGAGGGAGAGGGAGAGGGAGAGGGAGGGAGAGAGAGAGAGAGAGGGAGAGAGAGAGAGAGAGAGGGAGAGAGAGAGGGAGAGAGAGAGACGGAGATAGAGACAGACGGTTGAGAGATGTTAGAGAGCAAGAAAGCAAAGGTGCAAGAGAAAGTGGGAGCGAGCACAGGTGTGCTAGCAAGGTTGTGAGACGTACCTAGGTCTTGACTGTGAGCCCTCTCGTTGCCCTCCAGGTACAGCAGACTGTACCCATCCCACAGCTTGGTGCCGGCGCGACACCGCGGTACGTCTGTGCGCTGACTGTGTTCCACGAGCAGGAAGCCTGTTGGTAATGTTAGTCCTGTCGCCCCTGCAGGACCACTTGGTCCAGGGGGACCTCTCCGACCTGGTGACAATAAACCAGACATTGTCTCAATGCTCCAGTCATGTATAACAAATCTGTGACGTCACTGTCAACACGTGACGTCACTGTCAACATGTCAGTCATCAGTGCCTAGGGCTAGAATGACAAGATACTCTGGTTCTTTTGTGCTTTCTGTGTCTTTAACTAGAAGAGACGAAGAACTGGGAATGAAAGCATGGATAAATGAAAGTGTAGGAGTATGTGGGTGTGTTTAATGTTTCTACCTGTACTTGGTTGTGATTTTTATAATGTGATCTTTTTTTACTCTAGCATGTTTATTTTTACATTTGTATTCGTATGAGTTGCACAGGCAGATACGCAATTTCCCTGCAAGGATCAATAAAGTATTCTTTATCTTTATGTCACTGTCACATACAACACCTCCGTGACGTCACTGTCAATGCTTCAGTCGTGTCACCGTCACATACAACACCTCCGTGATCCATTGTTGAGGGTTCCAATATAGATATCTAACCGAAGAATTTGATCAGGTTTTTGTTAAAACGGCAAACACGATTTGTGCCCCCAACAGAAGTAAGCACACAAGTGCGCGAGATTGACTATGTTACCTGGCAAACCATCTAGTCCAGGGAGTCCGAGTTTGCCTGAATCACCGGATGGACCAACGGGTCCTTGCAATCCAGGGTTTCCCGAGTCGCCGGGAAGACCATGGTCTCCCTTCTGACCTGGAACAGGGGAAAGGGTAGAAACGTCACATTAAAGTGTGTGCGAGTGTGTTCTGTGTGTGTTCAGGGTTTGTTTGGAGGAAAAGTGTGTAGGGACGTGTGTTCTGTGTTTGTTGTGTGTGCGCAAATGCGTGCGTGCATAAGTGAATGAGTGCTTGGATGTGTATGCATGCATGTCTGTGTACACACCTTTGTGTACATCACAATTTTATTTTGTTACCTGGCTGATTGTTACCTGGCTGATTGTACTCATGTGAGTCATACTTTAATAGTGATTATCAACTTTAAGGTAACAAAAAATAATAAATAAATTACTTCTCCAGCACTAGTATCCTGAGATAATCTGAGCTTAGTGGCACTAGTATCCTGAGATAATCTGAGCTTAGTGGCACTAGTATCCTGAGATAATCTGAGCTTAGTGGCACTAGTATCCTGAGATAATCTGAGCTTCATGGCACAGCAAAGCCAAAATTATAATAACACATTCTCGTACACACAAATTGATGGACATGCTAAGAAGCAAAGGAGGACAGATGATATTAATAAGATAGGTTTTCAGGTGACGGTGAAATGATTGATTGACTACCTGTTTCTGATGCGCATGGGTGCAGAGGATTTAGGTGCAAAAGAAGCTATCTTACTATTATCACTACACCGAGTTGCTATTACCTGTAGCATGAAGGGGTCAGCACACTGTTGGACTTCCTGCTTGATTACAGACGAAAAAAAGTGCAGTATATTTTTGAGAAATGACTTTTTATAATATTCACTTGCTCTGACATAAGTGCACTTGAGTAGTCAGATTTCTAGATGTGATTGTTGAAGCTGTTGACAGTAAAATGGTGTCTTTTTAGCTGATTTTACTAAGCGGAAGGGTATCTGGCAGCAATTTGGCTAGTTGACACTGTAGCCGGATTACTGCCTGCATCCATTTGTAAATATTGACGGGTGTCATACATACAGGCATTTTGCAAGAGCTAGAGATATTAGATTTTGACTAAACTCGACCAGCATGTCAATGAGATGATAATAACAGCAGGTGGGAAGTTTAAGAAACTTTATAGGTAACGTTTTCTTATAATCACACAAAACATTAACATGGTCGCCAATGGGAAAACTGACAGTGTGCTGACCCCTGAAGTAGATCATTGGCAGAGACCCCTATTTTCCCAAATGCTTGCAATGTCCCCCTAAAACCAGTTCTTTGGAATTTTGATTAGTTCATCATCTAGTAAAAAAATCCACTGGGTGTGGACTTTACACCCACATGGAATTTTTCAAAATCCAAGATGGCAGACACCGAAATGCTAGAAATGTCACAACTTCTGAACGAATTGATGTGAAGGTGTCCTGGGGTCTACACATAGGGGTAAAGAACCACGTCTTACCAGGGCGACCAGGGGCGCCGTTACGGCCGGGTAATGCTTGTGGTCCGGGTTTGCCTGTTTGTCCTGGTTGTCCCTTCTCCCCTGGAGGGCCTGCCAGACCAACATTGTTGGGTCCTGCAGCTCCCTTGTTTCCCTTCTGACCAGTCGCAGCAACGGGACCTGCAATCAGATGACATCAGTTATAATAATAACAATTAAATCTGACATAGCACCGGTATCCGCTCATGTCGCTTGCAGTGTTTGACCATTGATGATTTTAATATAGTCATATTAAGAATTATAAAAACACGATTCTAAGATGTAATAAAACCATTGGTCCAAAAATTTGTAATTATACATAAATCATAAATTAATAAAAATGATGTAATCGTTATCAAATAATGTAGACTTGTTAATACAATTTTTTTGAAATCTATATCTAGTCTACTTAATAACTTATGATATAAATAATGGAATAAATAATATAAAATCATAATCATCAATAGTATGTCATAATAACTATATTAAGACACTCATTTCCAAAGTACAACTCTGTTCAAAGGAGTTGACAATGTTTCTAAAATACTAGTACTTATGTAATAAAATACTAGTACTTATGTAATGATTAATATAGGTACAAAGATGTGAGTAATAAAATAAAACATATACAAAGCTGCTACAACCAAACTGTGCTAAACAACCATGAGCTAAAGGTACAATTCAATACACATAACATATTCTACAACACATACAGTCTGATAGTGGGGATAATAGTTTAAATAAAAATATATAATAATAAAATATTAATTAATTAATAATTATTAAGATAATATACTAGTAAAATAGTATACAACTAAAATGTGGATCGCTGTAGCGCAGCGCTAAGCGCTTCGGACTCTTGACTGAGAGAATCCGGGTTTAAATCCTGTGCGGCGATGTCGAACGTTGGGCAAGTTCGTTCACTCTATGTTGCTTCAATTCACTCAGCTGTGTACAGTACCTGGGTATAGACAGTGGTGGATATTTGTGTACAAATGCTTCCCAGAGAAGTTGAGATGGGGTTCAACTGAACAGGTCTGCCGTGGAGTAAAGTGTAAAGTGCTTTATATAAGAACTTACCTTTTAAAATGATATACTAATACATATTATGACATGATGATGGGAGTGTCACATAAAACTAGACATTGAAAGCAAGTTAAAAAGTAAACAAGTAAATAAAATGTTTTTTAAATTAACGTTTTTTTAAGATTTCACCATTTTGTGAATGAAACATTCAAACTTGGTGGTGATAAAGTTTGGCAACAGCTTGAAGAAAGTTGCATGACATGCGCACATTCGTACAGGACAGAACTAAGTAAATAACAGGTACATTAAGGCGGCGGGTGCAGTGGTGGGTGGTGACATAGTTCGTAGTTTTGTTGTTGAATGGGAAGAGAGATGAAAGAGTGCCAAATGTTTCCAAACAAATATGCTATCTTGATGGTACACTTCACTCCACGTTCAGTGGAACTCAACATCTCTGGGAAGCATTCAGCCACACTGCGATTACCATGCTGAGACTATTCGTACACAAATGTCTACCAGTCTCTGTAGCAAGGTACTCATTCAAACAGCTGAGTGAACTAAGGCAACATAGAATTAATGAACTTGCCCACTCTAGTCACAGCGCACCACTATATCAATATAGTGACCTACCACAAGTGTGACCAACCACAAGTGTGACCTACCACAAGTGTGACCTACCACAAGTGTGACCTACCACAAGTGTGACCAACCACAAGTGTGACCAACCACAAGTGTGACCTACCACAAGTGTGACCTACCACAAGTGTGACCAACCACAAGTGTGACCTACCACAAGTGTGACCTACCACAAGTGTGACCTACCACAAGTGTGACCTACCACAAGTGTGACCTACCACAAGTGTGACCTACCACAAGTGTGACCAACCACAAGTGTGACCTACCACAAGTGTGACCTACCACAAGTGTGACCTACCACAAGTGTGACCTACCACAAGTGTGACCTACCACAAGTGTGACCTACCACAAGTGTGACCTACCACAAGTGTGACCTACCACAAGTGTGACCAACCACAAGTGTGACCAACCACAAGTGTGACCTACCACAAGTGTGACCTACCACAAGTGTGACCTACCACAAGTGTGACCAACCACAAGTGTGACCAACCACAAGTGTGACCAACCACAAGTGTGACCAACCACAAGTGTGACCAACCACAAGTGTGACCTACCACAAGTGTGACCTACCACAAGTCCAAAGTTGGTATTCAATGGCAAAATTATGAAAAGGAGTTTTGTACCTTTTTAATTCCACAGATCATGTTTAAATTTATACCTCATTTGTTGAAATATCTTCGGTATGTTTTATTTATTGTTAAAATTGATGCAACCTTTAAAAAACAACGTTTTGAGAAATTAGGTCAGTTTGACTAATGTGGTGTATTGTTTTTAAATCTAATAAAACAAACAGTTTTGTAGTTGTAGTTAATCAATGGTATTGATATGTGATTATGTATTCTGTCATAGACAGTTCCCGCAATGATGATGATCATCTGAGCATGGATGAACCGTTTCAATACGAGTCGATCGTTCATCAGGGCTGTCTCTTCAATATCAAGGTATTTGCAGATCAGCTTGGTGTATGTTTTCTTCTGTTTCCCTCTGTTTTTCTTTCCATCTGTGTGTGTCCACAGGATGAATGGTGACACTGGTTCTTCAGTGTTGTAGCAATGGCCAGTTAGTTGTAGGCGCCTTACGTGAATGTTGTTATTGAGTTATCTACGAATACATTTATCTCAGGCAAAAACAGTTGGTACATATAAATAGGTTTAGAAATACATAGCTTTTTAAAAGTAAATAAGTTAGAAATATAAATAGATAAAATTAACATAAAATAAGGTAATAAGTTAAAAAAAAGTATAAACAATTATAAGAAATAATTAAATAAATATGTAAAACATGATACATGCCCACAAATTAACCATTTGGTGATTTAAGTGAGAGGGTGTTGACTTACCTCGTGGCCCTCTCTTGCCAGGCAAACCATTATTACCCCGGTCTCCCTTGGGTCCTGGCAGACCATCAAGTCCAGAGCGCCCTGGGGTGCCATGTTCACCCTTCAAACCAGGTAACCCTGCAACATAATAATAATAGTAAACTTCTATATCTCCTATATACCCAGGAATCTGAGATCAGAAGAGCACCATAAAAGAATCATTGGGCAAATCATTAACAGGGACAAGCAATAGTCATCATTTGTGCAGGGACCACCGAAGGTTAGGGAATGCAAAAGCATAATTTATCGAACAGCATATCAAATCCCAACATGGCATGTATGATAGTAATTATAGTCAGATAAGTAACTGTTGTTTATGTACAGCATACACTTTCTGAAATACCATTAAAAATGGTTGTTTAACTCGGAATGCAACCTTAAAAGACATGTTCTTACATTCTTTTGATGCCCCTACCATTGATCACTAACACACAATTATATCATACTTTCAGACTAAAATCTAGGTTTGAAAAGAAGATGCAACAAATGTAGTAGCATTGCCTTCCCCCTCCCTACCCCTCCCACCCTCATCCACCCACCCACCCACCCACCCTCCCTCACAAATACCCCCGCCTTCCCTGCAGTTGTCTCACCAGATAGACCCGAACCCCCGCGCACTCCAGGGATTCCGTCCAAGCCTTGAAGACCAGGGAATCCCCTTTCTCCCTTCTCCCCTGGGACGCCGGAAAGTCCGTCTAGTCCAGGCCGACCATCCAAGCCAGGGGCACCTAGGAGGACACAAACACATGTGACACTGCAATTAACGTGCGAAGACTATTCGTACACAAACATCCACCAATGTCTATAGCCGGGTACTCATTCATACAGCCGAATGATCTGGAGCAATGTAGAGTGAGTCTGATATTCTAGCCATTGCGTCACTTAGAAAATGTGGTATTTATGCAGCATTTTTTATTTATTCAATTACAGTCATTCATATCCAATCATCTTTGTTAACAACACAGAAAATATGTGGCAGCCTGCAGTGGTTTGGAACATCAGGTACATTTCACAAAACTGAGGAAAATACAAAGTATCAATTCTTGTTGTTTTGCATTTTAAGAAATAATTTACACTTTATTGCATGTCTGAATAATGAATAAAGAGGTCACAATGGTTCACACCATATGGTACAGTTCACAAAACTGATGAGATCACATTATATGAGAGGTTGCAATGGTTCATACCATATGGTACAGTTCACAAAACTGATGAGGTCACATTATATGAGAGGTCACAATGGTTCACACCATATGGTACAGTTCACAAAACTGATGAGATCACATTATATGAGAGGTCGCAATGGTTCACACCATATGGTACAGTTCACAAAGCTGATGAGATCACATTATATGAGAGGTCGCAATGGTTCACACCATATGGTACAGTTCACAAAACTGATGAGATCACATTATATGAGAGGTCGCAATGGTTCACACCATATGGTACAGTTCACAAAACTGATGAGATCACATTATATGAGAGGTCGCAATGGTTCACACCATATGGTACAGTTCACAAAACTGATGAGATCACATTATATGAGAGGTCGCAATGGTTCACACCATATGGTACAGTTCACAAAACTGATGAGATCACATTATATGAGAGGTCGCAATGGTTCACACCATATGGTACAGTTCACAAAACTGATGAGATCACATTATATGAGAGGTCGCAATGGTTCACACCATATGGTACAGTTCACAAAACTGATGAGATCACATTATATGAGAGGTTGCAATGGTTCACACCATATGGTACAGTTCACAAAACTTATGAGATCACATTATATGAGGTCGCAATGGTTCACACCATATGGTACAGTTCACAAAACTGATGAGATCACATTATATGAGAGGTCGCAATGGTTCATACCATATGGTACAGTTCACAAAACTGATGAGATCACCTTATATGAGAGGTCACAATGGTTCACACCATATGGTACAGTTCATTCATATCTAAACAAAACTAATTTTTTTTTAGACATAATAAACACTTAATTGCACGTTTGAATAATGCAATGTGGAATGATTGTCTTGCAAAAAGTGTTTTTGATGTTTTGGAATAGTATGTTTTGAAATATAAATGTGTAACTTTTATGGTGCCTGTTTCAAAACTTGAATTCTTCGGATGGGCTTGCTACAAATGGACTTAAAAGGATGGCACTTGTATCATTGTTATATCTTGTGGTATCATTGTTATATCTTGTGGTATCATTGTTATATATTGTGGTATCATTGTTATATCTTGTGGTATCATTGTTATATCTTGTGGTATCATTGTTATATCCTGTGGTATCATTGTTATATCTTGTGGTGCCATTGTTATATCTTGTGGTATCATTGTTATATCTTGTGGTACCATTGTTATACCTTGCGGTATCATTGCTATATATTGTGGTATCATTGTTATATATTGCGGTATCATTGTTATATATTGTGGTACCATTGTTATATATTGTGGTATCATTGTTATATCTTGTGGTATCATTGTTATATCTTGTGGTACCATTGTTATATCTTGTGGTATAATTGTTATATATTGTGGTATCATTGTTATATCTTGTGGTACCATTGTTATACCTTGCGGCATCATTGTTATATCTTGTGGTGCCATTGTTATATATTGTGGTATCATTGTTATATCTTGTGGTATCATTGTTATATCTTGTGGTATCATTGTTATATCTTGTGTGGTACCATTGTTATACCTTGCGGTATCATTGTTATATCTTGTGGTATAATTGTTATATATTGTGGTATCATTGTTATATCTTGTGGTATCATTGTTATATCTTGTGGTACCATTGTTATATCTTGTGGTATAATTGTTATATATTGTGGTATCATTGTTATATCTTGTGGTACCATTGTTATATCTTGTGGTACCATTGTTATATCTTGTGGTACCATTGTTATATATTGTGGTACTATTGTTATATCCTGTGGTATCATTGTTATATCTTGCGGTACCATTGTTATATCTTGTGGTATCATTGTTATATATTGTGGTATCATTGTTATATATTGTGGTATCATTGTTATACTGCAATTGTGCCCTTAAACATGATGTCCGTAACTATACACCGCCAAAATGTTCTTTAAGGTGTGAACCATCACATGTCAACACACGAAACATAGTAATAGATGCCGAGACATTGAAAAATGGATTGATGTAAATTCAAAAATAAAAAAACAAACACTACAAACCCATAAACTAGGGGCCGCTTTCATGAAGCGTACTTAAAGTTATGCAATTACTTAGCATCATGTATTTGTTTAAACTCCTGTGTTTGCTTATATTTAACAAATCACGTCATTTACTAAGACAATCATCTTAGGCGTTAAGAACATTCTTTGCCGCTTCATGAAACCGGCCCCAGATTTGTGGTCAGTCTACATTGCGGACTGTAATAACAGTAACTATTACAGAGTTCATTGCAATAATTTGCATTTTTATTCTTTAAGTTGTTCTTGACATGTCGCTTCAGAAGTAAAATAATCACAAATCAAGCCGCTTCACACAACGTTGTTAATAGAAATGATGTGGCCATGTTTGTGTTTCAAAAGGACGTAGTCTGTTCCTAGTTTTTCATGTATTAATTAATATAATGTTAAAATAGTAAACAAAACATCCAGTTTAAAAACAAGCTTTATTTGGTGTTCAACAAAGCTCACTTTCCAAAGGTCAACACAGCAGACTTCCAGTTAGAAATGACTACTGCTAATTGCGGGTAGACGAACAGACTATGACCCTTTAACACAATGATGAGGGCAATAGGCGAGATTAACTTACCAGGGAAACCTGGCGATCCTGGTTCCCCGAGACTACCCTTTGCCCCAGGAGGGGCGTCAAATCCACGTGACCCTTTCTCTCCCAACAGACCATCCAAACCAGGCCGACCTGAAGAGAGAACGAACACAACATCAAGGTACATTTCAGTAATCTGGACATTCAATATATGTAATCATGTCACATTACATTTTTTTACTTATAAAAAATATTATATCTATTTATTTAATTATTTATAATATTATTATTTTATGTATTAACCGGTTAATTCATTTAAGTAATATTACAGTGTGCCAAAAAGGCTTATACACTGGTTACCCATAATAAACAAACGTCATCCATTTGGCCTTTTTCATATCTATATTTGTCTCCGTGTGGTTGCTTGCATAATAAATGGCTCTGTCAACCTGAGGGACAGGAGACTAGTATGGGCTCAGTCACAGGCCTGGCCTTGGGATGTAGAGCCCACATTTCTCTCTCTAACTTAATCTCTTAATAAACGTCATTCATTTGGCCTTCTTTCATCACTATTCATGACTTGTGTTGGTGCTTGCATAAAAGTATATAAGAAATAAAGAATTATTATTATCATTATTAACTTATTCTTTCTTCACATTTCTCATATATTATAATTTACACTGGTTTATTTAACTTACATTTTATTTAGCTTTTATGTGCTACTCTTAAATCATATAATTTTGTTTTATCATTCAATTTAATACATTTTAGTTCATTTAATGTATTTTACTTATATTGTGCTGTTGTCAGCGCCTTTGAGCAGATGTTTTATCCGGATATACGGCACCTTGTAAATCCTTATTATTTCAGGCAAAGTCCATGCACAAAATCCAGATGCATGTGATGGATTAAAATTTATGTACATACACAGGCATGCTTTAAAAGTAATAATAATACACATATAGGTGTACCCTCTCACAGCAAAGTAGGTATTAAGTGGAAAAATTGTGTTTTGTACCTTTTTGGAATCCACTGAACTTGAGCTTTAAAATGATACCTCATTTATTGAAATAGCTTCAGTAGTTTTGATTTATTGCTAAAATTAAAGCATACTATAAAAAAACTAATATTTTGAGAAACAGATCATTTTGACTCATATTTTTATTGTTTTTAATCTGCGGATTTTTAAACAAATGTTTTTTAATTAGTTTTAGATTATTTGTCAAGGAAAATAAACTAGACACTGAAAGGTGTGATTACAAGGTACACATTTCTGCCAAAATCACAAAATTGATGGGACATTACCAAAACAGCTATTTATGGCTCGTGTGCAAAATAGTCACTTCATACCCGGTTTGCAGTAACGGGTCATACAATATTCTCCATCTAAATACTACTTACATGCACGAATGATTCTGAAAATAATGTCATCCCTGTTTTACTACCCCTGATATTAACAGGGCAATATGGTCTCCTTTTCACGAGGGTCTTTCTTCTACCTGAGATAATTGATTGGTGATTAATTCACCAGATGATGCCACAATAAATTAGTGGTTTCTTGTTCCATGGGCAGGTGTATACTTTAGTTATTATTATATAATTACCCTATTCCATGCCACAACCCCCTTCTAGTAACACTAGAGGGTAATTACCTCGCCCTCCCCTAGCTCCAGCGATGCCATCCAGTCCTGGTAGTCCTGGTAGCCCATTTTTCCCCTTTGGACCCTGTTCCGACCTTCCTGGCAGCCCAGAAAGACCCGGGTTGCCTCTGTCCCCTGTAAACAATACATCACATGGGTGAAACAGTTCAAGATTCATTCATTCAACATTCAATAATTTTATTGTCTGTTTAAAACACCACATTAAAAACAAAAATTTTCCTTCAGATACACACTGAAATGCCAATAATAAAATTTGTACAATGCATAAAATTTATATAAAAAACCACATTATTGTCAGCATTAAAATTGGTAAAACATCATAATTAGTACTAGGAATCGGTATAAAATAAATAAATAAAAACACTCATAACACAACATTTCATCCATGTTAAGTTCATTTAATCACTTCATGCTCAGTTCATTTAATCAGCGTCTGGTCTTAGGCGATTTACTCCAAACAGCCCAAACTTTAGCTAACGCAGGAGTTGTGTGGTGCTTGTTTGTGCGCATGCGTTGTGGGTAGTTTGTTTGTTTATTTTTTATCTGACACCGTATTCATTCTTTTAAAGTTTCATTCTGAGTTATTACAATTTTTACGTGTTTTTAAGAAAGTGTATGTAGAACATGAACAATATTTACTTATTTGATCATCTTTACTACCATATAACAAATTATGTCACTTGATATTTGATATAATATTCGATCGATTATGCCTGTGCAAAACTACCGGCCTGGTCCGGCCTGGCAATAATGAACATGCAGCAGCGGATTAAATTTGTCCTCTTTTGTGCCGTTTTATCTTAAAATTGCATTCTATGTCAAAGAAAGTTTACAGGGAATTGAGGAAAGTGACACATAGGGTAAGAGCCAAGTTGATTCACTGGAAATTTGTATTTAAAAGATGGATCTCAGAATGCAACTTTAAGCGTACATGCCCCAATTAGCATGCACACTCATTTCATCAATGTCTGGCACTGTGACTCCGATCGCCATAGCCAACCTTTATTGTTGAATCCATCATTGTAACATAATTTCTACCAATATCACACTAGAATAAACCATGCTGACATTGAAGATTGTAAGTTCCTCCGTTATTATTCCTCTATGTGTTTTGTTATATCCATTTTCTTGGCTTGGAGAAGTTACTTTTGTGTTTGATCCTCAAAATCTAAAATAAATCGACTTAACATTGAACATATTGTTATGTAGTTTTTAATTTGTTTCATTTGTTACCCTTGTGCATTGATATTAATACTGTATGATGGAATATCTTTGCACATACAGTGAATGAACATTTATTAATTAAATTGGTAAACATTCTGAAATGTTCTGATACGCTCCCCGATTGGTCACATGACACTTACCTTTGAGTCCAGATGGGCCGGCTACGCCCGGAATCCCATCCAGCCCACGAAGTCCCACATCTCCTTTCAGCCCTGGTAGTCCTGGGCTGCCTGACAAGCCTGGTAGGCCCTTCTGACCGGGCAGCCCAGACCGGCCCGCAGGCCCTGATCGACCTGATTCTCCCTTCCTTCCATCCAAGCCTGGAACACACAGCCCAATGTCTCTTAGTACACCCACAGGATTAAACGTAGCGATTCACATAAGGGATTATATCAGTTCACATAAGGGATCATGTCAGTTCACATACAGGATTATATCAGTTCACATAAAGGATTATAGCAGTTCTCATAAGGGTTTATATCAGTTCACATACGGATTATATCAGTTCACATAAGGGATTACCAATTCACATATGGGATTATATCCATTCACATACAGGATTATATCAGTTCAGAAAAAAACACGTCACAGTTTACATTCATATTTATATCATGGTTGACATGAGGGATTATCTTACATTTCACACTGAACTGAAGGGATTACATCACAGTTCACATAGGTGATTATCTCAAAGTTTAGATGAGGGATTACCTCACACATCAAATGCAGTATTATCTCCCAGTTCACTTGAGGTATTATCTCGGGTTTATTTTAGGGATTACCTCATAGGTTGGTTACAAAACGAATATTGCATAATTCATATATGTAGCTGTTTTAAAAGGTAATATCTCATAGGTTACTTTCATATTTACCTCACACTAACACATCAGAATATTCCATAGTTCACATAAGGAATTCTGTCATAGTTCACATCAGGGGATCTCATAGTTCAGATACAAAGTTACGTTAATGACCATATAGTGGGTTCTCACAATTCATGAAATAAGAAATTATCTTGCAATTTACATCTAATCATAGATTACACTAAAAAACCCACATCCTTCAGATGGCACTATATTCACGCAGACATAGAAGACAGTTTCCTGGAGTAAACGATATAGTTACTTGCACAGTTTATCGGTGGACTAATCATATGACTCAGAAACTTGCGTAATGAATAACAATAAAAATACGTCTGTCTAACGTCTGAACAATGAAACCATTACAGAACCCTTAACAAAGGGGGAATTTGGGGGAAAATAAATGCGTTACTTTTATTCCAGGGGTGCTGTAGATTAATCTCTGCAAGTTTAGCACCCAAGATATAAGTTGTCTAATCTTGACGAAAACTTTAACAAACATGCACACATACACACGCATGCATGCACACACACACTAGCACACACACAGTCATTCGCACGCTCGCACAGTCACACACGCACATACATACATGCATGCACGCATGCATACACTCACCAAGTCACATGCGCACAGACACACACATGCCCACACCGACAGACACACACCCACACCAGTTTGATTACAGTTAGATGAAGGATTATTTTAATTTACATAAAGGGAATCTCATAATGTATAAATCCCTGCTGATCCACCATCAAGGTGTGATAGTTACCTGGGAGACCGGGCAGTCCTCCTTTCCCTGAGCTTCCCTTACGTCCTGGGGCTCCAGGGAGACCTGATAACCCTGAGTCACCCTTCAGGCCTGCTGGACCATCCGAGCCTGGTAACCCATGGCGACCATGTTGACCCTTAACCCCTGGTGGACCTGGCAGACCAGGTTCTCCTGTCGACCCTGTTTGGAAGGAAGAGGGATTAGTGTATCTTACTTCCTCCGTGGGGTATATTACATTAAGTGGCCCATCACTGTAACTCAACCATCGCATGTCAAACCACCGGGAAAACTACATCAATATTATGGAAGATATTGTTCATGGCTCCAAGATTAAATTTCACTAGCAAGAATTAAGCTTACATTGGGGATGTATTTGAAACTTGCAACGTTTCGATCCGTCTACAGTGGATCTTGGTCACACACTGATCATTCCGCCAAAATCTGAGCTACATCACATGACATCAGTGCTATATATAGATCAAGTTCTGCTGTAGACGGATCGAAACGTTGCAAGTTTCAAACACTGCTCTAATGTATGTTTAATTCTTGCTATTCATACATATATTCATACAATATTATACACAAAACATTATTTAGTGATGAACTCAAAGTGATAATGTTCAACTTTAACCAAAATTAGTTAATGAGCAACGTACGCAGTGCTGTCAGTATCATGAAGAACATACTTGATAGTTGCACAGGTATGATGGACAGACAGACACACATACGGATGGACATACAAACTACGGACAGACAGTTAGAGACAGCCAGACATATGGATGGATGAACAGAAAGACAGACATGGATGGACAGACAAATGTGTGGACAGCCAGACAGGCTGATAGACAGACGGACGGACAAACAGACAGACATATGGATGGACAGACATAGACTTGGAAAGATAGACAGGAACAGACGGGCAGGCAGCCAGGTAGATGGACAGATGGATGGACTGACAGACAGACACACAGACTCTCACCTTTGACTCCCGGCAGTCCATCTAAGCCTGGTCGCCCTGGTAGATCTGGTGTCCCTTTTATGCCCTACAATATGTTATTAAATAATAATTCATACTGTCCCATATATTATACATATATACACCGGTTATATATAATATATAAAAAAATTGTAATTATATAATAATAATAATAAGGTAACTTATATTGTGCCTAAATCCTTGGAAACCAAGCTCAGACGCATAAAGACAAAGAAGTATATATAATGTATATATATATATAATAATTCACATTGCCTCATATACATGAAATAATAATAAATACTGCCTCATAAATATAAAATAATAATTCCATGTCTCATACAAAAACATAAAAGGATTGACTTCACAAAAAACTTATTTCTGACTGGTTACCGAGGACCGTAAGTTGGCCAATGATGTACCTGGTTGCCCTTGAGACCGGGGAAGCCTGGGAGACCATCGCTGCCTTTAGATCCTCTCGCTCCAGGCTGTCCGGGCAGACCATCCAGACCCGGTCCTCCTGGTTCACCCGACACTGAGATACCCCGTTCACCCTTCACCCCCAGCGGGCCAGCGGGTCCTGGTGTATCAACAGAGAGGGGTGGTAAGACAAAACTATCTACACAAAGTCAGACCCACTCATGACTATGAACATATAATAGCTGCAAGATGTTGTACGCCCGTGTTGTTGTATGCCCATGTTGTGGTATGCCCGAGTTGTTGTATGCTCGCGTTGTATGCCCGTGTTGTATGCCCGTGTTATTGTACGCCCGTGTTATTGTATGCCCATGTTGTTATAAGCCCATGTTGTTTTTGTATGCATGCCCGTGTTGTTGTGTGCCTATGTTGTTGTTGTACACACATGTTGTTGTTGCTGTATGCATGCCTGTGTTGTTGTATGCCCATGTTGTTGCTTAATGCATGCCCATGTTGTTGTTGTACACCCTTGTTGTTGTTGTTGAATGCCTATTTTAAAGTTGTGTGCACTTTATATTTAATTTTGGTACATTGTGAGGATCAACTATTAGCTATTGTACAATAGATGATAATTAAATAAAAGTGGCTAATACATTGTAAATACTAATAGTGAGCATTTGGTGTGAAAGTAAAACAGTAGTGGATCACTTTGTCACAAGTGTAAGGTAAAACACAGTTATTTGGATAAAACAGTAGTGGATCACTCTGTCACAAGTGTAAGGTAAAGCATAGTTATTTGGATAAAACAGTAGTGGATCACTCTGTCACAAGTGTAAGGTAAAGCATAGTTATTTGGATAAAACAGTAGTGGATCACTCTGTCACAAGTGTAAGGTAAAGCATAGTTATTTGGATAAAACAGTAGTGGATCACTCTGTCACAAGTGTAAGGTAAAGCATAGTTATTTGGATAAAACAGTAGTGGATCACTCTGTCACAAGTGTAAGGTAAAGCATAGTTATTTGGATAAAACAGTAGTGGATCACTCTGTCACAAGTGTAAGGTAAAACACAGTTATTTGGATAAAACAGTAGTGGATCACTCTGTCACAAGTGTAAGGTAAAACACAGTTATTTGGATAAAACAGTAGTGGATCACTTTGTCACAAGTGTAAGGTAAAACACAGTTATTTGGATAAAACAGTAGTGGATCACTTTGTCACAAGTGTAAGGTAAAACACAGTTATTTGGATAAAACAGTAGTGGATCACTTTGTCACAAGTGTAAGGTAAAACACAGTTATTTGGATAAAACAGTAGTGGATCACTTTGTCACAAGTGTAAGGTAAAACACAGTTATTTGGATAAAACAGTAGTGGATCACTTTGTCACAAGTGTAAGGTAAAGCATAGTTATTTGGATAAAACAGTAGTGGATCACTCTGTCACAAGTGTAAGGTAAAGCATAGTTATTTGGATAAAACAGTAGTGGATCACTCTGTCACAAGTGTAAGGTAAAGCATAGTTATTTGGATAAAACAGTAGTGGATCACTCTGTCACAAGTGTAAGGTAAAGCATAGTTATTTGGATAAAACAGTAGTGGATCACTCTGTCACAAGTGTAAGGTAAAGCATAGTTATTTGGATAAAACAGTAGTGGATCACTCTGTCACAAGTGTAAGGTAAAGCATAGTTATTTGGATAAAACAGTAGTGGATCACTCTGTCACAAGTGTAAGGTAAAACACAGTTATTTGGATAAAACAGTAGTGGATCACTCTGTCACAAGTGTAAGGTAAAACACAGTTATTTGGATAAAACAGTAGTGGATCACTTTGTCACAAGTGTAAGGTAAAACACAGTTATTTGGATAAAACAGTAGTGGATCACTTTGTCACAAGTGTAAGGTAAAACACAGTTATTTGGATAAAACAGTAGTGGATCACTTTGTCACAAGTGTAAGGTAAAACACAGTTATTTGGATAAAACAGTAGTGGATCACTTTGTCACAAGTGTAAGGTAAAACACAGTTATTTGGATAAAACAGTAGTGGATCACTTTGTCACAAGTTAAAGGTAAAGCATAGTTATTTGGATAAAACAGTAGTGGATCACTCTGTCACAAGTGTAAGGTAAAACACAGTTATTTGGATAAAACAGTAATGGATCATTCTGTCACAAGTGTAAGGTAAAACAATTATTTGGATAAAACAGTAATGGATCACTCTGTCACAAGTGTAAGGTAAAGCATAGTTATTTGGATAAAACAGTAGTGGATCACTTTGTCACAAGTGTAAGGTAAAACACAGTTATTTGGATAAAACAGTAGTGGATCACTTTGTCACAAGTGTAAGGTAAAACACAGTTATTTGGATAAAACAGTAGTGGATCACTTTGTCACAAGTGTAAGGTAAAACACAGTTATTTGGATAAAACAGTAGTGGATCACTTTGTCACAAGTTAAAGGTAAAGCATAGTTATTTGGATAAAACAGTAGTGGATCACTCTGTCACAAGTGTAAGGTAAAACACAGTTATTTGGATAAAACAGTAATGGATCATTCTGTCACAAGTGTAAGGTAAAACAATTATTTGGATAAAACAGTAATGGATCACTCTGTCACAAGTGTAAGGTAAAACAATTATTTGGATAAAACAGTAATGGATCATTCTGTCACAAGTGTAAGGTAAAACAATTATTTGGATAAAACAGTAATGGATCACTTTGTCACAAGTGTAAGGTAAAACACAGTTATTTGGATAAAACAGTAATGGATCATTCTGTCACAAGTGTAAGGTAAAACAATTATTTGGATAAAACAGTAATGGATCACTCTGTCACAAGTGTAAGGTAAAACACAGTTATTTGGATAAAACAGTAGTGGATCACTTTGTCACAAGTTAAAGGTAAAGCATAGTTATTTGGATAAAACAGTAGTGGATCACTCTGTCACAAGTGTAAGGTAAAACACAGTTATTTGGATAAAACAGTAATGGATCATTCTGTCACAAGTGTAAGGTAAAACAATTATTTGGATAAAACAGTAATGGATCACTCTGTCACAAGTGTAAGGTAAAACACAGTTATTTGGATAAAACAGTAGTGGATCACTCTGTCACAAGTGTAAGGTAAAACACAGTTATTTGGATAAAACAGTAATGGATCATTCTGTCACAAGTGTAAGGTAAAACAATTATTTGGATAAAACAGTAATGGATCACTCTGTCACAAGTGTAAGGTAAAACACAGTTATTTGGATAAAACAGTAGTGGATCACTCTGTCACAAGTGTAAGGTAAAACACAGTTATTTGGATAAAACAGTAATGGATCATTCTGTCACAAGTGTAAGGTAAAACAATTATTTGGATAAAACAGTAATGGATCACTCTGTCACAAGTGTAAGGTAAAACACAGTTATTTGGATAAAACAGTAGTGGATCACTCTGTCACAAGTGTAAGGTAAAACACAGTTATTTGGATAAAACAGTAGTGGATCATTCTGTCACAAGTGTAAGGTAAAACACAGTTATTTTGATAAAACAGTAGTGGATCACTCTGTCACAAGTGTAAGGTAAAACAATTATTTGGATAAAACAGTAATGGATCACTCTGTCACAAGTGTAAGGTAAAACACAGTTATTTGGATAAAACAGTAGTGGATCACTCTGTCACAAGTGTAAGGTAAAACACAGTTATTTGGATAAAACAGTAGTGGATCACTCTGTTACAAGTGTAAGGTAAAACACAGTTATTTGGATAAAACAGTAGTGGATCACTCTGTCACAAGTGTAAGGTAAAACACAGTTATTTGGATAAAACAGTAGTGGATCACTCTGTCACAAGTACAAGGTAAAGCAGTTATTTGAATAAAACAGTAGTGGATCACTCTGTCACAAGTACAAGGTAAAGCACAGTTATTTGGATAAAACAGTAGTGGATCATTCTGTCACAAGTGTAAGGTAAAGCACAGTTATTTGAATAAAACAGTAGTGGATCACCCTGTCAGAAGTGTATGGTAAAGCAGTTATTTGAATAAAACGGCAGTGGATCACTCTGTCACAAGTGTAAGGTAAAGCACAGTTATTTGAATAAACGTTAAACGTTCATGCTCCCAACTATGGGACAGTATCATTGTGGTGCTGCCACCTATTAGCTTATGCCAGCGTGGTGCTGCCACCTACAGGCCAGTGTGTCACTCACCGTCACGCCCTCTGTCCCCCTTCAGTCCCGGCAGACCCGGTAGCCCTGGATCCCCCTTATCTCCCAGCGCTGCTGTCAACCCTGGCTCTCCCTTCTGTCCTGGCAGCCCATGCAGGCCTGCGTCACCCTTGCCCCCTGAAGACACCACATCGTGTGTCACATGACATGCTAATGTACATTTTTTTTAAATTACACAAAAAGGTAACATTTAAAATTGACTCACCTTACAAAAAGAAGAAAAGACTAGCAAACAAAAATGTTTTAAAAAATACACAGAAAATATTATATTTTAAGTTGGATCACCCTAAAAATGTAGAAAGGACTAATTTACAAATACATTTTAACACACAGAAAATGGTATATTTTAAGTTGTAACACTTTAAAAATGCAGAAAAGAGCAACTTAATTATTATTAACTGCTTTTAACATTCTCAAATGAACAGTACTGTACAATTCTCTTTCAAGACACAATAATTAATATTAAACTCAGAGCAACAGATGGCACTACCCATTCAATTTTCATTCTTCATCCTTTCTCCCCTTTCTCTTATTTCATCCCTTTTTCCACATTCTTCCCTTTCCTTCCTTTCTCCCCTGTCCCTTTTTCTCATTTCTCCATTTTCCCTTCTTTCTCCCCTTTTTCTCCTTTCACGCCTTTCTCCCCTTTCCCTCCTTTCTCCGCTTCCCCTCCTTTCTTCCCTTTCCCTCCTTTCTACCCTTTCCCTCCTTCCTTTCTTCCCTTCCCCTCCTTTCTCCCCTTTCCCTTCTTTCTTCCTTTTCCCTCCTTTCTTCCCTTACCCTTCTTCCCTTTCCCTCCTTTCTTCCCTTTCCCTTCTTTCTTTCCTTTCCCTTCTTTTTTCCCTTTCCCTCTTTTCTTCCCTTTCCCTTCTTTCTTCCCTTCCCCTCCTGTCTCCCCTCTCCCTCCTTTCTCCCTTTCCCTTCTTTCTTCCCTTTCCCTCCTTTCCCTCCTTTCTCCTGTTTCCCTTCTTCCCTTTCCTTCTTTTCGTCTACTTCCCTCCTTTCTTCCCTTTCCCTTCCCCTTTCTTTGTTCCCTTCCCCTCTTTTCTCCCGTTTCCCTCCTTTCTCCGCTTTCCCTTCCTTCCTTTCTTCCCTTCCCATATTCCCCCTTTTCATAATTTCTTCCCTATCTTCCGTTCCCATTTCCCCCCTTTCCCCTCACCTCTCCTCCCTGATCCTCCAGGCACCCCTGAGAGTCCGTCCAGTCCCTGGTTTCCCTTGACTCCTGGCAGTCCGGGCAGGCCACTAGCCCCGGAAGTTCCTTCTTTCCCCGGGAATCCTGGCAAGCCACGATCTCCTTTCTCTCCTACACAACAGGGAAACATCAAACTTATTCAACCATGTGACATATATTCACGACCCGAAAATTCGTTCCAGATCAAAAATCGTGTAACTAAAATCTCGTGTTCTAACCACACCCATGCAGAAATAATTTTTTGCCAGTCTTGAATTAGACAAAAGTGTGCCTTTTAGCAGGTTTTAAAACCCTTTAGACCCCAAGACTCACGTTAGCCAAACCCAGCCCAAAACAACCACTCTGCTTTATAGTACAGTGGTGCCATCTAGTGGATAGTTTTGGAAACACATCATAATCAATGCATAAACGTACGAACCTCTCATGTTCATGTTTCTGGTCAAATAAGAATCAGAGAAAGGGTTAATAAACCTATACGTCATCAGTTAATAATATTTTTTATATATAAAGCACCATTTCGTATAAAATGTTCAAAAATGTAATTAATGTAAAACGTTAAATGTAGCATATATATGAGCACAATGCAAATAAAATGTAAACTGAGTAAAATCATGATATAATAATTATAAGAACAGTCAAATGAATTATAAAAATAATAAATCAATTAAAACAAATGTAACTATTAAACCAACAAGTTTTAAGTGACGTAATGGCCACAAGAACTGACCATGTACTCCGGGCAGTCCATCCAGCCCTCTGAGTCCCGCTTCTCCCTTCAACCCGCCCAGGCCTGGCAGTCCGGGTAGTCCGTCTGCGCCGTTCTTGCCTGATTTGCCCGGCCTGCCCGAAGCTCCGGGCAGTCCATCCAGACCACGGTCCCCATTTTCTCCCGTGATTCCTGATGCGGGAAAACACACACATGGACACTGGTACATTGTTGACTCAGGTTGTTGTAGGACAAATGTTGTTGTAGGCCCATGTTATTGCAAGCCCATGTTGTTGTAGGCCAATGTTGTTGTCACATGCCCCTGTTGTTGTTGCTGTATGTCTGTGTTGTTGCCACACATTGTAGCTGCTACAGTTGTTGATGGTGCAAGTTGTTGCCTCAATTTCCTAGTGTTGCAGTTTAGTTTACAGTGTGTGTATGCATGCATGTGTGTGTGGTATGTGCGTGCATGCGTGAACAATGATGACATACAATAATAAGGCAACTTCTATTGTGCCTAAATCATGATGACATACAATAATAAGGCAACTTCTATTGTGCCTAAATCATGATGACATACAATAATAAGGCAACTTCTATTGTGCCTAAATCCTTGGACAACAAGCTCAGAGGCATATCAAGAAAGATGGGTTGGCTGATCGAAATATTGTTTAGCAGTATTGAAATTATCAACAAAAGGAAGCACACACCAGTTAGCTATTGTGGATAAGCCGGTTATAAAGATAAGTTTCCAAATGATGGTGAAATATTTCCAACTGATCTAACACTAAGTGGGGACATATTCCAAAGAGTTGGCGCAGCTACAGAAAATGCCCTAGTTTCAATGTTCGTGTTGACTATGAAAAAAATATGTCTGAACTAGACGACCGAAGCTGAACAGGTTTTCATGCAGTGGTAAGCAATGAATGTAGATATACAGGTTGTTTGGATGAAAGGGCTTGACAATACAGTGCACTCTGAAAATGTCAAACCTGCAGGGACTCATGGAAATACTTCCACTTATCAGAAGTTACACTTATCAGGGACTCATGGAAATACTTCCACTTATCAGAAGTTCCACTTATCAGGGACTCATGGAAATACTTCCACTTATCAGGATCTACTTGTTTTGTTTTGTATGCTGTCATCGGTTAACTTTGCGCTTTCCCGACTGATGCACTAAAGTACACATAAAGTACGCAGCGTCAGAAACGTTGATGTGTAAGACTAACTAAATCACATCATCAATGCAGTAATAGTGTTTTTTATCCGTGCATCTGGATGGAATTTCATTGTTTAGCAGTAGATATTTACTAAATTCGCGTTAACCGAATACAAGAAGTATGAGCATGTGGGTGAAATCGAATTGACTTAACCGAAACTTTGACTTAAGAGAAGTCGAGCTAAGCGATTATTTGATATCATATGAGATAGAAAGACAGCGAAAAGAATCAACTTAAGCTAAAACTGACTTAACCAAATTTAAGTTATGTGGAGTGAACTGTATATATAGTATAACTGTACTAGCATGCGCATGCATGTACGCATGTCTACATCCAGGGACATTTCTCACCTGGCAACCCATCCAGTCCTGGCCGCCCCTCTTGGCCTGGAAGGCCATCAGGCCCTAGAGGCCCTGGCAGACCCACATCCCCCTTCAGTCCGGGCAAACCGGGCAGCCCGGATGTGCCCCGATTTCCCTTCAGGCCCGGTCGACCCGAAGCACCTGGATGGCCTGAAACACACAGAACTCAATGGGTTAATGCTGAAAACACCAGAACTCATAGGGTTAACATTAACTCAAAGGGCTATCATCAACTGTGGTACATGATATATATAATACATATATACTATATATAAATATATTGTTCGCTGTTAAATAAAGAACTTTGTTTACATACACGTGTGTAGGTCTGTGTTGTTTTGTATTTCTGTTATGATTATTAATTGATCAGTTTGATAAAATAGATGTGATGAATGGAACATTTCTGTGATTACGATACACAAATATAAACCAGCTTTGCATACTTACAATAATAACAATGCAATGACATCTTTAGCACCAATATTTAAAAAAATCCTACCTCAGTGGCGCAACATATCCAAAGGATTAAGCATGCTCATGTCGTAGTTATGTGCAGAACAAAAGTCATCAACAAATGATCACATTATTGTCAATGTGTTGCTGTACATAACATGGTGTGGTGCTAGCAGGTATTTGTCGTATGAAATTTCGTCGTTTAAATTTGTATATACATCACTCTAAACAACTTTGTACAAATTTGAATAAATGTGTTAAACATTTACAATATGGAAGAGTTCAGATTACTGAACCTTCTTCAGGACAGTTCTTTTTAAATAAAACAAATATTTTGACATATCCAAACAGATTATTCGTGGTAGCGGCTTTTGTCAGTGTTGCACACTGATTTCTTCAGTATCTGTGACCCCGAATGACCTTGTCATACACTTGAGGTAGATCAAAATTTCTACCAGGTACAATCGTTTGGATTTGTCAAAATAACATTTTTTAATTAAGAAAATGGAAGTGTCTAGATAAAATTTATTTATTAATTAAATAATTTTCTTAAGACTACTATGCTGAAAGTATACTGCCTGCTAAACTGTGTTTAGTAAGCCCGTAACAACGGCCGTAATTTGAAGGTATGACCACATGTACATATTCAAATAGTAAATAAAACATCCAGTTTCAAAACAGCCTGATTTAATTGCTAAACCCTTTTTTGAGCCCTCTTTTAATAAAAAATAAATTGAATAATAGTAATACTAAACTTACCATCAAGACCCAACAAACCAGGAAGTCCTGGTTCTCCCTTCTCCCCGAAGTGCCCAGGTAATCCCGGTTCTCCTATCTTCCCGAGCTGTGGGGGAGCATCCTGTCCTTTAGTACCTGCAGAACATCATTCAATCATGTCAGACTAAGCGTGTCAGTAAAATCTATCCTGCCACGTCGAACATTGTGTTCCATCAATTTTGTGATTTTGGAAACACATTACTTACAGTCTCAATATCCAATGTCCGATTTATTTTCTTTGACAAATAATACAAAACTAATGAAATACTAAATGGAAAGATGCTTTGGGTATTGATTTGCAATTTTAAAACCTATTTTCTCAAAACATTAGTCTCTAGGTCAGCTTCATCTTTAGCCCTTTAAGATCAAAAACTACTGAAGGTATTTCAACAACTGTGGTAAGACTTCAAAGCTTACAATCAGTGGAAACCAACAACGTACAAAACTAACCTTAACAATTTTGAAAAAGCCAACATATTAATTTCTCCCCGGATGAACAAATTAATATCCTGTCTTTTAAAATAAATGACAAAAATGGAAATATATTAATAACATTTTCCACGGGCTTTCCACAAAACCACGCCATCAGAATTTCCAAGAATGATCTGGTTACCATGGTTACCATTATGCAAAGTGATTAATATTTAACAGTTGACATACTTTTCATATCAACTTAACACAGTGCAAATTTTGTCAGTATAGAGCATATGGTTTTTAAGATATGACAGTTAATAAAAATGTGACATTTTGCGAGGATCCTGTGTGCTGTACCCACCTCTGAAGCCCCGTTCTCCCGGCAAACCATCTTGTCCGTGGAATCCCTTCTGTCCAGGCAACCCCGGCAGACCATCCGTACCCTTGTTACCCCTCTGACCAGTGAGACCACGAGGTCCGGGAGCACCCTCCAACCCAGGAAGACCTTGGTCACCTTTGTGCCCCGGGAGACCATCCAGTCCTGGCCTTCCTACTGGAGCTGAAGAAAGACAAGACTGTGATACTGTGTGCGTGTGTGTGTGCGCGCGTAGGTGTGCATGTGCGTGCATGTTTGTATGTGCATGTATGTAGTGAGACCAGCCCAATGAACACCTGTCCACAAAGAACACCTATCTAAAATGGACACTTTCAAATGACTACTGTCCATAACGGACTGGAACTGAAATACATCCATTGTGACCAGATTACCACTTTGAACAGGACGTGTGTGCGTGTGTGTGTATGTGTGTGCGTGTGCGTGTATGTGTGTGTGTGTATGCGTCTGCGTGTATGTGTGTGCGTGTGCGTGTGCGTGTATGAACGTGTTCATGTGTGTGCTATAATGTGCATATACCATCCAAGAATATTGTTAAATATAAATATACAAAAACTAAAAATAAATTTGAACATCCTAGTTTATCAACAAAATATTGCAGTTTATTGATCTTAGGACACATGACAGTTGTAGTTTCTGTGATCTATACTGATGGGAGGAACATATCATACCTGCTGGTCCTCGTTCTCCGGGCAGCCCATCCAAGCCCGACAATCCTGGGGCACCGGGCAGCCCTGGCAACCCCTTGTCTCCCTTGAGGGGGCGCGTCAAACTTTCACCTGTCATGAAAAATATATTAGTTCATCATAAGGTGAACCATTTAACCAGAACAAACCAACAACATGCATAACAGCTGTAATGACTGTAACAGATGTTATAAATGTAACATGTAACAATTGTAATGAATTGTGTAACATGTAATGACAAATGAATGTAACCATTGTAATCAAACTAACATATGTAATGGTTGTAACAGATGTAACAACAATGTTTGTAATACATGACTTTGATAACACATGTAATTACTGTAATTAATGTAACATATGTGATGGATGTAAAAATTTAACTAATGATGCAAAATGTCTTGTAGCCAACATTTTGAACAATGTCAACTTTATACAAATGGAAAGTAAATTCCTAGGAATTATTTAACTTACATGAAAACAACATTTCCACTAAAGAATACAAGCATAGAGACTCTCCCTTTACCCCTTTGGGTGACTCTCCGTTACCATTTGGGTGACTCTCCCTTACCCCTTTGGGTGACTCTCCCTTACCATTTGGGTGACTCTCCCTTATCATTTTGGTGACTCTCCCTTACCATTAGGGTGGCTCTCCCTTACCATTTGGGTGACTCTCCCTTACCATTTGGGTGACAATCTGATAACAACCTTACAAACATTAAACTAATCTAGTTCTAGGAGTTGATTTGTATGACAACTTCTTTCAAATGTGTTTAATGAAATTTATTATAATAAAATAAACTTGACTTTTTGTAGTAGCTGTTGTTTCGTAGTTATTGCTAAGTTCAAAATAACTTTGGTGCAAATGTGTGCACTAGTACTTTTTTCAAAAAAACTATGATTATATTTTGTAATAAGACATTATAAAAACCATTTGTATTTTCAGCCAATGAAACATTTTGCTTTCCATGAAGCATTGCTAACCTGGTCCTGTGAATTAGGCTCATTTTAACCTACCTGGCCTTCCTCGGGATCCCTTCTGTCCAGACAGCCCAGGTATGCCTGGTATTCCAGAGTTTCCCTTTATCCCACTCTTGCCTGGAAGTCCAAACCCGGGATCTCCCTTAGGTCCAGAAACACCAGAAAGACCTGGTCCGCCTGGTCGGCCGTCCAATCCCGCCAACCCAAACCCTCCCTACAAGGACAGGGAAGTGTGTGCACATATTTAAAGGTGCACTGACAACAATGTTTTAAAGGAAGACAGTCTGCATACATTTAACATTAAAGGTGCATTGAGTGCAAATATTTAAAGGTGCACTTA
Source organism: Escarpia spicata (assembly GCA_963995525.1). Classification (NCBI taxonomy): domain Eukaryota; kingdom Metazoa; phylum Annelida; class Polychaeta; order Sabellida; family Siboglinidae; genus Escarpia; species Escarpia spicata. The sequence continues at coordinate 5,054,794 of OZ023207.1, forward strand.
TAAAAATATTTTAAAGGTGCACCGAGTGTAAATATTTAAAGGTGCACTGATAACAATATTTTAAATGTGCACTGTGTGCCCATATTTAATGGTGCACTGTGTGCAAATATTTAATGATGCACCGACTACAATGTTTTAAAGGAGAACAACATGCATATATTTAAAGGTGGAGTGATACAAAATGTTCAAGGTGCAATGATGTCAAAATGTTAAATGTGCACTGACATCAACATTTTAATGGTGCACTAACATCAGTGTTTTAAAGGTGCCCATACATCAACATTTTATATAGTGCACTGTCATCAACATTAAAAGGTGCACTAACATCAAAGTTTTAAAGGTGAACTGTCAGTAAACTTGATGTAAAAGGGATCTGGTGCCGGCCTTCCCCAATGTGGGATCTAACTTTCCCTGTGATGAAATATGGCAGATTTACCTATTCAAATCTATCTATGTATCAATAATAATGCTGTACCTAGAACAATAGGGTTGATTAGAAAGGAACAACTTACTTTGTCGCCCTTGATACCAAGAAAGCCTGGAGGGCCTTGAGGGCCTGGCGGTCCTATACGTCCAGGCAGTCCAGGCAGGCCGTCCAACCCAGGCTCACCAAATTCTCCTTTCAGGCCTGGTGGGAAAAATGGAAATCTGTCACGAGGCTCATCATTGGACCAGAGAGTAGATGTGACAATTATTTTGTTATTAAAATAACATTATTATTAGGATAAATTTGTAAATCGCCATGTATCCAGGTAAAAAACTTGATCAAAGGTGCTAACAATATAAAATAAGTAAAGCTAAATAAACCAAGTAAAGCATGGCAAGCTAACTAAATAAGTTAAATAAATATGTTAAATCAATAAGTTAAATCAACAAAATAAATAAGTTGAAAACATAACTAAATTGAATTGAAAAAATAGGTAGACATAAACATTAAGAAGACATGCCAACTAAAATTGTTAACATACCCTGGTAGTCAAAATCGCATATAAAGTAAAATTCACTTAAACGACTTTGTTTATTATTACATCATTCATTTGCAACACTCTTATTAACATTTTAATAAAATTATTTATACCAAAGAAGTAAACAGTATATTATGTAAATGTTGTGCTTCATACATGTAAATTTTCTTTTTTAATTAAAAACGTCTCATTATCCCCCACTGCAATCACTACCAACGTAAACGCATTAAGTATTTTCTTTTCTTTGCAGTTATTATGCCTTGCTGATAATCTCTCGATCAAGATCTAAGTGAAGGGATAACGTGCAAAGTGAGGTGTCATTGACACAAGGGGTTAATACCCACCTGGGAGTCCAGGGAGGGTTTCTGCCCTCGCACGTGCTCCCTTCTGTCCCTTTGGTCCTATGGGTCCCGACACTCCCGGAGCACCCTAAAACACACACGGGAGAGTCATCTCTGTGTCTTTGCACTAGTGACTGCTGCTGTGTGTCAACCATGTGCTGGGTTGAAGTGATGAGGTTATGTCACTGACCTCACAGAGATGACACCACTATGACCTCACAGAGATGACACTATGACCTCACAGAGACGTCACTGACCTCACAGAGATGTCAATATGACCTCACATAGAAGTCACTATGACCTCAGAGACGTCACTATGACCTCACAGACGTCATTATGACCTCACAGAGACGTCATTATGACCTCACAGAGACACACTAAAACACACATGCGTATGTCTGTGTGTGAGTGCGTGCGTATGTACGTGTATATGTGCATGTGCGTGCATACATGTGTACACATTATAATTCTACAAACTTGCAGAATATACATTAACCGCATACAAAACGATAAATTTGTAATAAGAGTTGTGCTAAAAATTCTAAAGTATCTACTCATTTCAACATCTGTGTGAGAAAACAACACAAAGAGTTTCAGGGCAATAAATCTATTTTGTTGGCATTGAGAAAGACAGACCTTTGTACATAAAGGTAAATTCCTATATAGCATAGTATCAAGTCCTTAAGACTGCTCAAAGCGCTTTACACTTTACTCCCTGACAGACTTGTTCAATCGAGCATCATCTCGACTTCCCTGGGAAGCATTCAGTCATGCTGCAAATAATGCGCGAAGACTATTCGTACACAAATATCCACAGCTATCTATAGTCAGGTACTCATTCATACAGCTGAGAAAACTGGAGCAACATAGAGTGAATGAACTTGCCCAATGTTCGAAACAGCAGCACAGGATTTGGACATGGGTTCTCTTGATTGAGAGGCCGATGCTCTAGCCACTGTAGTTTAGTTTAAATAAACAGCATTTATCATGTTTAGTCATTCACTCCTGAATCCATCTCAGATATCCTCAAACATAAAAGACTCTGGTGGTTTGGACATGTCTGCCGTATGCTAAACGAAAACCTCATAAAAACTGTTTTCAAGGAAGACTTTAAAGGACACACAGAAAACGAGGAAGGCCGCGGAAGTGACCAAGTTAGACAGGACACTGGACTCGCGCTTTTAACAGCAGAGCGATGTGCTCCTGACAGGATGAAATGGAGGGGTGTGACATCCAGGAGGATAGCGAGGGGTCAAATTGCCCTAGGCAAGTAAGTCAAGTATCACATTTTGCCCCGAAACTCTTTGTATACACAACTGCAGTGGCACCAGTAACTAGAATACACCCTTTGTATCCACAACTGCAGTGACCCCAGTAACTAGAATACACCCTTTGTATCCACAACTGCAGTGACCCCAGTAACTAGAATACACCCTTTGTATCCACAACTGCAGTGACCCCAGTAACTAGAATACACCCTTTGTAAACACAACTGCAGTGACCCCAGTAACTAGAATACACCCTTTGTATCCACAAATGCAGTGACCCCAGTAACTAGAATACACCCTTTGTAAACACAACTGCAGTGACCCCAGTAACTAGAATACACCCTTTGTATCCACAACTGCAGTGACCCCAGTAACTAGAATACACCCTTTGTAAACACAACTGCAGTGACCCCAGTAACTAGAATACACCCTTTGTATCCACAAATGCAGTGACCCCAGTAACTAGAATACACCCTTTGTATCCACAACTGCAATGACCCCAGTAACTAGAATACACCCTTTGTATCCATAACTGCAGTGACCCCAATAACTAGAATACACCCTTTGTATCCACAACTGCAGTGACCCCACTAACTAGAGTATACCACGTGTAGTCACTCACCGACGCTCCCACTCTCCCCGGCATACCCGGCAGCCCGTCATCTCCCAGACTTCCCTGTTGCCCGACATCTCCCCTGTAGCCTTTCTCCCCCATCAGCCCGGGCAGCCCGTCCCTGCTTGAGTCTCCTTTCTCCCCCTTACTCCCTGGCACACACTGTAGGCAGGAGCCACCAGAGTCACCTGAACACACAATTGGCAGTGTCAACTCTGTCACAGTTGTCATACGTCTGTCCCGCACATGTCACATATCTGTCACATGTTTCACATGTCTTTTCAAATGTCTGTCACACATGTGTCATACACCTGTCACATGTCTGTCATGTACATATCACAATTCTCACACACATGTCATGTATCTATCAGACATTTTCCACATCTTACACATGTGTCACATATCTGCCACATGTCTGTAACATGTGTCATGGTAGTCACACACATGGCATGTGTCTGTCACATGGCTGTCACATGTCTGTAACATGTGTCATGGTAGTCACACACATGGCATGTGTCTGTCACATGGCTGTCACATGTCTGTAACATGTGTCATGGTAGTCACACACATGGCATGTGTCTGTCACATGGCTGTCACATGTCTGTAACATGTGTCATGGTAGTCACACACATGGCATGTGTCTGTCACATGGCTGTCACATGTCTGTAACATGTGTCATGGTAGTCACACACATGGCATGTGTCTGTCACATGGCTGTCACATGTCTGTAACATGTGTCATGGTAGTCACACACATGGCATGTGTCTGTCACATGGCTGTCACATGTCTGGCACACAAGTTACATACTATCACACATCTGCCAAGCACATGTCATACGTATGTCACAAATGTGTCACATACCTGTCAAACATTATGTCTGCTGACTGCGTTTGTTATCAGGACACTAATGAAAACACTCAATAATCTGGAGAAAAAGCTGAATAACAATCACAGTTTGTGACAAATGATATAACTACTTTTACAGAAAGCCGAAAAATAGAGAACAATTAAATAAGAGCACAACAGTTACATACAACTAGTGTCACTTACTTAAAAAGCAGAGAAATTGAGAAAGAATAATAAACAATTGCAGAAATACAGAGACACATAAAACAATGACTTACACAACAAACAAAAAGAGATAATAATAATAAAACTGTATTTATTAAGCGCTAAATCTCGCTTAGTGAATCGACGCGCTGTACAATAAAGTAAATGTACATAAAAAAAAAATAACTAAACAAATATTTTAATTATATATATATCATTAAAATATTTATTCAATATATACATAATTATATATATATATATAGTAAACACTGACAGGTCATAAGACAGATAATACTAAAATAATAAGAGATAAAAACAATTCACCTTTGAGTCCAGATAAGCCCGGTATTCCAGATCGACCGGACAGTCCGGAGCTTCCCTTGTCTCCCTTCTTTCCGATTGGTCCCGGTGGTCCTCTAACCCCATCGGGGGTGTCACCCGGCGCCCCAACAGGCCCAGTCACACCTTGGTCTCCCTTCAGCCCATGGAAGCCATCCTTCCCGGGCAGCCCATCCCTGCCCGGGGCTCCAGGGATAGACAGGCCTGACTCTCCCACTTTTCCTGGTTCGCCCTTTGAGCCCGGGCGGCCTGGTCTCCCTGGACCCCCCTCCAGGCCCGGCAAACCTGTAGCAAAGGGTTATGATGATGGCTGAGGGTTAATGGTGGCAGAGGATTAACATCCGGAGAAGAAACATGTAGACGACTACAGCTATGTGCATGAGAAGAAGGTTGACACTTGCACAGAGTGACAATGTCACTATTGGACTGACAATGTCACTAATGTATTAGCAATGTCACTAGTAGCACATGTCACAAATAGAGTGACATTGTTACTAATAGCACAATGTCACTAATTGAGTGATGATGTTACTAATAGCAAGACAATATCACTAATATTGACATTTGCACTAGTTGAAAATACCAAAGTAACAATGACACTATCAGTGTGACAATGTCACTAATGCTAGTGACAATGTAGCGACAATTGAAGACAACTTTTTATACAAACACCATTTCATTCAATTTGTTATTTAGTTCAACTTATAATATTTGTTTAACCCATTAGATCCTACAACAGCCGCGGCCGGCCGCTCTGTGGAGTCCTGGAACGGCGGCTGCCGGCCGCATTCAGGACCTTCTATTTAAAAAAATCCTGGCGATTAACTACTGCACTAAACGCTACCAAATTTTGCCACACCCTTGTGGATACATTTTGCAACAACACCAGCTTGTCACGTGCATGGGTTGCCATTTTGGAAATCTTTATTTTCATCGGTTTTCTTCGCGTGTGTTCTTACAACTTTGCTTTCTAGCGTCATGTTTTCGGCAACTGATGTTGCCCAGATGATGTGGGATAGTGACAGCGATGACGGGGAAGTGGAAGATGGATCTGATGTGGGATAGTGACAGCGATGATGGGGAAGTGGAAGATGGATCTGATGTGGGATAGTGACAGCGATGATGGGGAAGTGGAAGATGGATCTGATGTGGGATAGTGACAACGATGATGGGGAAGTGGAAGGTGGATCTGATGTGGGATAGTGACAGCGATGATGGGGAAGTGGAAAGTGGATCTGATGTGGGATAGTGACAGCGATGACGGGGAAGTGGAAGATGGATCTGATGTGGGATAGTGACAGCGATGACGGGGAAGTGGAAGATGGATCTGATTTGGGATAGTGACAGCGATGATGGGGAAGTGGAAAGTGGATCTGATGTGGGATAGTGACAGCGATGATGGGGAAGTGGAAGATGGATCTGATGTGGGATAGTGACAGCGATGATGGGGAAGTGGAAGGTGGATCTGATGTGGAACTCGATGATCATGTAAGTAGTTTTTCTGTAAGAATTGTTGCTTTCATCGTGTCACTAAAAATAGGCTGTCTTCGCTTAGCCTTTGGCATGGCCTGAGCTGGATTATGCTCGTTTGATGTACATCGATTCCGCCACTTGTGTTATTTTTACACTCATGTTATATAATTATGTTGATATAATATGGATATATGACCTGTTTCATCTATATAGTGACATGTATAACTTATTTATAATAATACATTTGTCTGGTGTGTACAACTTCTGGCAGCTGGCAGATGTCGAGTACATGTGTACCTGGCAGCTTGTATCAGTGCGTGTCGCTGTTCTGTTCTGTTGATGTGATGATAGCAATCAGCTATTGTGTTTATTATCTTGTTATACTATTGTTCACATTTCAAGAGTCTTCTGACACCCCAGAACCATCCGATTCCAGCACATCCAGCAAAGAAGTTCGAGGTCGAGGTCATGGCCGGGGTCGTGGCCGAGGGCGTGGCCGAGGTATGGGTCGTCCAGCCCACGGATATCCCCCAGCTGGTTGGTCGATGGCGATGCCCACTCCGCAGATCCGTCCGTTTCGTGAGAATTCCGGACCTTAGCATGGCATCCCCTTCGATTCACCAGAACTCGATTTCTTGCTCGCGGCCCTTGGTCGCAACTTCTTTGCGGACCTGGCGACATTAACCAACGCTTACGCTGCAGTGCTCGGAGGTCGGTTGTGGACGGACACAACGGAGGATGAGTTGCACTTCTTCTGTGGGATCCTTATCCTGATGGGAGTGAACGAGCGGCCAGGGTACCGAGACTACTGGTCAACTAAATTAGAAACTTTCATTTTTCATATCCAAGAATCATGTTAAATTACCTGGTAGAGGCTTTCGTTGACGTGTCACGCCGACTTCATCAGTACCTATGACACTGAATGACGTCATCGTACACGTGAGGCAGTTCGTAATTGCCCTCATCTCTGTTGATGGGTGTTTTGGTTTTTCTGATCCAGATGGCTTCTTTGATCTGCCGAATCCTTCTGTTGGATTCTTTGTCTACAATTTTCATTCCCTCCCAGTCTTTGATATGGTTTTCCGTTGTCGTATGGTCTGTAAGGGCGGATTTATTGATGGTAGACATCAATCTTTTTTTCCCGCTCCTAGTGTATTTCTCATTGTGTTCCTCCAGTCTTGTTTTGAGTAGTCTTCCTGTCTCCCCAATGTACTCAGCACCACAATTCTTGCACGGTATTTGGTACACCAGTTCGCCCTGTTCTTCTAGCTGTACTTTGTCCTTGGGATGTACCAACAGGTGCCTGAGGGTGGTGTGGGGACGCATGGCCGTTGCTACTCCATACTTTTTCAGTACTCGATGTACTCTCTCCGAGACCCCCTCTATGTATGGGATGACTACTTGGCTCCGATAGTTTTTGTCCTTTGTCTTTTTGTTGGTCTTTTTCTTCTTACTGCTATCTGTCACCTTTTTCAAGGCCCACGACGGATAGCCACATACTCTTAGAGCTCTTCTCAGGTGTTCCACCTCTTCTTTCTTGTCCCCCTCCTCCGAAGTTATTGTCTCACACCTGTTCATAAGGGTTCTGACAACTCCCAACTTCTGATGTTTGGGGTGGTGGGATGCAAAATTCAGGTATTGGTCAGTGTGCGTCTTCTTCCTGTACACTGTGGACTTCACACTGCCATCTTCCTTTCTGGTGAACTTTGCATCCAAGAAGGGCACGCGCCACACCGCCTATGTCAGCGAGAGTATGCATGAGAAAACAAAATGTCGCCATCAACATCAAATTTGGCGCTTGGAAGCGAAGAGAGACAGAACAAACGAAGTTGACCTTACCGGAACACAGCTAAAAAGGTGGGTGATAAATCTGTCGAAATACAAACTGTCTAGGGCCCAGAATAAGATATTAGCGAAGGGACTAAATTACGCGGTAACGCCAAAAAAGTACCAACCGAGGAGTTCGTCGTAGCGGCAGAACAAGCGACATGGAAACTACCACAAGAACAAAAAGACAAACTTCATGAAGATATCGCGGCAGTTCTGAAATCAGCAAAAGTTCCAAAACAGAACCTAACCAGACAAGAAAGAACAGCTTTGAAAGAGCTGCAGAAGGAGAAGTCCGTCACCATACTCCCAGCGGACAAGGGAAAGGCCACAGTCATCATGGAAACGAAAGAATATCAGGAAAAAATGAAAGAAATGCTAAGTGACGAAGCGACATATGAGAAGTTAAAGAAGGATCCGACCAAGAAATATAAGGCAGAACTCATCAGAATGGTAAATTCCTTGGAGAAGCAGGGGAAGATCACCAAAGATCAGTACTGGTACTTATATCCTACGCTAGAAAAAGTACCATGGATGTATGGATCACCAAAAATGGAAAAACAGAACACCATACGGAAAGTTCACAAGAATTGGTGAAAGAAATGACAAAGCTGAGAATGGAAAAAGGAGAATCATTTGTGTCATATGACGTTGTGTCACTGTTCACGAAGACCCCAATCAGAGAAGCTTGCAAAGTCATCAGAAAAAGACTAGAGAATGACAAGACACTAAAGAAGAGAACAAATATAAACGTAGACGACATCATGGAGTTGTTGAAATTTGTCTTGGAGACGACATACTTCAGATTTGGAGGAGAAATTTACCAACAGAAGTTTGGGGTAGCCATGGGCAGTCCAGTGTCCCCCATTGTTGTGAACCTGTACATGGAGGACCTGGAGCAGAAAATCATAGCCACAGCACCAGTCGATTGCCAACCGAGAAACTGGAAGCGATATGTGGACGATGTAATTTGCCTGGTACACACAAGAAAGGCAAATAAATTACAACAACACATGAACACTGTAGACCCCACAGGTAGCATCATTTTCACGTGGGAAGATGAAGAGAACAACAGCATGCCCTTCTTGGATGCAAAGTTCACCAGAAAGGAAGATGGCAGTGTGAAGTCCACAGTGTACAGGAAGAAGACATACACTGACCAATACCTGAATTTTGCATCCCACCACCCCAAACATCAGAAGTTGGGAATTGTCAGAACCCTTATGAACAGGTGTGAGACAATAACTTCGGAGGAGGGGGACAAGAAAGAAGAGGTGGAACACTTGAGAAGAGCTCTAAGAGTATGTGGCTATCCGTCGTGGGCCTTGAAAAAGGTGACAGATAGCAGTAAGAAGAAAAAGACCAACAAAAAGACAAAGGACAAAAACTATCAGAGCCAAGTAGTCATCCCATACATAGAGGGGGTCTCGGAGAGAGTACATCGAGTACTGAAAAAGTATGGAGTAGCAATGGCCATGCGTCCCCACACCACCCTCAGGCACCTGTTGGTACATCCCAAGGACAAAGTACAGCTAGAAGAACAGGGCGAACTGGTGTACCAAATACCGTGCAAGAACTGTGGTGCTGAGTACATTGGGGAGACAGGAAGACTACTCAAAACAAGACTGGAGGAACACAGAAAGGACGTAGACAACACGAAAAATGAGAAATACACTAGGAGCGGGAAAAAAAAGATTGATGTCTACCATCAATAAATCCGCCCTTACAGACCATACGACAATGGAAAACCATATCATAGACTGGGAGGGAGTGAAAATTGTAGACAAAGAATCCAACAGAAGGATTCGGCAGATCAAAGAAGCCATCTGGATCAGAAAAACCAAAACACCCATCAACAGAGACGAGGGCAATTACGAACTGCCTCACGTGTACAATGACGTCATTCAGCGTCATAGGTACTGATGAAGTCGGCGTGACACGTCAACGAAAGCCTCTACCAGGTAATTTAACATGATTCTTGGATATGAAAAATGAAAGTTTCTAATTTGAAAACGAACTATCCTGAAGAATGTTCAGTAATACTGGTCAACTGATCCAGCACTGAACTGCCCATACATCAGCTCCCGGATCTCGAGGAACAGGTATGAGCAGCTGATGCACTGTTTGCACACAACCGATCCAGTGACTGAAGATTGTGCAGACAAGCTGGGAAAGGTTCGGCCATTCCGGTCAACCCTGCAACTGAAATTTCCTCGTCTGTTTGCACCTGGTGTTACCCTGTCCGTTGATAAGGCAATGATCAAATACAACGGCTGGCTACGTTGGAAACAATATATGCCAAAGAAGCCCATCAAGTGGGGGATAAAGTTGTGGGTGCTGTGCGATGCACGCACTGGCTGCTGCTTGGCCCTTGATGTGTACACTGGGCGCGATGATCGACTAGCAGACGGCATGGGACTGACGTACAACGTCGTCATGAAGCTGACAACAGACTACCTTCTCCGCAAACACCACCTCTACGCTGACAACTTTTACTCCTCCCTCGCCCTGATCCGTGACCTACACGATGCCGACGCCTACTTCTGTGGTACGATTCGGAAGAACAGTCGCGGCCTGCCAAAGCAGATCTCTGACATCGCGCTGCAGAGGGGGCAGAGCAAGAAGCTGTCAACAGATCGTGACATCGTGTTCTGTCGGTGGTATGACAGGTGTGACATGTTTGTTGTGGCAAATAACACGACTAGCAGGGACACAGTGAAACCCCGAACCCGGTTTGCCCCAAACGAGATGGTCATGGTGCCCGAGATGATCGTCGACTACAAGTTGACCATCTTGACCAGTTCCGGGATTACTACAAGTCGAGCCGGGAGGAAGTGGTGGAAGTACGTCCTCTTCGGCCTGTTCAACTTCGCAATTGTGAATGCTTACATTCTGAAGTGTGTGGCAAACAGGCCAGTGCCGAGCAACCATCGGGAGTGATCACTTCTCAACTTCAGGATGACAGTGATGCATCAGATGTGCGATAACTTCTCTTCCCGCAAGCGAGCGGCCGTGCGATCTGTTCACGAAGTATCCCAATTTGTCGAGAGGAATGTGATTCAAGGACACGACCTTGTCCTATTTGAAGGGCGGAAGAAGGCATGCCAGGCATGCATTTCCGCCAACAGGCGCACTCCATCGAAACGTTGTGTTGAAACCTCGTACGGGTGCTCACTGTGTAGGGTATCCCTGTGCAAGTCTGGACTGTGTTTCCGGGAGCACCACGGCTTTTAGCAGATATTTCAATCCATGCCTGTATAACATGTTTTCTCGAACATTTTTATTTATATATTTTTCATGACACTATATGGTGTAACTTGAACAATAACCGTCAGAATTTTATAATTTTTTCAATATTGCAAGGCTAACACATGTAGCTACATTTACTTCATTTGGTTGCATAGGGTAGTAGCATGAGTTCATTGTCAAATGTCAATCGCAAAGTAGAATAACTTTCAAAATGTTAACAAATTTGCTATTTGTCTTTGCAAATTGTGATCAAGTGTCAACATTTTCTGACTAAATTATATTTCTATGTATACATGCATGTGGAGAAATTAGTACTCTTCAAAATAAACATAACTTGTAATTGTCAATATTGAATAGTTTTTTCTACAGATTTTTTAACACAAGGAGGTAAAATCGCTCAAAATTTGCCAGAAATCCTGGGAACAGGAGGGCATGTTTTAATAAAATCCTGGGGCCTAATATTTTAATTAATTTAACTTCATTAATTATATATCACAACTTGAATTATCTGTTTATCACAACATGTATTATTTAGTTATCACAACTGATATTATGTCTTTATCACAAGTTTAAAACTTTGTACTTTCTGTTTATTACAACGTACGATGAAACTATTAGAGAAGACCAACAGCAAGTGGCTGTGTGAACATTCCATACACATTAAGTAACATTTAATAACCCACTAGTTCATATTCCACCTTCCACTGCGACCCCCGACCCCAGTCCCTACTTACCTGGCAACCCTGCTTCTCCCTTCACTCCCGTGGGTCCGTCTCTTCCCTCCGGTCCCGGGGGGCCATGTTGTCCTGGGCCTCCAGGTAACCCTTGTTGCCCTGGCTTTCCCGGAAGTCCTGATAGCCCATCCAAACCTGGCTCTCCCAAGAACCCCTTTGGCCCAACTGGGCCCGGGATGCACTCCTTGGGATAGCCAACTCCCTGGATACAGAATGACAGACAACTAGGTGCAGTGAGTGCACATAATTAAAGGTGCACTCACAATAATGTTTTAAAGGTGCACCGAGTAAAAATATTTTAAAGATGCACAGACAACAATATCTTAAAGGTGCACTGAATAGAAAAATTTAAAGGTGCACTGACAACATTAAAGGAGAACAATATGCATATATTTAAAGGTGCAGTGATATAAAATGTTCAAGGTGCAATGACATCAACATTTTTAATGTGCACTGCCATCAACATTTTAAAGGTATGCATTGGGTGAAGAACAATGTCCTGAGAATTTAGATATGAGACAGTTAGTGAATTGATCACTCACTCACTGTGCGACTGTCTGAAAGTTGGTAACCAAAACACATTAAAAATAACTAACTTTTCGTTATCAGAGTTCTATCCTGTATAATTAAATTCTCGCAAACTTACCCCAGATGGACCGATAGGACCATCACGCCCAGTACTGCCCGTGCTTCCTCGGTCCCCCTTTAGACCAGGTCGCCCAGGTACACCCGGTAGGCCATCCATGCCAGAGTCACCCTATGCCCAAATAAAGAAATCTATATCACAAGTTGTTCAGTTACTGTGCTTTCATTTATCAGAAGAAAGGTACTGTAGATATGACAATATAGTATGTATATCTGGGAGGTGGTACTGTAGATATGGCAATATAGTATGTATATCTGGGAGGTGGTACTGTAGATATGGCAATATAGTATGCATATCTGGGAGGTGGTACTGTAGATATGGCAATATAGTATGCATATTTGGGAGGTGGTACTGCAGATATGGCAATATAGTATGCATATCTGGGAGGTGGTACTGTAGATATGGCAATATAGTATGTATATCTGGGAGGTGGTACTGTAGATATGGCAATATAGTATGCATATTTGGGAGGTGATACTGCAGATATGGCAATATAGTATGCATATCTGGGAGGTGGTACTGTAGATATGGCAATATAGTATGCATATCTGGGAGGTGGTACTGTAGATATGGCAATATAGTATGCATATCTGGGAGGTGGTACTGTAGATATGGCAATATAGTATGTATATCTGGGAGGTGGTACTGTAGATACGGCAATATAGTATGTATATCTGGGAGGTGGTACTGTAGATATGGCAATATAGTATGCATATCTGGGAGGTGGTACTGTAGATATGGCAATATAGTATGCATATTTGGGAGGTGGTACTGCAGATATGGCAATATAGTATGCATATCTGGGAGGTGGTACTGTAGATATGGCAATATAGTATGCATATCTGGGAGGTGGTACTGTAGATATGGCAATATAGTATGCATATCTGGGAGGTGGTACTGTAGATATGGCAATATAGTATGTATATCTGGGAGGTGGTACTGTAGATATGGCAATATAGTATGTATATCTGGGAGGTGGTACTGTAGATATGGCAATATAGTTTGCATATCTGGGAGGTGGTACTGTAGATATGGCAATATAGTAAGCATATCTGGGAGGTGGTACTGTAGATATGGCAATATAGTATGTATAGCTGGGAGGTGGTACAGCAGATATGGCAATATAGTATGTATATCTGGGAGGGTGAACATAAAAGGGTGTGTAAATTATAACTATGCTTGAGTTGAGACATTTTTTTTAAAAGAGTGTTTGCTGTGATGGATTGCCACTGCAGTTAGCTCCTACATATCTACAAAACTTCTGTAGCTAGTATGCCCAAGTCGCAGCAACAATGTAGCATAATGTCGGCAGTTTGAAATGAAAATTTACCAAGAACAACCATTACAAAAAAGCATACAGCATTTATCTGAACCAAATCAGATTAATTTTTATTTTATTTTATGTTGCTTCCCAGATGAGGTGAAACTATATATTCTAATCTTGCTGTGAATACTATTTGGCTGTGTTTACCCCACTGCCATGTGGCCGTGTTTACCCCATCACCCTACCTTCAGTCCTGTCAGTCCACTAAGGCCAGGGATGCCTTGTTTGCCCTGAAACAACATAGCTAATCCTACATTATCACACATACAGTTTTATCGCACATTTCTTTCGCACAATTATAAACTTCATGTTAGCAACTTGATAGTCAAATATTGCAGTGGTAAAAAATTAGTTATCTCAAATATTCGGTTTGTGCTTCTCTAAACAATCCAGGCTATTGTCATAAAATTTAACAAATGGTCATGAAACTGTGAACGATATCATAGCAAAATTAAATAAATCCGGGTTTTAGACAAAGTCACTTGTGTGCTTTGTCATCTGGGTATAAATGAAAACTTGTACACGATATTCAAATCTATTATGTATTGAATCAAAGTAAGTGTTAGCAAGGGGTGATAACATAGTTATTGTAGATTTTGAATTATGATATTTTGTCCAAAAATTTCACATAGATTGTCTCATTTATTGCATTTTACCTGTAGACCATCTTCATGAATAAATGCAGATTTGTAAATAAAAATTCTATTAGCTGATCTAAAATATTTTATCTGTTACTCTAAAAGATAATACAGTCAACTATTCTTGTAAACTGGTAGTTAAATGTTACTTTCATCTTATTCTCAGCTACAAAAGCAACTCTTTAATGCAAAGTTACTTACCCTAGGGCCAGCGATTCCAGGAACACCCTTCTCCCCTGTCATGCCTGTCTGGCCTGTGTAACCCTACAAGCACACAGGGACGTGAGAGGGCGGTAGAAAACCCCACTTAAAAAAATTACGTGCTGTTATATTAGTATGCCCACAAATTCATTTGGAATTTGCATCAGCATAAGACGAGATATCATCAACAAAATATGATTATACATTTAGACAGTCACTAAGGGATAATAAACGACTTTTTCAACTGTCCATCAGTACATAATTTCAATGTATGAACATGTCCAAACACATGTATGAACATGTCCAAACACATGCAAATAACTCTGGTATAATTTTTGAAACTGAAATGTCGCCCTTCTACAAGATTCCCGTAACTCCATTCCACCGGTCTGAACCATTGCGATCTGTCATATACGCAAACTATTGTACAACACTATTATATATATATACATTATCTCAGCAACAACATCTTGAACAATTGTCACATACACTAACTATTGTACGACACTGTTATATATACATTATCTCAGCAACAACATCTTTAACAATTGTCACATACACTAACTATTGTACGACACTGTTATAAATACATTATCTCAGCAACATCTTTAACAATTGTCACATACACTAACTATTGTACGACACTGTTATATACTTTATCTCAGCAACATCTTTAACAATTGTCACATACACTAACTATTGTACGGCACTGTTATATATACGTTATCTCAGCAATAACATCTTTAACAATTGTCACATACACTAACTATTGTACGACACTGTTATATATACGTTATCTCAGCAATAACATCTTTAACAATTGTCACATACACTAACTATTGTACGACACTGTTATGTATACGTTATCTCAGCAATAACATCTTTAACAATTGTCACATACACTAACTATTGTACGACACTGTTATATACGTTACCTCAGCAACAACATTTTTAACAATTCTTAAACAAAAGCAACTTTCACACTTGGTTTGAGTAATTTTGTATATTTAAAAAAATAACACAAATAACAAATATCACGAATTAAGCTTTAAGTGTGAAAATAAAACAAAAAACGGCGGGTGGGGGTTCTTACCGGATCTCCCTCGTTACTTTGTTGACCCTTCTCCCCCTTCTCTCCATCTTTACCCTGCAATGCACATAGGGGTAAATACCCTCAGTCATACAGGATGCAGTCATTGACATGGTATTTGTCTGGTTTTTACTGAACTCAAGATTTTAAGTCATCATGCATCTACGCCCTGTAATATTATTACTTATTTAAAATGTTTTCATAATATGCCCTGTGGGGGTTCTGGATAATTGCAACTAATGTTTTCCTCTACTAACTTTTCAACTTGTGGGTAACTACCGTAATGACAGTATATGTAATGGGACACTGTATGATTTCAGACACAAAAATAATTATTTTTCTGTACTGTATGCTTCCCAATACCTGTTATGTTGATGTGTATGAATACATGCAGTACATAGTGCCCGTATGTTTATGTGTATGAATACATGCAGTACATAGTGCCCGTATATTGATGTGTATGAATACATGCAGTACATAGTGCCCGTATGTTGATGTGTATGAATACATGCAGTACATAGTGCCCATATGTTTATGTGTATGAATACATGCAGTACATAGTGCCCATATGTTGATGTGTATGAATACATGCAGTACATAGTGCCCGTATATTGATGTGTATGAATACATGCAGTACATAGTGACCGTATGTTGATGTGTATGAATACATGCAGTACATAGTGCCCGTATGTTGATGTGTATGAATACATGCAGTACATAGTGCCCGTATGTTTATGTGTATGAATACATGCAGTACATAGTGCCCATATGTTGATGTGTATGAATACATGCAGTACATAGTGCCCGTATGTTTATTGTATGAATACTTGCAGTACATAGTGCCCGTATGTTTATGTGTATGAATACATGCAGTACATAGTCCCCATATGTTGATGTGTATGAATACATGCAGTACATAGTGCCCGTATGTTGATGTGTATGAATACATGCAGTACGTAGTGCCCATATGTTTATGTGTATGAATACATGCAGTACATAGTGCCCGTATGTTGATGTGTATGAATACATGCAGTACATAGTGCCCGTATGTTGATGTGTATGAATACATGCAGTACATAGTCCCCATATGTTTGTGTATGAATACTTGCAGTACATAGTGCCTATATGTTTATGTGTATGAATACTTGCAGTACATAGTGCCCGTATGTTTGTGTATGAATACATGCAGTACATAGTGCCCGTATGTTGATGTGTATGAATACATGCAGTACATAGTCCCCATATGTTTGTGTATGAATACTTGCAGTACATAGTGCCTATATGTTTATGTGTATGAATACTTGCAGTACATAGTGCCCGTATGTTTATGTGTATGAATACATGCAGTACATAGTGCCCGTATGTTTATTTGTATGAATACTTGCAGTACATAGTGCCTGTATGTTTATGTGTATGAATACTTGCAGTACATAGTGCCCATATGTTGATGTGTATGAATACTTGCAGTACATAGTGCCCATATGTTGATGTGTATGAATACTTGCAGTACATAGTGCCCGTATGTTTATGTGTATGAATACATGCAGTACATAGTGCCCGTACGTTTATGTATATGAACACTTGCAGTACATAGTGCCCGTATGTTTATGTGTATGAATACATTCAGTACATAGTGCCCGTATGTTTATGTGTATGAATACATTCAGTACATAGTGCCCGTAGGTTAATGGACACCGTAGATAATGTGTTGATACTATGTTTCGAACAGCTGAGAATTTATTTTTATCTGTCCCAATGCATACAGTTTGTGTATGTGCCTATGTGTGCATGTGTACTTATGCTATGCAAACATGTGCGTGCATGCATGATTCCATGAAGTGTGTGCAAATAAATTACGCACCAAAACTTTACAATTAAACATGTATTTACAAGCACAATAACAAAATAGTATTGATATGACACAGGAAAATGCAAAGCCAAATGCACAGTGCACCTCAACCAAACAAAGCCATGAAATCAATGATATACAAAGTAGCAGATTTTTGGAGAGTCACAAAAAGCCAGCCTGTATGTACAACTGTACAATATATATAATGTACTCAACCAGCACATGTAGAGATGGAATAATCCTGGAACAGCTGTATTTAGCTATTCTTAATTAATATACCCAGGAATGTTACTAGATAATAATTAATTTCAAAATAGTTTTGACCTAATCTGGTTATTATGTATATAAATTAGTAAAACCTTTGCAATGTACCAAGTTGTAGTAAAATAAGTGTAGTTATAATTGTAGGTACAACTGTAGGTATTACTATCATTATAGCCACAAAAATTCAAAATTGTATAAAAAATATGTATTCAAAGTAACGATTATGCAAGAACGTGGCATGTATTTTACATATTTACTATATTTACTGGATTAATGTTCATAAATAAAAATGTACAACACAAGAACTCCGGTATTGCCATTCAGTTTTTTAAGGTAAGATTTTATGAATTTTCTCACTGCGTTAGCTATCTTACCTACAGAGTGCATGTTTCTCCGATAAAACAGCCAGCTATTTCAGTTTCGTTTTTAGGTTGATACAAAACCTACATTTAAACAAAAAGTTAAGTAAAAGGAAAAGTAAACAAATGGGGTGGATTATATCAGCTTATATTCCTGTCTGGCTGCATACAATATGTCATATGTAAATCCCTGACACTGAACATTTTATTACTGTTTAACCATGCAAACTTATCCAGTTCTAAAGTGGACAGTTGCGACAACCGAGAAACAAGTGTAAAACCGAAAGCAAAAGTGCAAAAAAAACCAACAAACCTCATCTCCCTTCATTCCTGCCAAGCCAGGGGGTCCTACACGGCCTTCGCCCTTGGAACTCTGAAAACTGCTGGCGTCTCCTGGGGGACCTGGGGGACCCGAGGGGCCTAGTTGTCCCACCTCTCCCTTTGGCCCTTCCAGTTCGATCCCCATGTTTCCCTTTTGACCTCTGCGCCCACGCACGCCCGCTTGCCCCTATAAGCAGGAAGTGGAGAAAGTGACATGCTGTAGGGATGAAAGACAGATGGACGAGTGGACGAATAAGAGAAGCAGCAGAAGCAGGGGCCAGCAGGTAACTGACGGCAACCAACCATGTCTCCTTTCTGTCTGCGAGGGTCCTGAAGCCCTGTGACCCCTGCCCCCCCCCCAAGGGGCCTGGGAATCCCATCTCTCCCTTCTGCCCCTCTCTCAATATACCCATGTTGCCCTTGGGGCCTCGGGGCCCATGCATCCCATGTGCACCCTAAAATATAACAGCACAGGTCACATGCTACTGGGGAGCTTAACTGGGGATTGTTACCTGGGGGAACAGAACTGGGGGCGCTTAATTGGGGCATTTAACTGGGGGAGCTCAACCAGGGCACTGGGGTGCTTAATTGGGGCATTTAACTTGGGGGCACTTAATTGGGGCATTTAACTGGGGGAGCACAACTGGGGCATTTAACTGGAGGAGCACAACTGGGGCACTTAACTGGGGTACTTAATTAGGGTATTTAACTGGGGTGATTAACAAAGGGCACTTAACAGGGGTTGTATAACTGGAACACTTTACTGGGGAACTTAACTGGCACTCAACTGGAAAAAGGTAACCGAGGCATTTAACTCAGGTCATTGGAGGAATGGGGTGTTTGTGATTATATGAATAGGTAGGTTGAAGAAAAGGGGTGTTTGTAATAAAATGAATGGGGTGGTTGAAGAAATGGGGTGTTTGTCATAGAAGGAATAGGGTGGCTGAAGGAATGTGGTGTTTGTGGTTATATGAATAGGGTGATTGAATGAATGGGGTGTTTGTGGTTATATGAATAGGGTGGTTGAATGAATGGGGTGTTTGTGGTTATATGAATAGGGTGGTTAAAGGAATGGGGTGTCAGTCATAGAAGAAATAGGATGGTTGAAGGAATGGGGTGTTTGTCATAGAAGGAATAGGATGGTTGAAGGAATGGGGTGTTTGTCATAGAAGGAATAGGGTGGTTGAAGGATTGCGGTGTTTGTGGTTATATGAATAGGGTGGCTGAACATATGGGGTGTTTGTGGTTATATGAATAGGGTGGTTAAAGGAATGGGGCGTTAGTCATAGAAGGAATAGGGTGGTTGAAGGAATGAGGTGTTTGTCATAGAAGGAATAGGGTGGTTGAAGGAATGGGGTGTTTGTCATAGAAGGAATAGGGTGGTTGAAGGAATGGGGTGTTTGTCATAGAAGGAATAGGGTGGTTGAAGGAATGAGGTGTTTGTCATAGAAGGAATAGGGTGGTTGAAGGAATGGGGTGTTTGTCATAGAAGGAATAGGGTGGTTGAAGGAATGGGGTGTTTGTCATAGAAGGAATAGGGTGGTTGAAGGAATGGGGTGTTTGTGGTTATATGAATAGGGTGGTTGAAGGAATGGGGTGTTTGTCATAGAAGGAATAGGGTGGTTGAAGGAATGGGGTGTTTGTGGTTATATGAATAGGATGGTTGAAGGACTGTGGCATTTGTTGTAGAAGGAATAGTGTGGTTGAAGGAATGGGGTGTTTATTATAGAAGGAATAGGGTGGTTGAAGGAAGGGGTTTGTGGTTATAAAAATAGGGTGGTTGAAGGAATGGAATGTTTGTCATAGAAGGAATAGGGTGGTTGAAGGAATGGGGTGTTTGTCAGAAGGAATAGGGTGGTTGAAGGAATGGGGAGTTTATGGTTGTAGTTGTTGAAATGGGGTGTCTGTGTATTCTAAGTGAACCATGTCAATAGTCATGTGAGTCAGGTCAATAGTCATGTGAGCCATGTCAATAGTCATGTGAACCATGTCAATAGTCATATTTTCTCTGGAAATTGATAACATAAAACACTTACACTGTGTAAAAACTCACTATTAATTTGGAAATAAGTTGATCATGGAGTAGGGGGATTCAAAAGTTTTGTAACATTTACACAAGCTGAAAAGTTGAAGTCACATATTTAAAATGAATCACTTGCTGTAAACCAGCTCTGTTCAATATACACAAGGGTCAACTCACATATATTTTACATAAGTATTGAATATAAAACCTGAAATAAAAATGATTGTTAGCAGCTGAAAATGAAATAAAACAAGCAACAATATATATATATATATATATACACACATACCGATATATGCAAACTGAGGACTGTTTGTACGAGTAGAAAGATGGGAAGAAACACCAAAATATTTGTTCCAACAAACTTAAGGCAGGACGCGGGTCCAGAAAATATCGATTTTCGAGAAACAAATCACTTTTGACATGTTGACATTTCCGTGATGAGGTCTTGTTGCACTTCAGTTGCAATCTAGTGACATGACCCTCTTTGCCAAGTCTTTGTTTCTGCTAAATTGACGAAAACTGAACTCTTCGGAAGCGTATGGTGCTGGGAAACAGAGGGAGCTAAAGCAGCTTCGACTAGCGCATGATTTAACGAGGAGTGCTGTTGAAAGTGCGACGGCGACGATGTCTGACCCTCAGACAAAGGAAAATGGCGACTGCGATGGCCCCGATGCAGATGTTGAGCAGTTCTACTGCTCATCCAGCAGTGGTGATTCCGACAAAGGTATTTAAATTAATTAGTAGATGTTCCGGCTCAGCTGTTGACTCGCCTGGCTGTGTCTATGCTATAACCTGTATAGCCTATACTACTGTGGGCCTATATATACTAATATAGGTTATATAGTACATGTATATGCTACGGGTGGACTTCACAGTTTTAGCCAGGCTCTGTCACGACAACTGGTTGTACATATTCATAGATACACAGATTCATTTATTGTTATTGGCAACTAATAATTTAGTTACTTTAGACACATATGAAATGGACCGTGCAATAACTTTGTTATCAGTTCATGTCGTGATGTTGTTGCCTTAGTTATAACTTATCCATGTATGATGAAGATCACACATACATGTACGAACATACATGTACGACGAAGATCACACATACATGTACGACGAAGATCACACATACATGTACGACGAAGATCACACATACATGTACGATGAAGATCGCACATATATGTATGATGAAGATCGCACATACATGTACGATGAAGATCGCACATACATGTACGATGAAGATCACACATACATGTACGATGAAGATCACACATACATGTACGATGAAGATCGCACATACATGTACGATGAAGATCGCACATATATGTATGAAGAAGATCGCACATACATGTACGACGAAGATCGCACATACATGTACGATGAAGATCACACATACATGTACGATGAAGATCGCACATACATGTACGATGAAGATCGCACATACATGTACGATGAAGATCGCACATACATGTACGAAGAAGATCGCACATATATGTATGATGAAGATCGCACATACATGTACGACGAAGATCACACATACATGTACGATGAAGATCACACATACATGTACGATGAAGATCGCACATACATGTACGATGAAGATCGCACATACATGTACGATGAAGATCGCACATACATGTACGATGAAGATCGCACATACATGTACGGTGAAGATCGCACATACATGTACGATGAAGATCACACATACATGTACGATGAAGATCACACATACATGTACGATGAAGATCGCACATACATGTACGATGAAGATCACACATACATGTACGATGAAGATCACACATACATGTACGATGAAGATCGCATGTACATGTACCATGAAGATCACACGTACATGTACGATGAAGATCACACGTACATGTACGATGAAGATCACACATACATGTACGATGAAGATCGCACATACATGTACGATGAAGATCACACATACATGTACGATGAAGATCGCACATACATGTACGATGAAGATCGCACATACATGTATGATGAAGATCACACATACATGTACGATGAAGATCACACATACATGTACGATGAAGATCACACATACATGTACGATGAAGATCGCACATACATGTACGATGAAGATCGCACATACATGTACGATGAAGATCACACATACATGTACGATGAAGATCGCACATACATGTACCATGAAGATCACACATACATGTACGATGAAGATCGCTCATACATGTACGATGAAGATCACACACAGATGTACGATGAAGATCACACATACATGTACGATGAAGATCACACATACATGTACGATGAAGATCACACATACATGTACGATGAAGATCACACATACATGTATGATGAAGATCACACATACATGTATGATGAAGATCACACATACATGTAAGATGAAGATCACACATACATGTATACGTACATATACAGTATCTTTATTGGTAACAGCATTTATCACAGGAATTTGTTTCTCCATTTATTGAATAATTACAGTACACTGTAAAACATTGCATTTGTTTTGTTACAGTTACCAATTCATGGTGATGATGATCAACAACTATCAACATCACAAGTGACAGATGACACGCAAACTTCAGCGACCAAGAAGAAGTTTGCCTACAAGCATCTGCTGAGCAAGGCCAACCCCGTGGAAGATGACGACATCGTGAAACAGTTGTCGACAATCTTTGCGCGGTCCAGCATCCTCCGCTAGTGAGAGGGCTGTCGTGTACTGCGTGCAGCGACTGCACGCTTGCTGTCCGGACTATCGACTGCACTCTTGGGGTCGTCTGTGTGGTGGAGACATACAGTGTGCTGCACGTCTTGTGGCGAGGTGTTGAACAAGACATAATCGTCTGATCGACTGGGAGGCGTGAAGTCGAGTACGGCTCCATTTGTGGTTTTGCGGTCCCTTGTGTCTGCCTCAATGGATATGGGTGTGGGACACTGTGGCCTCGTCAAGCTGTGTCGACACATGGACATGCCTGTCATGCACCACTCAAAGTTCAATACCCACATCAGGAAAGTGACTTCAGCCATGATGCAGCTGGTGACCAGTGTGTTGGACGAAGCAGCACAGGTTGTCTGGGGCGCCTACAAGGAGCTGGATCCGTCCATCGACGAGAAGGGCACCATCGACATCACCTAGACTTGTGCAGTAGACTTGTGGACAGACAGTGTATCACAGACAATATCGGTCATCAGATACTGAATTGATCTGAACTTCAACGTAATTGTTCTGAAATATGTGCATCATTTTCCATATGCACTGTTGCTTATTAGTTCAGATGTTCAGGTAGATTTGAAATAAAAATTTTGTTATTATACACTGTTTGACAAAACTTATAGTTCTTATCTTCAGTGCCAAGTTTTGTAACTCTAGACATTATGTTGTACATCAAATTGTTGTTACAAACATGCACAAACTTTGAATACGTTTTCTCCAATTTCTGTTTTTGAAATAAATCACCCTTTAGTTTTGCAATACCTTGGCTGATTTTCAATGGAACGACTTCAAATTTCACACAGTACGTCTTGAGAGTATGCTGCAGGGGGAGACAGGGCTGTTTTCTGATGAAAACAGAGTTTATATAATGGCATATGCATCTCTGCAGTCACAAACGTTTTCCGAGCATGACACATCAATATTTTTAT
The DNA here is from genome assembly GCA_963995525.1 of Escarpia spicata. Classification (NCBI taxonomy): domain Eukaryota; kingdom Metazoa; phylum Annelida; class Polychaeta; order Sabellida; family Siboglinidae; genus Escarpia; species Escarpia spicata. Next base: position 5,079,022 of record OZ023207.1, read on the forward strand.
ATAATCAGTTTTACAATTTTGGAAAAATAGCTCTGTCTCCCCCGTGGAATACTCTCAGCTACCTACTACCATTTTTGACTGTGTTTGGTGCATTCACTAGAGATATCGTGTTCCCAAGAAGGGCATACAAAATCCAAGATGGCTGCCGTTTCCATAGCAATGTATTGAAAAAAAATGTTGTGTTTATCAACACACTTTCTACTTTTCTACCACTGACACTATTTGAAAGTTTTAAGATAAAGTGAGAAATAAAAAAAATTCTTTGACCAGAATCCTGCTTTAGCTACAGAGTTAACTAATATTAGTTCTTATGCTTATGTAAAGGTATACAGTTATAATTATCAATGTTTTATGAGTAAACAGGCGCTATATTAATTTTATTATTATAAAGAAATTAAGAATATAAAATCATCAGGAATAAGAAACAGTGTCTAATTGAACAGTTTTGTTAATTCTACACTAAACATTACAACATGACATTTATAGTTAGGTTATTACAGAACATACATTCATCTACGCAGAAGACATTATAATCAATCAAACCATCAACCGAATAACCAACCAACCAAATAACCAACTAACCAATCAATCTATTGGTTTTGTACAAAAACCAAAATACAAATAAAATATACATTTTTTTATAATTATTCAAATAGTTCAACTTAAAACCCTAAACAAAAGTTGAATACTCACAGGAATTCCAAAAAGTCCAGGTTCACCCTTTGCCCCTGGGGATCCATCTCTCCCCATATCACCCTAGGGGCAAACAAGATACAGTGAAACAGCCAGTGAGCAGCACTTTATCAAAGACACACATTGACAGTTTCTGATAAGTGAACAGGTGGTATTTTACTTGAAGCCAGGAAGGATAGTTTTCACTGTGACACAAATTAATAACATTTTCATACAAAACCTGATGGCTCTTTTTTTATTTAAAATGTAAAACTAAGACTAAAACGAGGTTGTCTGTTTTGTTTTCTTGTCTACTTGGGCTTGGCTAACTACAATATCCCTTGATGTTCAACAAATTAACATTTTCCACGTTCAACACAGCCAATGCAGCAGATATCCTTTTACAAATTACAACCCTGGCTGATTCCTCACTTTAAACCTGTCATACTGAATCACCAAACAAAAAGTAAATATCTCCTAAAATTGGCACACATGCACTTCATAAATGCACCAGCAGCAGCCATAATCACAAATCAAGACAATTTCTCAATACACATGGTGCTGCCACCTAACCACCATTATTAACTTTAACAGACCCGTGCTGCGTCCTATTGACTATGCCTAAAACTATCATCTTGAACATCAATTAACCACCACCAGGGGATGCTATGAGACCCTCCTCTACTCACGAGAATCGGTAGTTTTAATAAACTGTTTCTGTTCTGCCACTTACCGATTGTCCAGGCAATCCATCCCGTCCTAGGTCACCCTGGAGGGTAAAATACAGGCGTTACACAGAATCTACTTCCGGAGACATTATATGAACAAAGTCTAAAATTGGCAGTGACGTTTCCAAGCATTGATACTTTTGCAATGCATCACTGCTGTTTCTTAATACTGCAGAAATTTAAAAAGTCAGCTCGAGATCTGTGGTTTATAGTAACATTGCTTGACTGCACACACACACGCTCACGCACACACACGCTCACGCACACACACGCTCACGCTCACGCACGCTCACGCACACGCACGCTCACGCACACGCACGCGCACGCTCACGCACGCGCACGCTCACGCACGCACACGCTCACGCACGCACACGCTCACGCACGCACACGCTCACGCACACGCTCGCGCACGCACACGCTCATGCACGCTCACGCACGCTCACGCACGCTCACGCACGCTCGCGCACGCGCGCGCACGCTCACGCACGCTCACGCTCACGCACACACACACGCTCACACACACACACGCTCACGCACGCACACGCTCGCTCACCCACGCACACGCTCGCGCACGCACACGCTCGCGCACGCTCGCGCACGCACACGCTCACGCACGCACACGCTCACGCACGCACGCACGCACGCTCGCGCACGCTCACGCACGCGCACGCTCGCTCGCTCACGCACGCTCGCTCACGCACGCGCACGCTCACGCACGCGCACGCTCACGCACACACACATGCTCACGCACGCTCACGCTCATGCACGCGCACGCGCGCGCACGCTCACGCACACGCTCGCGCACGCACGCGCACGCTCACGCACACACACATGCTCACGCACGCTCACGCTCGCGCACGCTCGCGCACGCTCGCGCACGCACGCGCAAGCTCGCGCACGCTCACGCACACGCACGCTCACGCACACGCACGCGCACGCACGCTCACGCACACGCACGATCACGCACGCTCACGCACACACACGCTCACGCACACACACGATCACGCACTCACGCACGCACGCACGCACACACACACACGCACGCTCGCACACGTACGCACACGTACGCACACGTACGCACACATACTTACATAGACAACAACACACACACGGACACACACCCATACACTCTCCTGGTGTCCCCCCCCCTTGTACCTACCTTGGTGCCTTTGATCCCGTATCCCCCCTCGGCTGGCTCTCCTTTCTCTCCCTTCAGCCCATCAAAGGCTGACCTTCCTTCTGGGCCTTGGGGTCCAGGATGCCCTGCCATGCCCGGAGTGCCCTGTCGACAAATAGACACACTATTGCAAGGGTTGGCCTCTCATATTTGTTGTGAGAAACAGACAAATGGACAAACTGACAGACAAATGGACAAACTGACAGACAGTCGGGCAGAGAGACAAACATACAGACAGACAAATAAACAGATCAACAGATGGACGACAGATGGGTGCACAGACAATCAAAAAGACAGAAGATGGACAGGTGGACTGATGGCCATATATTATCACTACTGCAATGGTCATCAACACTGACATGCATTGAAAGCACACTTGTTCTTGTCGAGGACTTTTATAATGTTTGGAACCAGTTTGAGTCAAGTACGTTGTAGTTGGAACACCAAATCTAATCTTAGAATGCTTTATGTATGAATTGGGGAATACGTAATTTTAATCGGTGAAAGAAAAAAGCAACTACTTTTTTTAATTATGTCATATACATTTTCTTAAACTTTAAATTTTTTCTTACAGAAAGAGACAGACAGGCGATCAGACAGACATACAGATGGACAGATGACTGGCCAAGACAGACCGACATATTCAGTACACACAGTTCAGTGAGGTTCACCGTATGGTCTATGTAATCCCACACAGGTGGCGGCAATCACTGACCAATAAGTCAGGTTCCAAAGTGAATAATGATTTCCAAGCAGAACCTCTGAGGATTCCAGGCTGACAGACTGACTGACATACATCTTACAGCTAGACAGACAGACTGACTGACATACACCTTACTGCTAGACAGACAGACTGACTGACATACACCTTACAGCTAGACAGACAGACTGACTGACATACACCTTACAGCTAGACAGACATAATGACAGACAAACAAATCACCCAGAGATAAATGTGTCCTCAGCTTAGTTTACCCAGCCCAAGAAATAACAAATATGGCGGCTGGGACCATCCAGTGGTCAGCCACCAATAGAGCTGGGGTGAAACATGGACAGGAATCTGTTATGCAATTCCAAATTTTAACCTCATCACAAATCCCCAATTATAAAATGTAGATTTGGAATGCATAATTTTAATAATTCATGTATTACAGCTTATATAGAGTTGATAAGCGATATCTAACATCAGTGATGTTAAAAAGTCAGTGCTTTAATTTTCTGCTACTTAGATCCAAACTAACAATTTTCTGCTTGATTTTGTTATTTCCTGATCTCCGTCAACATTGATCATCCTTAAAAGTCCTTTTTTCCACTATTTACGCGACAGATTCGTAAGTTTGTAAAGTCAAAGAATGCTATGCATTTAGAGTTGGTTCAAATTACATCCACAACCAATAGGTGACATGATAATTGTGATTTTTATTCACAGAGATTGCTATTGGTATCAATCAATTTACATTAACCCATTTCATTCACTACGTGTCAGCACCGCAGCAATTTATTCCCCCGCGATACAGCCATCCATGTAATACTTAAATATTTTAGGATTTTGCAAACCAAAATTGTTGAACTTTGTAAACTGATGTGACTAACCGTAAAACCCCAAACCTTGACCCTCTTTCTTCCCAGAAGAAAGCTGAGGGTCTGGGGTGAATTATGCTTTCTGAAATGGCATGTGAAAAGAAGTTATTTATACATATTTTACACACAAAACTGGTTGAACCAATAAGCAATTGCAGTGTTCACAAAACCTGTGAAGCAACAAAGTAATATCTTCATATCCTTGACATTTTATTCCTAGCTTGTTTTTAAACTGGATCTTCAACATAGTTTGCTTTGTTAACAAACTGTACCAAGTAATAATTGTAAGCACGCGGCAGAATGTACATGGTTAAACAACTAATACATATGAAGGATATGATTAAACGCCATATTTTAATGCAGATAATTGCAATGCTGCACACAGCACACTTTCTGGAAAAATATGTATAAAAATATATTTTAACAATAGTTCTGAATTTCATCAGGGAATAAGATTTTATCTATGGAGGACAGTTTGGATGTGTTATCTACTAGGGAGGTTGGGAACAGGGACTACTAATCCTTCCCATGGAGGCTGGTATTTCCCCTTTCCACACATGACAGGTCCCTGGGGGAATGAGAGAGGGAGGAATGTGAGGATTGTGATGGAAGACCCTCTCTTCATGACTCTACCACTTACTGGCAGACACATTAAGAAGGAGAGGCAAAGGAGGTCAATAAACCATCCCCAGTCAGTGCAGTCTGTTGTCAGAGGGACTGTAAGTGTGCAAGTGTACTCGGTGTCTCATATAAACAATGTTTACACTTCTTATTAATGTTACACTTAATGGTTTCACTTGACTTATGCAGTTTTACGTGAAGCAGAGCATCTTATTTTAAGTGGATTCAGGCACAATAAATTTGTTATTATTATATTGAAATATATATCATTGAATGATTTATTACATAATCATTCCTTGAATGACTTAACTAATCACTAATTGACTTATTACTTGACCAAATCTTGGATGACTATTTACTAAATAATTTGAATTAGTTTGGATTTAATCAATACTTGAGAGACATATTGCTTAATCATTAGGCCTACTTTAAAGATTATTTTTAAAACTTAAATAACGTATTATTGCTTAACAAATCCTTGGGTGAACTACTGTAATGTAGTATATCATTGAATGACTTATTAAAACTTTGAATGATATAATATTTAATCAACCTTTGAATGTTTTATTGTTTAATCAATCCTTGAGTGACTTACTTTAAAGTTTGAATAACTTGTTTTCAGTAATCTTTGAATTACTTATCTTATCAATTCTTGAATTACTTATTATTTTATCAATCTTTGAGTGTCTTATTATTTAATAAATCTCCGAGTGATTTATTATTTTATAAATGCTTGAGTGATTTATTATTTTATAAATGCTTGAGTGACTTATTATTTTATAAATGCTTGAGTCAATTATTATTTATATCAATCTTTGAGTGTCTTATTATTTAATAAATCTCCGAGTGATTTTTTATTTTATAAATGCTTGAGTGACTGATTATTTGTATCAATCTACGAGTGACCTATTATTTATTGAAGTGTTTAACTCCAAGCTGCACCAACCTGAGTGCCGTTGCATCCATCCAGTCCGTTGAGACCTCTTGGTCCTGTTTCCCCCGGAATACCCTAGAAAATATAACACACAATGTACATAGTGACATACAGTCATAGTGTCCTATAACACACAATGTACAAAGTGACATACATTCATAGTGTCCTATTACACACAATGTACATAGTGACGTACAGTCATAGTGTCCTATAACACACAATGTACATAGTGACATACAGTCATAGTGTCCTATAACACACAATGTACATAGTGACATACAGTCATAGTGTCCTATAACACACAATGTATATAGTGACATACAGTCATAGTGTCCTATAACACACAATGTACAAAGTGACATACATTCAGTGTCCTATAACACACAATGTATATAGTGACATACAGTCATAGTGTCCTATAACACACAATGTACAAAGTGACATACAGTCATAGTGTCATATAACACACAATGTACAAAGTGACATACATTCATAGTGTCCTATAACACACAATGTATATAGTGACATACAGTCTTAGTGTCATATAACACACAATGTACATAGTGACGTACAATCATAGTGTCCTATAACACACAATGTACATAGTGACGTATAGTCATAGTGTCCTATAACACACAATGTACATAGTGACATACAGTCTTAGTGTCCTATAACACACAATGTACATAGTGACATACAGTCATAGTGTCCTATAATGCTTCACATCATGTGGTTATTCTAAATAAGATATATTCAAAAGATATGTATATATATATATATAGAAGACACAATGTGATTATGGATGGCATATCTAACATATTAACATGTCAATTATAGTTTATAAAGCAGCACTTTGCATCAGTACTGATTCAACATTTATGTCCTGCCCCAGCGAAGTGGGTATTTAGTTGCAAAATTGTGAAATTGAGTTTACCTTTTTCGATTCCACACATTGTAAGCTTTAAAATGATGCCTCAATTGTTTACGTATCCTCAGTAGTTTTTGATTTATTGCTAAAATTGAAATAAACTTTACAAAGATGACGTTCTGAGAATGAAGGTAATTTTACACACATTGTCTATTGGTTTCTAACCTGGAGGAGATGTGTAAGTGACAGAGAACATCTGGGTCCATAGAACATGTAGAGTAACACAAGATAGAAGGAAAATAACGGAACTGAGACACAAGATTGGCATGAAAAAACACCTAAAGATGAAAGTAATAAGAAACAGAATGAGATGGGACGGATACTTACAAAGATTGAGCGAAGACAGACTGACTGTCAGAAAGAGCATGGAAAACAGAAGAGGGTGGCAAACGACGAAGATCAATGGAGGGAAATAACAAGAAAAACTTAAGAAGCTGCTGAGTGACGTGGACCCCGCCCAGCAAGTAAACAGGGGGAAGAACACAAAGAAGTGGGTGACATATGTATCTGGTCCACCTCTTTAGACTGGTCAGACAGCTCACTGCTGACCACTGGGTAATCTAACCAGGCTGGATAGACAAGACTAGATAAGATCCCAGTCCTGTTTACTCAAGCTCTACCACTCAGCCACTATTACTCTAGTGGCGCAGGTAAAGTGAGAGGGAAAAGCCACATAACTAAAGTCACAATGTGAAGGAAAATTCGCATAACTAAAGTCAGTGTGTAGGAAAAACTGAATAACTAAAGTCACAATGTGAAGGACAAGTCACATAACTAAAGTCACAATGTGGGGTAGGATCTAAAGTTATTATTCAGGAGACAACAAATGAGTTATGGTTTGCAAGAATAGTCACAGTTTAGGGTAGGAATTAACCTCCTTCCATAGGATCTTGATATGAAGAGACACATCTGTGTATATTGCTTGCTTTAAAATCAAAATGGGTGTGTATGTGTGAACGAGTGCATGTGCGTGCATGCATTCATATGTGATTGCATGCATTTGTTGGTGTGTATATGTGCGTGCATGCGTGTTTGTGCGCTTGTGTTACATACAAGTGTAAACTTTGTGTATGTGCAGATGTACATTGCCAAGTGCTCGCCTACATCAACTAACACAGCTTACTGACATTTTAAACAAACTACAGCAACACGATCAATGCATTCATAACCTCTCCATTTCACATATTCAACATTTTATTGTTCTGTTGTAGACACAACTATCACCCCCAATGGGACCCTCCATGCCTTCACACAAGCAAGGTTCACATACTGAGATGTGGGTCCCCACCCCATGGGATATAACCACCAGCAGACGAGACTAAGAGGGTACTTTAGACATCCTTCTGGCCTTGAGTCATTCACCCATAAACTGCATGCATCAGTCCAGTAACTGCTCCCAGTAACTGGGGCCAGCTGTCACAGAGATCCTACTGCAACCCTAGCCCTGACTGGTAACCCTATCCCTCCTTCTTCCAGCCCATATACAACCCACTGCCTTCATCCCCCCTTCCCTTCCCTTCCCTTCCCTTCCCTTCCCTTCCCTTCCCTTCCCTTCCCTTCCCTTCCCTTCCCTTCCCTTCCCTTCCCTTCCCTTCCCTTCCCTTCCCTTCCCTTCCCTTCCCTTCCCTTCCCTTCCCCATTCATACTCCTACAGCTCTCTATTTTATACAAATTCATGTGGTATGGTTTCTCTAGTTATGTCTACAAATTCTTTAAGTTTAACTAATTTACTTAACTAATTTATTTACTTAATTTATTTAACTAATTTATTTGGCCTGCCTTGCTTTACTTGTTTTACGTTGTTAGCACCTTTGAGCAGGTTTTAAACCCAGATATATGGCGCTTTACAAATGTATCCTAATAATAAAGTATTCTTCCCTCGGCTGACTTCCCCCTTCCTTTCTTCCCCTCCTGCATTCCTAACATTCTCTATTTATTTAACTTAATATGTGATATAGTTTCTCTAGTTAAGTATACTATACACCAGAGAGTATTATGGACAGTGATACATTCTACATGTCACCACTGCGTCGTTACTGGCAAACATTGCTATATATGTCAACAGTGATACATTCTACACGTCACCACTGCGTCGTCACTGGCAAACATTGCTATATATGTCAACAGTGATACATTCTACACGTCACCACTGCGTCGTCACTGGCAAACATTGCTATATACGTCAACAGTGATACATTCTACATGTCACCACTGCGTCGTTACTGGCAAACATTGCTATATATGTCAACAGTGATACATTCTACACGTCACCACTGCGTCGTCACTGGCAAACATTGCTATATATGTCAACAGTGATACATTCTACACGTCACCACTGCGTCGTCACTGGCAAACATTGCTATATATGTCAACAGTGATACATTCTACACGTCACCACTGCGTCGTCACTGGCAAACATTGCTATATACGTCAACAGTGATACATTCTACACGTCACCACTGCGTCGTCACTGGCAAACATTGCTATATATGTCAACAGTGATACATTCTACACGTCACCACTGCGTCGTCACTGGCAAACATTGCTATATATGTCAACAGTGATACATTCTACACGTCACCACTGCGTCGTCACTGGCAAACATTGCTATATATGTCAACAGTGATACATTCTACACGTCACCACTGCGTCGTCACTGGCAAACATTGCTATATACGTCAACAGTGATACATTCTACACGTCACCACTGCGTCGTTACTGGCAAACATTGCTATATATGTCAACAGTGATACATTCTACACGTCACCACTGCGTCGTTACTGGCAAACATTGCTATATATGTCAACAGTGATACATTCTACACGTCACCACTGCGTCGTCACTGGCAAACATTGCTATATATGTCAACAGTGATACATTCTACACGTCACCACTGCGTCGTCACTGGCAAACATTGCTATATACGTCAACAGTGATACATTCTACACGTCACCACTGCGTCGTCACTGGCAAACATTGCTATATACGTCAACAGTGATACATTCTACACGTCACCACTGCGTCGTCACTGGCAAACATTGCTATATATGTCAACAGTGATACATTCTACACGTCACCACTGCGTCGTTACTGGCAAACATTGCTATATATGTCAACAGTGATACATTCTACACGTCACCACTGCGTCGTCACTGGCAAACATTGCTATATACGTCAACAGTGATACATTCTACACGTCACCACTGCGTCGTCACTGGCAAACATTGCTATATATGTCAACAGTGATACATTCTACATGTCACCACTGAGTCGTCACTGGCAAACATTGCTATATACGTCAACAGTGATACATTCTACACGTCACCACTGCGTCGTTACTGGCAAACATTGCTATATATGTCAACAGTGATACATTCTACATGTCACCACTGCGTCGTCACTGGCAAACATTGCTATATACGTCAACAGTGATACATTCTACACGTCACCACTGCGTCGTCACTGGCAAACATTGCTATATACGTCAACAGTGATACATTCTACACGTCACCACTGCGTCGTCACTGGCAAACATTGCTATATATGTCAACAGTGATACATTCTACACGTCACCACTGCGTCGTCACTGGCAAACATTGCTATATACGTCAACAGTGATACATTCTACACGTCACCACTGCGTCGTCACTGGCAAACATTGCTATATATGTCAACAGTGATACATTCTACACGTCACCACTGCGTCGTCACTGGCAAACATTGCTATATACGTCAACAGTGATACATTCTACACGTCACCACTGCGTCGTCACTGGCAAACATTGCTATATATGTCAACAGTGATACATTCTACACGTCACCACTGCGTCGTCACTGGCAAACATTGCTATATATGTCAACAGTGATACATTCTACACGTCACCACTGCGTCGTCACTGGCAAACATTGCTATATATGTCAACAGTGATACATTCTACACGTCACCACTGTGTCGTCACTGGCAAACATTGCTATATATGTCAACAGTTATTAGCCATAGCCTAGACAGTATTTTATATGGACGTAATATTCCGGAATAAAGTTATTGAATTCTTATTCGTTTTATTTGTATCATAGTTAGATTCCTTAGCATATTAATCGACTGTTGTAAACAATGCCGAACAGACTTTTACTCTGGATTTTAGTGTAGCTAAATCGGGCAATGCAAAATTTCATATTATTATGAATACTGATATATTATACACATAACCACTCGGTTGTCACTGGCGAAAACTGTTATATGTTTAGTTATAGTCTAGTCTGCAGTGTATGTTTAGTCTTAGCCTAGTATGTATTTTATATGGATGTAATATTCCGGAATAAAGTTAACTGAACACGTAACTATATGTGTACTGAAGATGTGAAATGTACTTTGTTCAAATCATACTGTACGCCATTATATACATGTCAGTTATGGTGAAATTATAACTCTGAATCAATTAGGAAATGATGTGTAGCTTACAATAATGTGTTGAGTTTATTGTGTAATAAACCGAGGAATTGTAGTGCTAGTTATGTTGGTGTCCCGGGCTTACCCTCCACAAAATGAAGATCAGAAAAATGTGTATAGTTTTATGACGTGTATAGCTAGTTGGGCAATGGAATATTACAAAGTATTATGAATACATCACTGTGTCATATCTGGAGAAAAATGTTATATACTTATAGTTTCCAGTCATTATAGTCTAGTCTTTTATATGGATGTAATATTCCGGAATAAAGTTATTGAATTGAATAGACACCAGTTGTGTGTGGTCAGTGCCGAAGACAGAGTCTACAGGATGTAGCTCATACAAGGTTACACACAGGGGTTGTAGCTGCTGAGCTCTGAAATAAGAACCCCTGTGTCTGCCAGTGACGGGAGGAAGGGTGGGGTGGATATCAGGGGCACACAGGGTGTCTCTGTCATAGGCCATACCTTGTATGGTACAGGGATCTCAGGGGATATCAGATGTGTCATTTATGAACATTGACATGTTGTGTAATGTGACAAGTTGTGATGTACTGTAACGTCTGTGCTGTATCATGTGTACTGCACTATGCTGTCATGTATTGTAGTGTGGTGTATTGCACTGTGATGTATCATATTGTAATGTGTTGTATCACACTGTAATGTATTGTAGTCATAATGTAATGTATTATACTCATATTGCAATGTATTATAATCATAATGTAATATGTTATATCATATTGTACTGTATTGTTGTCATAATGTAATGTATTATAGTCCTACTGCAATATATTATAATCATACTGTAATATGTTGTATCATACTGTGATGTAATCATACTGTAATATGTTGTATCATACTGTAATGCATTGTATCGTACCCTAATACATTGTATCATACTGTAATATACTGCATTATATTGTAATGTGTTGTATTATAATGTGGTGTTGTAATATACTGTAATATGTTGTAGTTTACTGTGATGTATCATATTGTATTCTGCTGTACTGTAACGTACATAGCATTTTGTGGTTTGTAATAGTGCACTCCAATGTTACATAGTAGCCTGTAATGTGATGTAATGTACTGAATGAAACATGGCATGTTGCATTTCGGTTTGTTTATGCCTTTTTGTGAATTTTTTTTCCATTTTGTGTCTGCACTGGGCTAACTGAATTTACCTTGCATTACTCTCCCGTACAGATCTCCAGTACAGAGAGAACCTGACCCTAAACAGCTGTGCAATTTCCAAGTAATACAGCATACATCATCTACTGCATCTGCTAAGACTGCAGGGATGATTCCCTACCCACAGGGTGTCTACAAACACCTCTCCACTGTCACCAGGTCACTTGACAGATGGCTGTTACATGAGTGTAAAGAGGAGCTGTCAACAAGAGAGGACACAAGAGCCAAACTAGGTTACTTACTGGTATGCCATTGAGACCAGGGAATCCTGGCATGCCCATCTTGCCCTGTCGAAACAAAAAACATCATTTAAACAGTCATCACAATATTCATCATTTAAAGAATCTTTACAAAATTATCTTGCCTTGTCTAACTTCAGCATGCAAATATTTATCTTGAAAAAATCAACCAAAGGTCAAAGGTGAACCTACCCTGTCACCCTTCGGCCCTATGGGTCCATCCCTGCCATGTCCACCCTTGAAGCCCTTGGGTCCAGGAAGGCCCTCCATGCCTGGGAAGCCTGCATTGCCAGGCAGGCCCTGAGGTCCTACAGCTCCTGGGATACCCTGCAGGCAAAGCGTACACAACTCAGTCAGTGTCAGATACATCACATGGTGTCAGCTTCTATTAAACAAAGGTTGTCTGTTCATTTTTATCATAAAACTGTGTTATGCAGTAATCTATATCTATTATAAAGGTAATTCTTATATAGCGCAATATCTAGTCCTAAAGACTACTCAAAGCATTTACGAGTTCCATGGCAGACCTGTTCATTTAAACACCATCTCGACTTCTCTGGGAAGCATTCAGCCATGCTGCAATTAATGCACGAAGACTATTTGTACACAAATATCCACCACTGTCTATAGCCAGGTACTCATTCTTACAGCTGAGTGAACTGGAGCAACGTAGATTGAACAAACTTGCCCTAAGTTCAACATGGACGCACAGGATTCAAACCCGGGTTCTTCTGACCGAGAGTCTGATGCTCTAGCCACTGCACCACTGCGCTCCACAAATAACATACACACTGCTAAAAGGTGTTTCATTGAACTATTTTTATTGTTGAAATTTTTGTTTCGGGAGGAAACATTTCGTTTACATGACAGTGCTGGTTTAGAAGGCTACAGTTCTGATTAGTAATAAGTCGGATGTGTGCATCACTTGATTACATGTCATCCCCGTTTCTCAGAACTCGTGTACCCAGTGGGTTGTGGCTTAGTTATCTCACAATCAAAATTTTGTATATGACCTCTGTCAAGCTTTGCCTTTGCCGGCAATGTTGTAGTGGTTTTGTACGTGAATTACATTATTATTGCGGCGTGACATCTCATAAATCAAACATTAATGCATACAGTTGTCACTTGAAAAACTTTGCCTTATATTTTTGTCATAAAGAAACACTTTTGTGGCCAGAATTTCAACAACATATATTACAATGGAATGCATGAACGCACTAAGTTCCCGCATTAATTTTTTTATGGCTTGACCGAGCCTTTGCTAGGCAACAGCTCATGTGATGGGCAGGTCAGTTATACCAGCCCACTATATAGTTTATGATGTCATTAGTGACATCACCAGTCCAGAATATGATATAATATGTGATGTCACTAGTCCAGAGTATGATATCATAGGTGATGTCACTAGTCCAGAGTATATGATAGCATAGGTGATGTCACTAGTCCAGAGTATATGATAGCATAGGTGATGTCACTAGTCCAGAGTATACGATATCATAGGTGATGTCACTAGTTCAGAGTATGATATAATAGGTGATGTCACTAGTCCAGGGTATATGATATCATAGGATATGTCACTAGTCCAGACTATATATATATATATGTATATATATATATATATCATATGTGATGTCACTAGTCTACAGTATATGATATCATATGTGATGTCACTAGTCCAGAGTATATTATATCGTAGGTGATGTCACTAGTCCAGACTGTATGATATCATAGGTGATGTCACTAGTCCAGGGTATATGTCACAGGTGATATCACTAATCATGATACAGAAACTGAAGTGTTCATATTAAGACAGCAGCTATGTGTGTACATTTGGCGTCTGTGTTATTCATTTGATTAGATGTGTTGAGTTCTCATATTCCACATTTCTGTCTACCATTTGTGTCATATTTTTGATAACCGGGGACCGTTTCAACAACATTCTTAAAAGCTCTCAATTCCACTCACATTTTTATGGGCTCACAAGTGCAATGTTGCTCTTAAAAATCTATTTTGCCCCTTAACATTGATCTTGTACATACATTGAAAAGAATCAACACCAGGACAAACCACACGGACACTTTTGTTGGTGTGTCACGGAAATAGTATCCTCTGCAATATGGCAGTGGTTTTTTGCATTTTTAAAGTGCTCCTTAAATTCATTAACATATTTTATTTAATGCCGAGTTTTCCTGATGAGTTCATCTTCTCGGTGAAATGGTCCCCAGACACATGAAGCAACTCCCTGCAATCAAGTGAAGGCCTTCAGAACAGTCCTCAAGAAGTTTTGTGATATTTGTGGTAAACCTGATCGTCTGGCATCAGAACTCATCTTGTTATTGGGCTATGTATGTGGTAAATCCAATGGTATTCAGGAAACGTGACTCAGTTAGATATCAGTGATATCTGACGTGAAGCATTATTTCTCTGTTACTTCCTCTACAGTGACTAATCACCATCGTATCCTACCAGCACCTGTATGAAATAATACGTTATAACGTAACATGTGCGGTAGAAATGCCTTTTCTTGTGAATATGAATGCTGCCTTTATTTGCTTTCATAACTGGCCTACATATATTTTTTTTCTTCATGTTTCTTCATTAATTCCTATCCTTACAATCTCAAACTGAAAATATATATTTTTTGATCTTCATGTTTCTTCATTAATTCTTATCCTCACAATCTCAAACTGTAAATATAAATTTTTTGATCTTCATGTTTCTTCATTAATTCCTATCCTTACAATCTCAAACTGAAAATATATATTTTTTTATCTTCACATTTCTTCCATTAATTCCTATCCTTACAATCTCAAACTGAAAATAGATATTTTTGGATCTTCACATTTCTTCATTAATTCCTATCCTTACAATCTCAAACTGAAAATATATTTTTTTTTATCTTCACGTTTCTTCATTAATTCCTATCCTTACAATCTCAAACTGAAGATATCAGGGGACCGTTTCACCGATGTAATATGCTCATAAGGAAAACTAAAAAAACCAGAATCAGTTGATAAATTTAAGCTTTTTCTAGATGCAAAACACTGATGTATCACCTATGACACTACTTCTGTGACACACATATTAAAGTGTCCCCGTGGAATGTCATGATGTTGACAGTTTTCAAAATACAAGATCACTGTTAAGCTGGGAAATAAATGTTAAAGCAAAAAATTTACTTATGAGCTTATAAACTTGTTACCGAAATGGTTCCCTGGTCTCATCTCAAGTTTGTGATTGTCTTTCTTCATAGTGATTTGGAACCCGACCTTAAATTCTGGATACAGTACCACTGTACCTTGTTCTGCCACTAGCTGCTTATCTACTTCTGTTTGACTGTTACATCCTCTTCTGTTATATGCCAAGCACAGAACTTTACATAGAAAATATTATTTCAACATAAAAACAAAACAAAATTTGAACAGATATCTAAAAGATGCAGGGAAACTGTGACAAAGTATAAGTGACCAAGATGAGAACTTGTAAATTATTTTAATATATATATATAAATATCATTGCAATGGAACCTTCATAACTTTAGCTGCATTCACACTTACACTTTAAAACGGTTTTGTTAATCCGTTTTAACTAATCCAGTCAGAAAACACACGTGTGAATGTGATTTAACACTAAAATGTTTTAACTAATCTGCCTCAGTAGGTGATTTAGTTAAACCATTTTAAGTAAAACGGTTCAGTTTGCAAGTGGGAATGCAAGGATATTAGCTAAAATGTTTTAAGTACGTCACAGTCATGTGCATTCGATCTTGCGCCTCGTCGCTTCCTGTTTACAACATCAACAACATTTGGGCTGAACCATGTCTTCTACGGATCTAAACACAAAAGCTAAAGAAACGCAATTGTGACGCGACAATTGGGATGATGGAGAAATTAAATTGTTAATTGAGTTGCGGGGGGATGATTGGGTGCAGGCCGAACTGAAAGGATTCGGCCACAATATAGCTATACTAGTTTGCGCATGTGCACATACCAACTTCCTCCTTAAAACGGTTGAGCTAAATGCGTGTGTCAACGCTCTCAATTTACAAACAAAAACCGGTTTAACTAAAACGGTTAAACTAAACCGTTTTTATTCTGTAGGTGTCAACACAACATTAGAAGTACACATCTGTCCAGACTCTGGTGGTTTTCAGCAATTCACCCCATATGACAGGAGTTGGAATGTGACCAAAGTCTGTGTGAGCTTGTAAACACCACGTCTCTCAGTGATGGAACAGAAGACATTCACTCTTGGGAAATAATTCCTCTGTGATTCCCTAAAACCCTTTATCCACAATTTGCATCATGATGATACATTAGTTTATTCTATTCATCTCTTGTAGTTTACCAAGTTCACTTTTCACATATATTGTTGCATTTATAATAAAAAGTATGTCACTTTTGCACAATTCTGCAAAATACAGTCATTGCTACATTATCTTTGATTTTTTGATTTTATTAATTACATATTCAAACATCATATGCAAGTTTCCATTTAAACTCGGAGGATGAAACACAAAAGTGAGTTTTTCTCAAAACAAACAATTTGGAGATATCCCTTTGTCCTGAAACCCTTCAATCACTACCACTGGTGGCTTATTGTAAAATGGTCAATTTACATCACGTTTTACATATTTATTTATTATAATTTTTATAATGTATATATTTATTAACTTTTTTTAACTTACTACGATTTTTATTCTATCTATATTCCTAACTTCTTTACTTTTAAAAACTATGCATTTTTATACCTATTTATAGATATGTACCGATTGTCTATGAGTTATACCTGAAAATAAATGTATTCTTATTCCTATTGGTGAGCAACAGGACTGGATATTTAGCATGTAAACATGTGTCCAGTGAAATCCATTCATCACCCCCAAGACACTCACCCTTCACCACCCTCTGGTCAGCCAGTGGTCAGTTTACAGGCAGTGAGTGATTGGTGGTCATCTATCAGTGTTGGTCCATAACTCACTCCACCTGTTAGAGCCCTGTCATGGATACTTCCTGTTGTTCCAGGCATGTGTTAACACCCCCATAGCAAAGGTTTGTTTCTGTGATGGGCATCAATGGCAGGTGGCAAGAGGTTTGTTTCTGTGATGGGCATCAATGACAGGTGGCAAGAGGTTTGTTTCTGTGATGGGCATCAATGGCAGGTGGCAAGAGGTTTGTTTCTGTGATGGGCATCAATGGCAGGTGGCAAGAGGTTTGTTTCTGTGATGGGCATCAATGGCAGGTGGCAAGAGGTTTGTTTCTATGATGGGCATCAATGGCAGGTGGCAAGAGGTTTGTTTCTGTGATGGGCATCAATGGCAGGTGGCAAGAGGTTTATTTCTGTGATGGGCATCAATGGCAGGTGGCAAGAGGTTTGGTGTGAAAGGTGGGTGCAGGACATGAGGCAGACATTGTTTTCTGCCTCCTCTCGGTAATAGACGGCAACAAATATTCAACAAACAGCCCCCTCCCCCCGTCTTCCGATATCACAGTCGAGCCAACCGAGTCAGTGCAGACAGAAGCTGAAGAGCTGAAGGTACAGAGACGTGTGACGAAAAATGTAAGTGGCGCTAAAGATCTGGCAGTCCCCCCAATATGAATTTTGTTCCTGCGCCAGTGCTCTCTACTCTCCTCCCACACAAGGGAAGAGGGATGGGGTACAGGGAGATAGGTAGACATAATGGAATGGTTGGTAAAAAAAAGTAACAACAAAAAGAAAATGAAAAAGTAGCAGGTTAATTTGATTATCTATAATTTATATTATTTGTATACTTTCTAATATTATTATTATATATATAATTTATAATATTATCTATTATTTATATTACAGTCGCGCCTCGTTATAACGCGGATTTGGTTATAACGCAATCGGTCGTGGACCCCGAATTTCTGCCGCCAGGGTAAAAATGGGCGCTATGACAACCTATATTAACATGGTAATAACTGTAAATTGTTTTGTGTCAAGTTATCCCCGTCTTTGTCCACGACATGTGTATATTGAAAGACTAGTTGGCAGACAATAAATTTAACGTTGACATACAACTGCAACGAATCAAGTGTGAGGCGCGTCACTACATTGCCGTTGTTTATTCTGCAATGCCAATGCTATCAAAGGTATAAGTTTCTTTGACTATAATTATGGTCAATTTTAACTTTAGGAACATTAAATGTGGAGCGAGGTATTATTTGTTTTGTGCCGACATCAAACGAATCATTTCCAATCTGCTAGTCATGCTCGTGGCTTCCGCGGATTGCGAGTTCACCTGGTTTCGGCGCCGGGCGGCTTGTAAAGTGGAATTGAAATTCACAAATACGTCTTGCATAAGAATAAGTTAAATACGTTTTAATACAGCTTAGTAGGCAAGATCAGTAAGCTAACATTGCGTAACAAATATTAACTTTTCACTGCGATCAACGCAAAGCTACTGCCTGTACTGGTGAGTCAAAAATGGCAAAATATTAATTCGTCAACCGCATATGAATTGGTGAATCGTAATATTATTCGACACGGTAGATGTGCATTCTAAATTTGTATTTTGATATTGATTGAAAGACGAAGTTAAGCCAATTGTGAGCGTACTTATAGCTTTAAATCCTTAATCAACTCTAACACAGCGTTTGTCAAATCATTTGTGTATTCGGCTGCTGAGTGCCAGGTCATTATTTTAGATCTTACGTCAGCGGTACCATATTATCGTTAAGTGGCTTGTTGATCCATTGTTTATTTAAAAACAGTACACACTTCATGACTTTTATTCAGTTCAACATTCAACAGTGTCCAACAGTGTAGGACATTTAAACAGACTACACACTGACATTGGCTGGCAGTTTAATAAGCTTCATAAACCGCGTATAGACTGCGCGACGTGCACACTTTGGTTGGCTTCGATGGCGTTCTTCATGCAGCAGTGGTGTCGGTCGTCGTTGTAGCGCCCCTGACGGCAGATATGGGAACGCGCCCCGTTTATAACACGCCCCGTGTATAACACGGATTCATTTCGTGGACCCCGACTACCGCGTTATAACGAGGCACGACTGTACTATGCTACTTTGTAGTATTGTATGTGCATCTCCTGCCAGGCACTGAGGTCCACTCATCCTTTATTCTTTAATTCGCTTCCTGCCACTCTGAATTACCAACTGGTGATGAATTTCATAATACAACGATCATTATTAGTTTAGTCATTTATTTATCTGCTTTTATATGTGCACTTTTCATGAGGGCCTTTCTCCTGACAGAACTGAATGGAAAGCAATTAACCAGATAACTAGTTTGATGTTCCACGAGTCCGTATAAGCTAGTTATTACTATTTTAAATATAAGTATTTTATTACAATATTGTAAAAAAAATTAACGTCGCACATACATACAGTATGCATACACTGTTTGATAAGTTATATAGCTGGAATTAACAAACATCAACAAATCTTAATGAAAAGCAAAAACCTGCTGGGAATTGAGAAATAATAACTAAAAACCACGACAGTGCAACACGTGTATTGCATGATACACCATCTGACAGATTGTAACCTCACAACACGTGTATCACATGACACATCATCTGACAGTTTGTTACCTCACAACATGTGTATTGCATAATACACCATCTGACAGGTTGTAACCTCACATGTGTATTACATGATACACCATCTGACAGGTTGTAACCACACAACATGTGTATTACAAGATACACCATCTGACAGGTTGTTACCTCACAACATGTGTATCACATGATACACCATATGACAGGTTGTAAACTCACAACACGTGTATTACATGATACACCATCTGACAGATTGTAAACTCACAACACGTGTATCACATGATACACCATCTGACAGGTTTTAACCTCACAACATCTGCATACTCTCTTTCAGATACAGAACAAATGTGCTCAAACTAATTTATTTCAAGTTTATCAATATCATTGAACATTATATGTAACCAACCGTCACACTACACTGTTAGTGTTGTCACATGATGTGATTTTAATAACAAAAAGGTCATAATCTTGTATTTCTATCATGCTCATTGTCAAGAAACTTTAGTGATATAGCTATATCTAAAATTATAAATGTTTGTTTTATAACAAAAAGGTCATAATCTTGTATTTCTATCATGCTTTTTGTCAAGAAACTTTAATGATATAACTATATCTAACTTTATTATAAATGTTTGTTTTATAACAAAAAGGTCATAATCTTGTATTTCTATCATGCTTATTGTCACGAAACTAGGGATATAGCTATATCTAACATTATAAATGTTTGTTTTTATTCCAT
The DNA here is from genome assembly GCA_963995525.1 of Escarpia spicata. NCBI lineage: Eukaryota > Metazoa > Annelida > Polychaeta > Sabellida > Siboglinidae > Escarpia > Escarpia spicata. Next base: position 5,099,822 of record OZ023207.1, read on the forward strand.
GATGTATTTTGTGTTTAAAGTTGCCTAAATAAGTACGTTTCTGTTGCTGAGTTATTGCCTTTCATTGGTTAAAATATACATTCCTGTAGACTGTCTCAGGAGAGCAATGTCCCATATATAAAGAGAACGTGTTTATAAACGTGTTTATGAACGTGTTTATGTACGTGTTTATGTATAACGTGCGCCTGATTGTAAGACAAACACTGGTATGTGTATCCACAAAAAATGACGGAGATAAACAAACGTGTACAAATAGTGTCATCACACACACATACAGCTTGCCACCCTGAACTGGGTAATTCTGTCACTTTACCCTTTCTATACAATGACTTGAGTCATAATTCTATTGTGATCATCAATAATACGGCCCAGACTTACAGGGAGGTTGTACGTATTTTTATTGTAAACTCATGTTATAGATACAGTATTATATAACATGATACTGTATGTATAACATATAATTTATATAAATTATATATATAACATAATACTGTATGTATAACATATAGTTTATATAAATTATATATGTAACATAATACTGTATGTATAATATATCATTTATATAAACTATATATATATAACATAATACTGTATGTATAACATATAGTTTATATAAATTATATATATAACATAATACTGTATGTATAATATATCATTTATATAAACTATATATATATAACATAATACTGTATGTATAACATAATTATAGTTTATATAAACTATACATATAATACTGTATGTATAACATATAATTTATATAAACTACATATATAACATAATACTGTATGTATAACATATAATTTATATAAACTATATATATATAACATAATACTGTATGTATAACATATAGTTTATAAACTATATATATTATAACGCACCGACCAGCCACGAGCTTTTAATGAACCATTTGTTGTCGTTGAAATTTAAGTGTTTCAGGAGAAAAAACTTTGCTGTAGAGCACCACTTTCCAAGACTTGGTCTCAGGTCCAGTTACTAATGAGGTGAGTAAGTGCAATGAATTTAGTACACCATCACACACCCTTAATTATCCCAGCATGCAATTGGAGGATTTCAGTGAGAGCACTGTGATTTTTGCTAACATTGAACTGCTGAGTTCAAAAGTTGTTTCTGTGTCATTGAAACATATTTGGGTTGTCAGGATGTTAGAACGCACAGCCTACATCAGATAGCATGATTTTACAATAAAAATGAACAGACAAACTGCTTCAACATTGCTGGCAGAGGCTAAGCTTGACAGAGACCACGTGCCTATGTTTTAATTGTGATGTAGGCAAACCCCGATTGCTAAGCATAAAATCATACAGGGACATGCAAAAGTCAGCACACGCGCTCACGTAATGGCCCGTTAATCGTAATAGACTGTGAGAGAGAACCATCACTAGAGAGAGATGATTACACCTTCACACAGGCTAACTTTAGAATTATTAAGCTTGTACTGAGTGACCTTGCCTGGCCTTGAGACAGCTGCTCTCATCCGTCATGTTTCAGTGATCACAGATATCAAACATCAATTCATCTATTTAGTGAGATCAGTCACAGGGTGTCACAAACCACAGAGTGACCTTAATGCTAAGTACCGAACCTTTGAGGTAGACGCAGGTAAATAGCGGCTATATAAAGCAGGAGATATGTTTCTCGGGCATTTAGCATTATTGTGACTGTGGCGCCATCTACTGAATGTATTTACCCGAATAACAAAAGAGCCCTGATCTGTTCATGAAAAATGATTTTTTTATGTTTATCTGCATCTGAGCTCATTAATTATGGTGTACAATCATATTTAAATAAAGACAGCGAAGCCGAAAATCTTAAAATCCACGAAACAAACAGCAAGAAAAAATTCCTCGCTACAACAAATGAGGGAATTTTTATTTGAAGTTGGTGTATTAGAGGTACTTCCGAAGTATGTTTGAAAAGGTCATTAAACTGTGTGAGCTACCTTGCCATCAAGGGATATTTGGAAAATATGGTCTTATGATGGAGATAGACCAGAAGAATGCTGGGGATAGACTACAGTTAGAACATCCTGGACTCACAGGAAATGTGTCCAGACAGTTTCTTAAAAATTTCTTTTGTGGAACTAGTAAGAACGACAAATCATGTTTTCAGAAGAAATTATTAATTCTATTAAGCATACATACCCTAATTAGCGTACACCCCGTTTAGCAGTGTGACACTATGACAGGAATCAATGCCAACCTTGACCCTTGAACCCCTCATTGTAATTACATGTCTACCAATGTCACATTAGACTCACTTGTCAGTGATGAAACAAAAGGTCCACCTAAACTGTCAGACTCTACAGTGTCCTGTTGCTCACATGTGGCTGCATAAATCACCTGCCAGTCAAGTCTGCTGGGACCACTGTGCCCAGGAACGCCAGAAAATGGGTGTTCACTTATTGGAATGCAAAATTTCGCCTATTTTTTGGGTCACAAATATTTGTTATGCATGCTGTACACATAACAGAACAAATACAGTAACCTTAGACCCTCAATTATGACACCGTCCTATGTTTGAATGTCTTCTTATTATTAGCTAACCAACTAGTCATGGCCATTATTTCAGATAGGACCCATAAGTGTGGTTTGCTCCCCACCACAACCAGACCACTAAATGCATTTGGGGTAATAAAATTGTAGATCAGTGCAGCCTTAATTAATCCTGTGACTGGTTCAGTTTTTATGTGTAAAGGGGTACTTACCCTGCTACCCTTTTCTCCGACACATCTACATCCATCTGCTGTGCACCCCCCACACTCCGGGATAGTGCTAACGTCCAACTACAACATAAGCAAAAACATCAAAAATATATAAATGATTGCATTTGTAACAGTGTTCATACAAACAGGTCTGAAACACTGGGTCCTGGGACCCTATGGGCCTGAAAAATGGGGTCCTGGGAACCTGAGTCTGAAAAAATGGGGTATGAAACAATGATGACATCAGTATAATGAAATATTCTTCTTGTCATCACCAACCACAAATATAGGTCAACTGTGAAAATATGTCACACGTAAACAAAATTCATGGTCATTCAAAAGTCAGAAATAAAAACATTTGTTGTGTCGTTAAAAAGTTTTGTCAGCTGCACATTTTTAAAGCAGCAAAAAGTGAAACTTTGCCAGTAAAACACAGAAATTAGCAGCAAGATTATAATAATACAATGTTTTATAGATATTTTAAATGTTCCCCACGAGGAAATGATAAATATTCATTGTTTCCAAGTGGGGAAGAAATTGTAAATTACAAGTCCAACATGCAGATTAAAATACATTAGGGAAAAACATGGGATGCTATGTTGGACCAAGATATCTGTAATTTATGGGGCAATGTTGTCTTTTGTGGATGGCAGTCAACCAAACAGATATACAGTTTTAGAGAATACACAAAACAAACATCCAAGACAGCATATACCACCATTTTACAGTTCTGATATAGTGCGGTGTTCAGCCATTAGAACTACTAAAAGAGCTATACAGCCAGGTGCTCCACCATGAAGCTGAGTGAACTGAGGCAACGTGAAGTGAACTAAATTACCCAAGTTTCAAAATTACAGAAATAGGATTAAAAAGCAGATTCTGTCTATCGCGAGTCTGATGTTCTAACCACAATGTCACTGCACCCCAAGACGAAACAACAGCCTCAAAGGGAAACTACACCCTCTTTATGAAGTTGAATTAAGGTCAACCACTGGAGACTGGATAGCTTAGAAAGGGTAAGGGGTGCAGCCCACAGGGAAAGGCACATCACCTTTATAGGACAGCAGGGTAGATGTTGTACCCTTGGGATGGGAACTAGAACAAAGCTACATTGACAGGGAACTGAGTGGGTGTTTGATAAGGAAGTAGGTCCCATGTAAGAGCAAACAAAGGGTGACCTTTGACCTGGGGAGATAAAGGGGTAGCAGGGAGAGAGGGTGAAATGTGCCTCCCTGTAAGAGGGTAAAGAGTGTTCTTTCGATGAGAGTCTGATGCTCTAGGCACTGTGCCACAGCACTCTACATGTAAAGATATTGTCTTCCTGTTAATGTTCTAATAAATGTTCACTAGTCTATGAGACCGCAATTCTAGTCATCACAACAAATATACAAAAAACCCTTATGGGCAGACACCCCATACCCCACCCGTTCTACAAAACTACCCACTTGAACCCCACAAACATAGTTACAGACTAAGTAGTCACCCAGACCCTGTAGCAAACAAATTTAACCCTACAGCTATTTCCTATTCAATTACCCTGTTTTACTTCTTGAACCTAGGTATCCAGTTCTATCCTGTAAACACTGATATGTTATCATCTTGCTACTGGGTATGGCTGATTCCAGCAACAAGCTGGAGAAGATAGGCAAGGGAAGATCAGCAGATAGGCAAGGGAAGATAGGCAAGGGAAGCCAGTCAAATGTTTCACAACAATTTCATCTTATCCACTTAAAATTCCATTGTTGCACAAAATATTGTCAGTCGTAAATACGCTGTCTGCTTGACAGACCTTTCAATGGCAAATAAACACACAATTCTACATTCCTTACTCGGTTGTTTGTGATCCCAAATACCTCCTTAGGGTTATGTATGGAGACACCTTACAGTGCAACATTGAAAACAGATGGTCTAATTAATATATTTGCCATTTCCCTAATGCTCGCAACTCTCTGATCAATTTCCTTCAGATGAAATTTGTGATATGAAAAAACAGCACATATAATCAATCTTCATTGATGTGATGGCTATGGTAACCTACTAAATCAATAACAATTATGGCATCATTTCAAAACCTTATCTGTAATCAATTATGATTATGCAATTGGAATCCCTGCTGGTTATACATTTATAAGTTCATACTTATAAAGGTGCAGGTTATAAGGACTCCTTGGACAAAGAAGTAGACCCTAAACTACCAAATCAAGTAATTATTTTATAGTTACCCCTTCCCTAAAGCAGGGAGACTGACAGTGATCCCCCTAGCAGGAGACTGACCCCCTAACAAGGATACATTGACCCCCTCATAGACAGTGATCCCAGCATAAAGATAGACAGAGTGACACCCCCCCCCCCCCCCCCCCCTACATAGAGGGGACATATCTATTGGTGTTCTACATTTCAAAACAACCTGTACATAAAACAGTCTTGACATAGACCAGAGACAGTAACATGTAAAACATAGATTCCTGCCTGCTTTTATAGCCCCATGAACCTTCACCCCACAACCCAGAGTAACCCAAACAGTGGAAATGGGAACAAAGTCGACTGTGTCTAGTATTCTGATCTAAAGAACACGTTATAGGAACAAGGGCCGGTTTCATGAAGTGTACTTAACGTTACACAACTACTTAGCGTCATGTGTTTGCATAAACTCCTGTGTTCGTTTATATTTTAAAAAATCACGTCATTTACTAAGACAATCATCTTAGGCGTTAAAAACGTTCTTAGCGGCATCATGAAACCGGACCCTGATTGGTATCTTACATTTATCTTAGTTTAATTACTTGTGCTATAGTCAACCTAATTATTTTGTGTTATTACAGATTACGCTGCTTGTTATTTTATTAATCTTTCACGTGGTTCAAAATTATATTTTTTAAATGAAATTTTTTATTATTAAAAATATGTATAATTGATCTATGACAATTTGATTATAACTATTGTTTTGCCACAATGTCCTGGATAATAAGATTATCTGTAAACAACTGTGAAGTGCATTACCTGTAGCACTATACATAATTATTATTAAATACTTGTTTTTAATGTGTATGAATAAATTGACTGTGATTTTGACATTGTAAAATTTTCAAGGAGTTTCTGCACTGGCAAAAAATAGTTATGAACACAGAAAAAGGGCACATCTGCAGACTATGCCCCTAGTACTGGTCACTTTTTAATGTCTACTCATTGGTCAGTAGTGTATGCACCTATCAGTGAAGAAAGCATCCTTGCTGCACAAAGATAACATTCTATGGACGACAAATTATGGCTACATCTTCCAGATTGATTATATAAAAGGTAAGTTCTTATATAGTGCAGTATCCTGTCCTTTGGACTGCTCAAAACACTTTACACTTTACTCCCTGGCAGACATTTCAATCGAACACCATCTCGACTTCTCTGGGAAGCATCCAGCCATGCTGCAATTAATGTGCAAAGACTATTCGTACGCAAATATCAACCACTGTCTATAGCCAGGTACTCATTTATACAGGTGACTGAACTAATGTAGGGTGAATGAACTTGCCGAAGGTTTGACTCAGCAGCACAGGATTCAAATCTGGGTTATCTTGACTGAGAGTCTGACGCTCTAGCCACTGCATTCCACAAATGTAAAAATGCATCTAAAGATTATCTTAAAAACTGTATTATAGGACTGGATGAAAATGCTACTACAGTTCAGTGACACAGCAAACATCAGAGAAAAAAAAATTTCATGGAAACAAAATCATAATTTTTGAAGTGTTGAACTGTCTAATTCACATTTTGATTTCAATGTAACTTTCTCACAACATACTATTACGCCCTAGATTGTGTACCCTACTTTGGTTCAAAGCACGAAGGGGTAACTATCCCAGCTGGCATGGTTGCCTTGCTAAAAAACTTTATCTACCCCCATTTTAACGATAAAATGAAAAAAATATGTCAATGCATTTGCTACATTGATAATTTACAGGACTGATTAAAATGATTAAGTGTTACTTCTAAGAAGTCCCATCCAGCCCAGTTGCCCAATTCACCCTTCAAAGGGGTAGACCACTGAACCCTATTAGGTGAAACATGGAGTCCTGGTCCAACATCTCAACTCTTCTGTACCCTTGGGTTGTTATCCATAGTATCCCATGTGACTAGAAGGATGTCTATGGAATATGGAAACACCACCAAACTATGCTTTATTCTTCTACAAAATAAAACACCATTGCTCTTCCACTGTTCCTACAGCTGAAATTCTGAATGAACTATCAAAACCGTACATATCCATACAAAACATGTCACTGGTTAATCTACATTCTTAATCTGATCACATGCAACCATCAAACTACATAACCTATCTACACCAAATCAAATCCACTGTTTTGCTGGAAATCTCCGTAAATGTTAAGTTCTTATTTTACATGGTATCTTTTCCTTTAATTTATAATCCTCTGCGACGCTAAATATTTTGTGTATCTCAATTCTACATTGTGTCTTCAGTAATGTTAATTCATGTCCTATTCCTTCTATATAATGTCTCTTCACTAATGTTAATTCATGTCCTATTCCTTCTATATAATGTATCTTCACTAATGTTAATTCATGTCCTATTCCTTCTATATAATGTATCTTCACTAATGTTAATTCATGTCGTATTCCTTCTATATAATGTCTCTTCACTAATGTTAATTCATGTCCTATTCCTTCTATATAATGTATCTTCACTAATGTTAATTCATGTCCTATTCCTTCTATATAATGTATCTTCACTAATGTTAATTCATGTCGTATTCCTTCTATATAATGTCTCTTCACTAATGTTAATTCATGTCCTATTCCTTCTATATAATGTATCTTCACTAATGTTAATTCATGTCGTATTCCTTCTATATAATGTATCTTCACTAATGTTAATTCATGTCGTATTCCTTCTATATAATGTATCTTCACTAATGTTAATTCATGTCGTATTCCTTCTATATAATGTCTCTTCACTAATGTTAATTCATGTCCTATTCCTTCTATATAATGTCTCTTCACTAATGTTAATTCATGTCCTATTCCTTCTATACGTCTCTTCACTAATGTTAATTCATGTTCTATTCATTCTATATAAATTTTCTTAACTGAGAACAAAATGCTTGTATCAGTGTTTTCATAACCACTCAAAACATCCATATTGTTGAAAAATATAATACTAGGGTAACTTATTTTGTGCCTAAATCCTTGGAAACCAAGGTGCATCAATACAAAACCATTAATCAATCGTAGAATCAATAAGCCATATTAACGTCATTAACAGCTGGATCAATACGCCAGGGAGCTAAGGTGGATACACAAAGTTATAAAGGTACGTTTTTAATGAAAAAAATTGTAATATTTTGAACTGATCTAACACTAGGAGGGAGCGTATTCAAGAGCTGGTGCAGCAACAGAAAATGTCCTAATTCCAAACAGTGGTTCAGACACATATATCAACATACAATCCACATGTACAGCCTGAAGTATCCCCCAGACAGCCACAACAGCCAGGAATGTGGTCTACTCCCTGCCCTTGTAATATGACTCTTCCATCCTTTCCTTCCCCTAACCTTGCGCATTCTATCTTCCTCCACCCCCCCCCTCAACCCTCCACCCACCCAAGTGAAAACGTTATAACTTGTGTTCTTCATATCTTCCATTTTTCATAGTTTTGCACAACACAATCACAGCTACTTTGAAAGCAAACTGCGTGACGGCGCAAACAACGTAAAGGGGAATACAAGCTGTCATTACTCACTGCATATTCATAAAGTTTTATTTGTTTAATGAAAATTATAAAGGTTTTTAAGAGTGATGTTACACTGCGCTAATAATATGTTTACACACCAAGTGTTAGTATCAGTGATAAAGTAATTGTAAATTAGCTACGTACTTTCATGGCAACATACTACGTACCTGTACAGGTGTTGTACACATTGAAGACACTTTCATTCGTTCGTTCGTTCATTCATTCATTCATTCAGACAAACAGACAGATGAACAAACATATGTACGGACACTGACTTTCCACGATCAGGAAATCAGACAGAATTAGCATTATTAAAAAAATCAAATTTACCTTTTCGAACAGAAATTCCACTATCGCAGAAAACGGATGGAATTCTGTTCAGTTGACATTTAAAAAAGGTGGCACTTTTGTGGAATCTGGGCCCATCTTGATTTTATCATTATAACTATATCTTGATTTTTTCATTATAACTATATATTTGTGCTTCTCTAGAAATGTATTTGAAATGTACCTTGCCAATGTGCCTTTTCGTAAGAAAAACAAACATCATTTGAAGTGGAAAATGTGTCGTTTGAAGTGGAAAATGTGTCATTTGAAGTGAAAAATGTGTCATTTGAAACTGAATTTGCCTTTTATGAAACAGAATTTTGACACTGAAATGAAACAGAATTTGCCTTTTTTGAAATGGAAAATCAGCGTCCCTACATACGTACAGTTCTGAGAACAAGAACCGGACACAGATCACTTCTGAGTTGCTCCCCTGTCCCCAGGGTCTGCAGGTGATTACCTGTGGCGGGAGGAGGGTACTTCTGTAATGTGATGTCTGCACCTTAATTTGGGATGAATTTCTAGGAAGAGTCACTCAATCTATACCGGGGAAAGTGTGCCTTCGTGGAATGTATCTTGCTTCTAGGCAAAATGAATACTTCTTGGCAGCAGTGCAGTATTTATAGTTATTTCGCAAGAATACCCCATCCAGGTATATCCTTCATGTTCAAGTTTACCTGTAGTGAAATGTTTTCACTAATTGCCATGTCAGTATTAATTAATTTTCGTACAGAATTTAACTGGTGTGGTGTCGTAAAGTCCCCTACTTCTGACACGCCATATTGACGGTATGTATTCGCGCAAATGTATGTTATTGTCCCAATAAACCATTTATAGACTATAGTGTGCATCAAAAGCATCTGACCTCATCAAGATAACTTTATTTTAATTGAAACTTCCAAATACGTGAAGCTAAATGACATGAGAAATCACCACAAGATATGTTTATGCAATGCTATAAAAAGTTACAATATATGTAAGACGCAGTTGTTTACGAGTAAAAATAATTCATAGCCTATAACGTAGGAAGTGAATGCATCTTTAGAACTTGACTATCTGTAAAAGTGAAATGATCGTGATACCCATGACAGACTGTTGCTCAGAAGATATTTAAAACGTGACCTAATTTGTGAACATCTTAAGACATCTGGCAGTCTAAATCAGTCACAAATGTCACACTTTGTCACCTCCAACCATCTGTCTCCAACCATCTGTCTCCACGGCAACTGTCTGTGAATTCACTGTCACATGTACAAATCTCTAGACACCAGTGTCACTTCTTCCTACATAACTGGCTGTCATTTCTATCTACAGACACCAGTGTCACTTCTTCCTACAGAAATGGCTGTCATTTCTATCTCCAGACACCAGAGTCACTTCTTCCTACAGAACTGACTGTCACTTCTATCTCCAGACACCAGTGTCACTTCTTCCTACAGAACTGGCTGTCATTTTTATCTCCAGACACCAGAGTCATTTCTTCCTACAGAACTGGCTGTCACTTCTATCTCCAAACACCAATGTCACTTCTTCCTACAGAACTGGCTGTCATTTCTATCTCCAGACACCAGTGTCACTTCTTCCTACATAACTGGCTGTCATTTCTATCTCCAGACACCAGTGTCACTTTTTCCTACAGAACTGGCTGTCATTTCTATCTCCAGACACCAGTGTCACTTCTTCCTACAGAACTGGCTGTCACTTCTATATCCAGACACCCGTGTCACTTCTTCCTACAGAACTGGCTGTCATTTCTATCTCCAGACACCAGTGTCACTTCTTCCTACATAACTGGCTATCATTTCTATCTCCAGACACCATTGTCACTTTTTCCTACAGAACTGACTGTCATTTCTATCTCCAGACACCAATGTCACTTCTTCCTACAGAACGGACTGTCATTTCTATCTCCAGGCACCAATGTCACTTCTTCCTACAGAACTGGCTGTCACTTCTATCTCCAGACACCAGTGTCACTTCTTCCTACAGAACTGGCTGTCATTTCTATCTCCAGACACCATTATCACTTCTTCCTACAGAACTGGCTGTCACTTCTATCTCCAGACACCAGTGTCACTTCTTCCTACAGAACTGGCTGTCATTTCTATCTCCAGACACCGGTGTCACTTCTTCCTATAGAATTGGCTGTCATTTCTATCTCCAGACACCGGTGTCACTTCTTCCTACAGAACTGGCTGTCACTTCTATCTCCAGATACCGGTGTCACTTCTTCCTACAGAACTGGCTGTCATTTCTATCTCCAGACACCAGTGTCACTTCTTCCTACAGAACACTGGCTGTCACTTCTATCTCCAGACACCGGTGTCACTTCTTCCTACAGAACTGGCTGTCATTTCTATCTCCAGACACCAGTGTCACTTCTTCCTACAGAACTGGCTGTCACTTCTATCTCCAGATACCAGTGTCACTTCTTCCTACAGAACTGGCTATCATTTATATCTCCAGACACCAGTGTCACTTCTTCCTACAGAACTGGCTGTCACTTCTATCTCCAGACACCAGTGTCACTTCTTCCTACAGAACTGGCTGTCATTTCTATCTCCAGACACCAGTGTCACTTCTTCCTACAGAACTGGCTGTCACTTCTATCTCCAGACACCAGTGTCACTTCTTCCTACAGAACTGGCTATCATTTCTATCTCCAGACACCAGTGTCACTTCTTCCTACAGAACTGGCTGTCACTTCTATCTCCAGACACCAGTGTCACTTCTTCCTACAGAACTGGCTGTCACTTCTATCTCCAGACACCAGTGTCACTTCTTCCTACAGAACTGGCTGTCATTTCTATCTCCAGACACCAGTGTCACTTCTTCCTACAGAACTGGCTGTCACTTCTATCTCCAGACACCTGTGTCACTTCTTCCTACAGAACTGGCTGTCACTTCTATCTTTTCCAGCTGCTATATGGCAGTCATTTGGACAACTTTGAATCTACATGATTCCCTATGTTTACAGGGTTTATTCCCTTTTCTTTGTCTTTCCTTGTACATTTCTTGAAAATTAAACATGGTGCCCCAATTAGTGTTGTTCTGATTTGTTGATGAGAGGTTGATTCACTTCTGATCAATCACAATCTATTGTGGCCGATGATCGTCTTGATAATATAAAAATTACTTGACTGAAATGTGTATGATTACCGAATAACAAAAACCCATTTTGGTTTAATGAAACTGCCTTCTGACATTGCTCAAAATGGTTATGCTTACAACGTGTTTGGAAAGCACATGCCACAAGAAGTCACAATGTGCTATATGTATAAACATAAACCTAATTGAAGCAAATCCTAAAACCTGAGCATTTGCCAGATTTACCAGCAGTACACACACATTCTTTAGGCTATTTCTGTGTAATGACTGTGTCTGTCATAAAATTCCACTTTAGTCACACTGACAGTGAAGAAACATCATAAACTGCTCTTGACATATATGATATATATATATAACATTAGTGAAGAGACATTATATAGAAGGAATAGGACATGAATTAACATTAGTGAAGAGACATATAGAAGGAATAAGACATGAATTAACATTTGTGAGGAGACATTATATAGAAGAAATAGGACATGAATTAACATTTGTAAAGAGACATTTGATGTTTTCAGAGTTGAGACACTAGGATATTGACCCTGTCGGTTCAATGGAAAAACATATTACTAGAGGGTACATCTGGTGTTAGGTAAAGAATACATCCCATATATGGTAGACTATATTACTAGAGTACATCTGATGTTAGGTGAATAATTCATCCCACATTTGGTAGACTATATTACTAGAGTACATCTGATGTTAGGTGAATAATTCATCCCACATTTGGTAGACTATATTACTAGAGTACATCTGATGTTAGGTGAAGAATACATCCCACATTTGGTAGACTATATTACTAGAGTATATCTAATGTTAGGTGAAGAATACATCCCACATTTGGTAGACTATATTACTAGAGTACATCTGATGTTAGGTGAATAATTCATCCCACATTTGGTAGACTATATTACTAGAGTACATCTGATGTTAGGTGAATAATTCATCCCACATTTGGTAGACTATATTACTAGAGTACATCTGATGTTAGGTGAAGAATACATCCCACATTTGGTAGTCTATTATATTACTAGAGGGTACATCTGATGTTAGGTGAATAATTCATCCCACATTTGGTAGTCTATATTACTACAGGGTACATATGATGTTAGGTGAAGAATACATCCCACATTTGGTAGTCTATATTACTAGAGGGTACATCTGATGTTAGGTGAATAATTCATCCCACATTTGGTAGTCTATATTACTACAGGGTACATATGATGTTAGGTGAAGAATACATCCCATATTTGGAAGAGTATATTACCAGAGGGTACATCTTGTGTTAGGTAAAGAATACATCCCATATTTGGTAGATACTCTATTACTAGAGATTACATCTGGTGTTAGGTGAAGAATACATCCCATATTTGGTAGACTATATTACTAGTATGTACATCTGATGTTAGGTGAAGAATACATCCCACATTTGGTAGACTATATTACTAGAGGGTATATCAGATGTTAGGTGAAGAATACATCCCATATTTGGAGGGTACATCTGATCTTAAGTGAAGAATACATCCCACATTTGGTAGACTATATTACTAGAGGGTACATCTGATGTTAGGTGAAGAATGCATCCCATATTTGGTAGATTATATTACTAGAGTACATCTGATGTTAGGTGAATAATTCATCCCACATTTGGTAGTCTATATTACTAGAGAGTACATCTGATGTTAGGTGAAGAATACATCTCATGTTTGGTAGATACTGTATTACTGGAGAGTACATCTGGTGTTAGGTGAAGAATACATCCCATATTTGGTAGACTATATTACTAGAGAGTACATCTGGTTTTAGGTGAAGACTACATCCCATATTAGGTAGATACTCAATTACTGGAGAGTACATCTGATGTTTGGTGGAGAGTGTATGTCTTGTTTGTGAGGGTGTGAGCAAGAGCTTGCAGACACCCTGCACCCAGGGGTTTCTGTGGGGCTATACCTTTCAGTGTACAGATCCTCCTCCACAGGGATCTAGGCAGTGTTAACATAGACCACTGATCAGGTGCAGCTTCACCCCATACATCATCCACCCCACTTTCACAGCTGTCTGCACACCCTGGGCCACTGCACCCTCCCATGGCATCCTCCCTAGGGGTCGTCTCAAGTATCACCCTCCTCTAAAGAAACAGACCATCTCAAGACACTGACATTATGATTTTTATTTCAACTCAGACCCCCCCAAAATGATACTTGTGATTACATCAACCTCTGGAATCTTTGTATCCACCAGGTGATGTTACAATCAATAACCTGACCTGCCTGCATATACTCAAAGTTAGCGCTCTTACGAACTTTGGCAAACAACATTATTTGTGGAAAAAAACTACATCGATATGTAAGAGGCAGATTCTCAGAAGCACCTTTTCCGTTACAAGCACACACGCACGCACGCACGCACGCACGCACGCACGCACGCACGCACGCACAATCACAGACTCACACATGCACACATATACAAAAACATTTCAGTTAAGAATGCGTATTTTGAAAACATAGCCCAGAAACAGCCTCAAACAGAGGACTACAACTATTGTATTCCGTTTCAATTACTCACTAAGTAATGTGTCCTTAGAACAGCCAAAACAAAAAGAAAAGACCAAATATGTGCAAATCAGAAAACAACAATCAGAATTTATATGGCATTTATAACGAGAAAGCAAACACCAGAACAGCTAATAACAACAGGAAAGATCAAAGGGAAAAGATACTGAGGACGTCAGCAAATAAAGATCCTGGATAATCAGTCGACATGTTTTGGAAGGGGCATAAGAAAAACAGAAACATCAGGCAGTTTGGAGGGCCATGGTCACCAAAGTCTGCAACAGACACAGCATGTAGAAAAAGTACATATCAGTAAATAACCCCAACATTTATGATATAAACCTTTCATTTCAACACTGCTTTCTTCACTACCCACGCACCACATGTGGCCACTAGATGGCAGCAGTGACTAATGTGACATTTCATGATGTGCTGTCCCAACAATTAATGACCCAGTGATAACCCAGCTACATAGATTTCCCCAGAACAGTTGGCAGTGTTGATGGAACTGTTGCATATTTTGGTTTGAGCCTTCCCAGGTCTCTGATCTCTCTCTAGCTGTGGACAGGAGAAACTGAACAGATGAGAGTTGAAATGTATTGCAATCGACCATGTAAAATACGATAACAATTATAGTATGAGATTTGGGAATAAATGTTGATTGATCCATGGAGACCTGTACTAAGACTGGAACAAGTGCTAGTGTACCGACCACCCACTAATACAGGAGAATCTTGTATATTATTATTCATTATTAAACAGATACATTTTCAGATATTTTAAATAGTAAGGTTTGCAGTAGCTAAAAATTAATTAACACAAGTAATACTAACTAAGATGCTAACGCAAGTTGATACTTAGTAACACTAACTAACAGTGATATTATAAGTAGGGTCTAATCATAAATTACACATGAAAATGAAGTTGAATATTTTTCCTTCAAAGAACTATCAGCATCAAACATGTATTGGGAAAGAGGACATAAAGCCAAAGATATGGCAATAAAAACATTAATTATCTCCAAATAAGTCAACTAAATTACCATCAAAATACTGTCCAAACACCTTGTCACATGTTACGTAATCTTCTCTGAGAATTAATACTTTCTGATATCTAATCTTCATTGTCCATTCACTAATGTTACTTAATGTTACTTAACGTCCTCTAGTCCTAACATTCTTAACTGAGTAAATATATTCCTATCAATATTTTCATTAACATTCAATATATATAACATTTATCTTATCTCTTCTTTCTGACAGTGACACCCCTCACTCTACAATGGAGTGACACCCTCCCTCTACAATGGAGTGACACCCATCACTCTACAATGGAGTGACACCCCTCATTCTACAATCCAGTGACACCCCTCACTCTATAATGGAGTGACACCCCTCACTCTATAATGGAGTGTAACCCCTTCCTCTACCAGGGAATTCCTCCCCCTCTGTCTCATCTCCCACTCCAGATGGTAAAATAAAAAGCAGACCCTGAAATCCCCAGTTTTCCTCAGACAGTCTGCTGTGAATCCCGTCTTTCCAGTCATGTAGTAAACCGTGCAGACAGGTCTTTCATTAGCTGGCTGATCCCTGTTTTTCATCGTCTGGGAAGGAGGGAAGACACAGTGACCTAGAATATGCAGACACCATTCCCTCTCTCCAATGATTCATCCTTGTTAACTTTGCGAGGAGAAATGGTTAATTTCAAGCAGTCTCAAAACTTAGAACTAGGAGTGTGTCTAGTGTGGTAGTAAGATGCATAAATTGGTAAAATTATATTTATCTTCCCGAGATGAAAGAGTCTATTGACAGGAAAACTGTTGTGGAGATCTCGTTAAACACAAAATATTGAATTATTCTAGGAAAACTGAAGATTCAATAAGATGATTTTTCTCACTTTTTTATTAGTGACATTTAAGTTTTTATAACTCCTACCATTCTACAATTATTTACATTCATGGTGCAATGTGGCATATTTTCAAATTTTCTGATTATCTTAAATTCTCAACTGCCTCTAATCGTAATGTTTTCTCGTCTCTACTTTTTGACTAAGAACACATGATTTACATTGGAAACACGCACACATGCACATATTAATTCTCAAAATCATGATTTTCATTATGAATCTGTTAATCACCACAGTGTTTTATTTCATCAATTGTGTTATTTTTATTATTTACTTTTATATTCTGTAAACTACTAACCGTTTCAGTACGACAGGCCGTTACACCGGCCGCGCGGAGTGTGACGTTTTAGTACGACAGGCCGTTACACCGGCCGCGCGGAGTGTGACGTTTTAGTACGACAGGCCGTTACACCGGCCGCGCGGAGTGCGACGTTTTAGTACGACAGGCCGTTACACCGGCCGCGCGGAGTGTGACGTTTTAGTACGACAGGCCGTTACACCGGCCGCGCGGAGTGTGACGTTTTAGTACGACAGGCCGTTACACCGGCCGCGCGGAGTGCGACGTTTTAGTACGACAGGCCGTTACACCGGCCGCGCGGAGTGCGACGTTTTAGTACGACAGGCCGTTACACCGGCCGCGCGGAGTGTGACGTTTTAGTACGACAGGCCGTTACACCGGCCGCGCGGAGTGTGACGTTTTAGTACGACAGGCCGTTACACCGGCCGCGCGGAGTGTGACGTTTTAGTACGACAGGCCGTTACACCGGCCGCGCGGAGTGTGACGTTTTAGTACGACAGGCCGTTACACCGGCCGCGCGGAGTGTGACGTTTTAGTACGACAGGCCGTTACACCGGCCGCGCGGAGTGTGACGTTTTAGTACGACAGGCCGTTACACCGGCCGCGCGGAGTGTGACGTTTTAGTACGACAGGCCGTTACACCGGCCGCGCGGAGTGTGACGTTTTAGTACGACAGGCCGTTACACCGGCCGCGCGGAGTGTGACGTTTTAGTACGACAGGCCGTTACACCGGCCGCGCGGAGTGTGACGTTTTAGTACGACAGGCCGTTACACCGGCCGCGCGGAGTGTGACGTTTTAGTACGACAGGCCGTTACACCGGCCGCGCGGAGTGTGACGTTTTAGTACGACAGGCCGTTACACCGGCCGCGCGGAGTGTGACGTTTTAGTACGACAGGCCGTTACACCGGCCGCGCGGAGTGCGACGTTTTAGTACGACAGGCCGTTACACCGGCCGCGCGGAGTGCGACGTTTTAGTACGACAGGCCGTTACACCGGCCGCGCGGAGTGCGACGTTTTAGTACGACAGGCCGTTACACCGGCCGCGCGGAGTGCGACGTTTTAGTACGACAGGCCGTTACACCGGCCGCGCGGAGTGTGACGTTTTAGTACGACAGGCCGTTACACCGGCCGCGCGGAGTGTGACGTTTTAGTACGACAGGCCGTTACACCGGCCGCGCGGAGTGCGACGTTTTAGTACGACAGGCCGTTACACCGGCCGCGCGGAGTGCGACGTTTTAGTACGACAGGCCGTTACACCGGCCGCGCGGAGTGCGACGTTTTAGTACGACAGGCCGTTACACCGGCCGCGCGGAGTGCGACGTTTTAGTACGACAGGCCGTTACACCGGCCGCGCGGAGTGTGACGTTTTAGTACGACAGGCCGTTACACCGGCCGCGCGGAGTGTGACGTTTTAGTACGACAGGCCGTTACACCGGCCGCGCGGAGTGTGACGTTTTAGTACGACAGGCCGTTACACCGGCCGCGCGGAGTGTGACGTTTTAGTACGACAGGCCGTTACACCGGCCGCGCGGAGTGTGACGTTTTAGTACGACAGGCCGTTACACCGGCCGCGCGGAGTGTGACGTTTTAGTACGACAGGCCGTTACACCGGCCGCGCGGAGTGTGACGTTTTAGTACGACAGGCCGTTACACCGGCCGCGCGGAGTGTGACGTTTTAGTACGACAGGCCGTTACACCGGCCGCGCGGAGTGTGACGTTTTAGTACGACAGGCCGTTACACCGGCCGCGCGGAGTGTGACGTTTTAGTACGACAGGCCGTTACACCGGCCGCGCGGAGTGTGACGTTTTAGTACGACAGGCCGGTGTGGCAGCATTGACGATGTCCGCTATTCAAATCGTTTTTACTCATAATTATTATCCACTACGTGGAGCCACTTCTTGTGTACGGTTGTCAAGGCGAATAAATTAGTTATTCAGCAGTGGTCATCGCGGATTATCACTCAATAATAGTTTACGGAGATCTTCGCGTTTTTAATGATGTATTATCAAAATCTATCATGGCCACCATGGTGGACGGCATTACTTTAACTAGCGATTTACCACCGTGTGTTTTGGACAGATTATTTGATAGTTTTAGCGAAGAATCTTTGTCGGATGTTGACAATCGCCACAATGACGATGTCGGTGAACTTAGCGACAGTGCGGAGAAAAAATTTATGGTGACAACATAAACGTTGAAATCTTGGCGGCCATTTTGGATTGCTGGTTATCATGACGACGGAATTTAAAATGATATGGCTCATTTTACTCGCTGAGCTGACTATCAAACTTTCTTAAATCTGTAACATTCCTATTCATAAAGGGCATTTTGTTGCTCAAATCTTGCCCTGAAGTGAGGTAGTCCATTGTCTTGCATATTCACTGGGAATGCGGTATTCAGCGGTCACAGCTGATCAGGGCTGTAGTACTGAAATGGTTAAGCCCAAGTAAATTTGCTATGTTCAGTCATAAGACTAACCATCAACTCTCCCAAACCACCCCCTAGCACACCCACCTGTGGTAAGGTCATTCCTCAAATATCACAGACACTGCCATTATGTGTATACCCTCAAGAGATCTACACATCAAGATCAAGAAGCTGCCCAGACTGAACAAAGTGAAAGAAACCATATGTCTAGAAGACTGGTGCTACCATCTGCTCCCAGCCCTTTCCCTGCTCAATCCTTCTTTCACAGGGTGCATAAGTGGGGTAAGACCACATTAAGGATTTGTCCGCCACTACCCAGTGAAAGAATGCCCTTGAAAATACCGTTTTTTTCGTGCACTTTTACATGGGACATGTTGGTCCAGTGAATACTGAATGTAGTACTGCCTTAGATCCCTCATGAGGTAGCAATAAATACGGGCTAGTCACATGCGTATTTGCACACTGGCTAATTTGCAGAATGCACCAATACTTCAAAATCTGTCACCAGATTGAGGGGTATCAGGTTTGGGTGGATTTTTCTGAAAAACACGGTATGCGAAATTCATCAATTCATGAATTTTTTATGTGGTGAGAAAGTTTAAAGAAAATTGGTAATAAAATTATCCATCCAGGACAAGATAGATTATAATGGCCATCTATGTTAAACCTATTGTGGTCTAACCCCAAATGGACACGTCAACATAAGAACCAAATACAGTAAACCACGGATATAACAAATTCGCTCATAACGAATTTTGCTTATACCGAAAAAAAGAATTAGTCCCAATTTTTTTTAATATACACTACATTTCAGATATATAATGAATTTTGTTCAAATAGTTAGCATAAACTGTGAAACTGAAGCCTTCTTGATCACTGCACCGACTTTGTAAAACTGACTCCCTCTCAGTGTTATGGCAGTAAGAAAATAGTTTCTTTTCGCCGTCATCTAAAACTATCTTTTTAATACTGTGTATATCCTCTTTAGCTACTTAGCAATTCCACCCGTCTGTTGACAACTTTTGTTCTGTACATTGCAATGAGAATGTGTAATCCTTTGGATTTGTGACACCACTGAGCTCCGATTTTCCAAGGATATTGGCGTTAAAGAAATAATTCCATTATTATTTTTTTGTGTCGGAATAGTCATTAAGGTACTAGATTATCTTCCTCCTTGAGCCCTGGATGCCAGATGACTACTCCCTGAGCCCTGGACACCAGATGACTACTCCCTGAGCCCCTTAGCCCTGGACGCCAGTTGACTACTCCCTGAGCCCTGGACGCCAGGTGACTACTCCGAGCCATGGACACCAGGTGACTACTCCCTGAGCCCTGGACACCAGATGACTACTCCCTGAGCCCCTTAGCCCTGGACGCCAGTTGACTACTCCCTTAGCCCTGGACGCCAGGTGACTACTCCGAGCCATGGACACCAGGTGACTACTCCCTGAGCCCTGGATGCCAGGTGACTACTCCCTGAGCCATGGTTACCAGGTGACTACTCCCCTAGCCCTGGATACTAGATGACTACTCCCTGAGCCCTGGATACTAGATGACCACTCCCTGAGCCCTGGATACTAGATGACCACTCCCTCCTTTATTTAATGACTTCTATAGCACCATATTTATATAATTATATTCAATGGTGCTATAGAATACAACACATGGCACAGCAGAAAGTAGAAACACTACAAACATCCGACAAATAATTATTAATTATATAAAAAGGTAACACTATTTAAATGAATAAAATTAATAAGTTAAGCAGAAACATCCGACACAGTTAAAATACTGATATAAAATATTAAAACTATTTAAATTTGTAAAATTAATAAGTCACTTGTGTGTGATGCAAAAATAGTGAGTCTTCAGTTTGCTCTTAAAACACAGATATTGTTACAACTTTGGCACTAGACAACTATTATCTCCCTCCCTTGCTCCCACTTAGGGAGAGGGTTTCTCCCATAAATCAAGGTGAGGTCTGACCACCCCCCAGGGTCAAACAGCCATCATCAGTGACCAATCACCCTGGGTGGTCTTGGGCAATGGTCAATCACTGGCCAGCCAGTGTAGACAGCACTGATGGACAGGTGTATTGTGTTGGTATATATCTTCCTTCATTCACCATCTTGCCTCCACCACAGTTTACATCTGTACTTAGATGACCAAACAGAGGCATAGTATTGATAATTCTAATCATAACAATTTTCTTTAAAAATACAGAAGCTCAAAAACCAGCCTTTGTATGTATATTATCAGTAGCACAGGGGAACTTGACAGTTTAGGGTTTAAACTGCAACAGCCACTAACTTAAACACAAACTATCAATGCAACCACAACCTCTATAAATATATACACGTACAACCAAAACTAAAATTACCACAAACATCAGCAAAGTAAACACAACTACGACCAATATAAGCATAACCATTACAAATGTAACCACAAACGCACCCAATATAACCAGAATACTAAACAACATAACCACAGCAATGATCAGCATAACCACAAACACCACCAACATGACCCTAAACTCAACCAATAAAACCACAAACACTACCACTATAACCACAAACAACACAACAAAATATAACAAAACACAATCAATAAAACCACAACCACAAGTAAAGCAACCACAGTAACCAGAACCAACAGCACCAAAATTAGCCCACAACCACAAGAACCCAAACTCTTGTACCAGAAGACACACTGACAGTGACTAAGTGGTACTTTCCCACCCTCCCCCTGCCCTCCCTCCTAGGTGCATACACATAAATCCTCCACTGAAATAGACCTGCTTTCAATAACATCCACAAATATGACAGTTACCATGGCAACGCAACCCATCATAACCTCCCTAGGTTCTGGGGCCAAGCACTGCCAGTGTCATCACCAAGGTAGGTGTGGTATGTAAGACCAAGACTGAGTCACACAGTTTGGGGTTATAAGACCCTACTAAGGTTCCCCCTACTGATGTATTCAAGTAATTTACCCTGAGTTGTTTACAACAACCAACTATCAATAACCGGAGTTGTTTACAACAACCAACTATCAATAACAGACTGTTGTCCTGTCTTTTTTTGTTTTCTTGGAAATGTTTGTATAAATACCTGCAGGAAGAGTGGGTTGTCTTACAAACAACTTCTTTAACTCATGTTCTCATTAAACACATTCTCTCAACAGATTTCTAACAGAAACAACTTTCAAGGGGTTTCTGGAAAAATGCAGTAAACAAAAATTTAGCTGGCATTTTTTTACTGGAAAAAATTCTGAACTGAATATTACAAAATAAAGTTTACCCCTGCTAACAGTTGTTACTGTATTCTTAAGACACTACAATGTTAGTGATTTTCATGTTTCCTGCGTATCGTGCAAGCTTTGTCAATATATGTGATGTCCTGGTTGAATGACCTTATTGTGCTCATAGGTAATAGTTCGTTGTTGTCCTTGTCTCAATTGGTTTGTGTTTTTGTGTGTGTATCCAAATGGTTTCTTTCCCGTGTTGTTTTCTTCCATCTACTACGTTTGCTCCGATCCAGTCTATGATGTCGTCTTCTGTTGTTGTGTGATCGGCGAGGGCAGATTTGTTGATAGTGGACATGGACCTTTTTCTCGCTCCTTGTGTTTTTCTCTTTTTGTGTTTTGTTTGTATCATTCAACCAGGACGTCACAATTATATTAACGGTATTTAACAAGATATCCATTCAATGGTACTGGAATGTCTTAATACCACAAAACCATCACAACCATTGGCAAGGCCAAACATTTTTGTACTTTTCAATTAAGAAATGTTGTCCAGTCAAAAATATCACCCAAATTGGCATTTATCGCATTTTCACCATTGTTTCTGTTCTTAGCAATCTGAAGAGTGACAGTATATTTAGAAATTAATGTTTTGGATATGTTAAAAAAAAAAAAGATTCAATAAAATGAACTACCCTGAAGAATGTTCAGTAATTCCAATATCATGTGCAAGTTTTCATTTATGTTTTGGGGTGATCATCTTGATGCACAGTTTAAGGCCAGACTCGACAAGCACTGGAATAGCCTAGGATATGGGCACCAACAAAGGCCAATGGCTTAAATCAGCCCATTAACCTGTAAGTGTAAGTGTATTTTTGCCAAAACAACAAAACAAATAAAACATATTTTGCCTAAAAACCCTTGTATTTACTAATACAATATTATTGTTTTTTCATTAAGATTATTTTCTTTGTAAGACTATAGATCTACATTCCCAATGCATTGTCTTTCATAACAGGTTAGTTTTCATACAAGATTTATATTAACAATGGTTAACAAGATTGTTATCCAAAAGAAAAACCTCAGATGGCAATTGGGCAAAGAAGCTTTATCGGTTTATCAGGAGTTCAAATTTTTTCACTGATGGTCTATATAGTCTGCCTTTATCAGATATAGATCTGTCAACATCATTTTTTAAATTTCATGCATATTCACCCTGCTAGAATTCAAGAGATAATTTGTTCCTTTTATTAACTGTCTGGTACTGAGCTTGCTATTTTGTAACCAAATATTGTCCATTATAATATTGTTTTTTAAATTAAGCAACATTGATTAAATTTGTAATTTCTACCATAAAATCATTCAGTATTCAATATTGTATGTACAATATCGTGACCAAATACACTATAATGAACCACAACTTAAAAAACCATAATTAATTGATCATTATCTGTTAAAGAACATTGACGTTGCCATTTATGAGGCAATCATAAATTAAACACAAAATTTTAAGGGTAGTTCATTAAAAGACACTTAAATGGTCAGGATGTATTTTATACACTCTATGTGGAGTACGGTGACACGGAGGGTACAGTATCGGAATCTCAACTGAGATATTCCGGATTTAATTCCACTTGGTGCTGTTATGGCAACTTTCTTCACCTCAGGTTGTTCTAATTCACTCAGCTGTATGAGTACCTGGTTAGAAGCAGTGGGTGATATTTGTGTATGAATAGTCTTTGTGCAGCAATTGCAGCATGGCTGAGGGCTTCCCAGATAAGTCGAAATGGTGTTCGACTGAACAGATCTGCCAGTAGTGTGTAAAGCACTTTGCACTGTCCTATAACATAACATAACGTAACATAACGTTTATTTGACCACATGTACCACAGGTAGGTACACAATTAATTGGTTTCTGAACATCACTTATGCAGTAAAAACAACAAATATAAATATTATGCAGGCATATATATACTTATATCACTATAATGTTCAACATACTATTTGGAAAATACATACAAACGCATGTACGGCTATTATGGTATGGATGTACCATAGACATTAATCATATAGCTTATTCAATCGGGGTCGGTGACTCCTATTAAGACACAGTTGTCACTATCACAGGAGCCACCCTATTTATATGGTCTTTTTACAAGGTGTTTATCTCATGTATGTTTTTTGGGAGTAAGTAAAATCAACAGTGAAACCATTCCAACCTCAGCTTCTCCAATTAGTAGCATCAGGTTAATTACCCTCAGTAGCACCCTCTGACCCCAACTGACCTCACTCAGACAACCACCCCTCCAGTGAACCACCATGGTGTGGAGGGAGGAACAAGCTGGGGTGTGACCTTGTACACCCTCTGATACATTCCCACAGTTACACAATCAGGCAATAAAAACAACTTCACTGTAAGCTTCCCACCAGCTTGTGCTTCTGGGGTTCATCCCAGTCCCTTAGCTCTCTTTCGGAGTTTCTTCCCAGTTTTCCCATTACTTGGGCTCTTTCTGGGCCCATATCCGGGACTGGGTGCGTTCCATGCTAAACCACTACACAACATCTTCCTGGATGACCTTTCGATGAATTAGCCAGTTTTCTGCAGAAAAAAATTGTAATTCAAATATCAAACTTCCACAATTTATTTTGTAGATTTTAATGTTGTTGTTTTGTTCATGTAGTGTTCACAGGAAGTTCACAAGGATTCTAGATAATGTTTATGTTAACCATTTAATTGTATTATATATGATACAAGCTAAAAGTCATCGTGAAATAAATAAAAAATTTTGAACTCATCAATTAGCAATTCAAGTATTAAATATTACACATAATTTATTCAGCAGATTTAATATTTTTCTTCTGTTTACGTTTTGTAGTAATTTCACAGCTATCAAAAAGCATATTTGTGGTAATTATTTAATTGTACTTAATAATATATAATACAAAAATCACAATGAAATAAATAAAACTGTTTTAATGAATATCATATTTAACCGTACTTACATAAATGCAAGCAATTGATCACCATGAATTAAAGAATAAAACAACAATTTTATTTTAAAATATGTTGGCGCTATTTAGTCACGGAAATCGCCATCATTTCTCACTTTTGATGCTTCCCAATGAAACTTCAATATTATTATATGCTAACTGCCGAAATAAATTGCCGTTATTGGATGACACTGTTTCGCGGTACCAGTTTAAATGTGCCCCTGTATTCGGGTTGATTCGGGCGTTCTGGCCGTGAGGCATACTCGGGTTGATTCGGGCGTTCTGACCACAAGAGGGTTAAACAATAACAAGTTTTTCAGTAAAAATCGCCAGACCGTATTTTTAACTCAGGTGCAATGTGACACCCTCACACAAGGTGACAGCACTGGAAACACCAGTTTTGTTATTAGGTGATCCAAGTTAGTTTGGCTCATCCACCTGCCAATGTACCCACACATGTGGTGGCTACTTCTGAGTGGGGGGAAAGGGTTAAAGTTGTCCCTATAATTAATGTGATTAATCCACCCCTTCTCCTGGCTCCAGATAGGAATCAAGACCTGATGTGTAAACAGGGAAAAAGTCCTTGGGAAGTGTGGTTGCCCTGTTAGTGGCAGGGTTCCTTCCTTGCTAAGCCAACTGGGAAAAACATAATTTACCCAGGGATTCTTGATGCTGGTGTCTAAGGGGAGGTCTGTGGCTTACATGTGCACAGATTAATGGCTACAGGGAAACTAAAGTGTGGGCAACCTGTCTAGTCTAGGCTCTGACTGTCTCCACAGCTGTGCTTGGTGTGTGAGATTACAAGTCTACAATTGTTTTGTGATGATGGTATATACAAAATAGGCAAATTAATGCTCATGACTATATTAGACATATTTTACAAACTTTGAAATGCTACAGCAATACAAACATGAATGCCTTAAATAATAAATGTTCAACAATTGTTGCGGTGGGGGTGAGCAGTTTTGCTAAAAATCATGTTTATAAATCAAAATTGTTTACTTTGATCTTCAGATATGGTAACTTGAGAACATGTGAATAGCTTACATGTCATAATGTAATGAGATGGACTACTTTTTGTGAATATTGTCATGCTGTAGTTAATGCAGGAAGTCTATTATAAATATCCACCACTGTCTATAGCCAGGTACTCATTCATCTCTTTGGCAGTTCCATTCAGTTTCTTGACAACAGCTGACTGACCCAAATGGGTACACTCTCGGGATTATAAGCCTAGGGAGAGACCCTGTCTATCTGGAGGGAATACAGCACCAATGACCCACTGGCAATATTCCACTTGCCCCTGAGTCTAGGAAGCTCTCTTCCCTGTACAAGGGAAGTCAAGGCCTGTGACTTGATACCTGCCAACACTTAGAGGGGAAGACATAGAGGAAAGACAACAGACAGCAAGTGCACACAAGTTCTTTTTGACATATCCAGTACTTGATTATACCTTGTAGTCTTTCGTCAACGTAGCACACCAACTTCTTCAGTACATGTGACCTCATCATACATGTGTTATAGTTCTTAATTCCCCTCGTCTCGGTTGATTATTTTCTGGCCTTTCTGGTCCATATGGCTTGTTTTATGTGCCGTGTTCTTGTGCACTGTTTTCACTCCCTCTATGATGTGATTCTCTATTGTTGTTCATGAGAGTGGATTTGTTGATGGTCGACACTGATCGTTTTTCTCGCTCCTCGTGTATTTCTCTTTCTTTGTGTTGTCAACCCTTTCTTAGCAAATAATAAATAGTCTAGTCTCTGACTGTCTCCACAGCTGTGCTTGGTGTGTGAGATTACAAGTCTACAATTGTTTCGTGATGATGGTATATACAAAATAGGCAAATTAATGCTCATGACTATATTAGACATATCATTTTACAAACTTTGAAATGCTACAGCAATACAAACATGAATGCCTTAAATAATAAATGTTCAACTATGATGTGATTCTGTATTGTTGTTCATGAGAGTGGATTTGTTGATGGTCGACACTGATCTTTTTTCTCGCTCCTCGTGTATTTCACTTTCTTAGTGTTGACAACATCCTTTCTATGTTCCTCAAGTCTCGTTTTGAACAATCGTCCTGTCTCCTCAGTAAGACGAGGCGAATTACAAACTATCTCACATGTACTGATGAAGTGGTGCGCTACGCTGATGAAAGACTGTACAACTACAAGGTAAAATCACATACTGGATATGTCAAAAAGAACTCGTTTGCATAGAAATGAACTATCATGAAGAATGTTCAGCAAACAGATGGATGGACTAGTGGGATCAGGTAGGGAAGCATAGTGCACGGAAAAGGGAACATCAGCAATAAATCCTGAACCCAAAACCTGTTCTCTCGTTTTTTGCCTTGCCTGTTTTTGAGGCTGGTGAGAAACATGCAGGATTATCTTACAAAATGTCATCGCAAACGCTGCTAGGAGAGGTGATTGTGTCTTAGCATGTGGCAGACATGGTTTATGATGTTTATTCTGTAAACTATAAGTCAAAGAAGCATTAAGTGCTCTGGTGACCAAGATTACAGGAAGTGACATCATAAGTACATATAATATAATGAAGCACGAAACCCTTTCTTAGCAAATAATTGTACAAAAATCTGTCTAGAAACTATAGAAATATATCCAAATCTATAGAATTCTATATCATTGTTGTGGTTACATAAAGTTTCAATATAATATTATAGAATACACTATATAATTTTATAGAAATCTATATAATTGTTATGGTCACTTAAATTTCTATATAATTCTACATAATATTCTACAGAATATTCTATATAATTCTACAGAATTCATAGAATGTGTATGTCTATGTAAATTTGATAGAACTACATAATTTTACTATTACAAAATATTCTAAGGAAAACCATCTGCAGCAAGTACTACGGAAAATTTTATAGAATTTTTTCAAAGGATACTTTGGTCCACTATCAATGCCAGCCGTTGATCAAATCACTCACTATGGGCAGCGCCCTGTACCATAATTTAAAACCAGTGCTTAACCAATAAATAATAATAAGAGTCATTTGCCGTGCCATTTCTGACTTCAGCACACAGCTAATCAATGGGCTCACAAATCAAAATAATTAATTAAGTACCAAGTAAATTTTAAAATAATAATTAAAAACTAAATTAATTAATTAATTAATTAAACACCCTCACATTAGACCCTCTTTCAGATACCCCTTCCAACCCAAATGGGAGCGTAATGCAACAGAGATAAGATCAACCATTGACCAAATCATCAGACTCAAAGAATAATGAAGTTATTTGCTGTGCAATCTCTAGCTTCAGTAGCTATTCGATGTGGCCACAAATTTAAACTTCATTAAAATAAATATTTAATTAAAAGTCAAGTTTTAAAATAATAATTAAAATCAATAAAATTAATTAATTAAACACTGACATTAGACCTGACATCCCCTTCCACCTAAGCAGGAGGGTAATCCCAAGGAGACAAGGTCAGATCTGCTACATAAACCTGTCACCATACCCACCACAGCATTCCCTGTAAAACAACCCCATTGAACTTTGACCCTGGACTTTGCCATCTCCCTGTCTGCAGGGTGTCTGGGAGAACAGGAAGTGGGATGCAGCCAGTGGGATCACAGCTGCCTCCTACTTCCCTCCTGCTGCCTCCTCAGATCCCACTCTCTTCCCACACAGTGCTTCCTGCCCCATCTGGCCCCAATCAAACGGCCACACCCAGGTGGGAGATGAACATCCCAAGCAGGGAAGTTAGCCCCAGTCCCCACTTGAGGCAGAGGCTTAGCCTGCCTGTCTTCAAGATTGGCAGATCAGTGACCAAGACTGTTAATTATAACAGATAAGATTTTCAGGGGCCAGCTGGCCACTAGATTAACTAATACTTCCAAATCAAGTGGCCCAGCTTAATGACTATCATTGACATAACTGGTAATCATGAGGTAAAACAAATGGAATGGATCAGTATCAATTAAATAAATGGCTTAAATGACATTAGTGTGTCATTGAAATAAGGTAAACTGGCCAACCAATCAGCCGCATCCTTCACTTGGGAAAGTGGATGGGATAATCTGCAGGCCCTTAGCCAGAAATAATTTGTGTCAGTTTTGAATGTACCCTTTTAGTGCTCGAACGGCTTCAGTGGACGCCATTAATGTCAATCACAGCCATTATTAGCCGGTTTAGTTTTTCCAAAGACAAACCTGCGTCATTTAGGCCATTTATTTAATTAATACTAATCCAGTTGATTTATTTCACTACCAATTGTGTCAATGATAGTCATTAGTGTGGGGCCCTAGACTTGGAACTATTGGTTAATGTAGTGGCCATCTTGCACCCTCTAAATTCCACCAGTCTTATCAGTTGTCATTACCCCTCTTGGGCAGTCATCTGCCAATCTTGAAGACAGACAGAAGGATCTCTGGCCAAGCCCATGTGCCTTACAAATAACATAATGTTGGATACATGTAGAGTATAAAGAAACTGTTGGTGTTTCAAGTCAAATTCAAACCAGTCCGAACATGAACTATGGAAGCAGCTTTGAACTAAAACAATAAATTAATCCTGTTTTAAAGAGAATGTAGTCATTTTGCCTACAGAACTAGCTCAGTGTC
This sequence comes from Escarpia spicata, assembly GCA_963995525.1. NCBI lineage: Eukaryota > Metazoa > Annelida > Polychaeta > Sabellida > Siboglinidae > Escarpia > Escarpia spicata. Next base: position 5,129,745 of record OZ023207.1, read on the forward strand.
TGATAAGTGCTCTGGTGACCAAGACTACAGGAAGTGATGTCATAAATACATCTCATCTGTTATACAACAGACAAACTGTCACAATCCAAAACCCCTTTAGGGATCCACCCACCACCCTAAGGAGGCAAAGGATTGTGTCAAGTCTGACTCAAAACACATCAGTCTTTAACTGGAACAAGTTATGTGTGTACCCCTAAATCAGGACAATCAGATAACATACCAATGCCAGAAGTGCTGTCCCTGTCACTCAAAACTAACAGGAAATTAGTAAAATCTGTGACCAGTCCACAGGAAGGACACGGCTCTACAATTATATAAGATTATATACTGTGCCTTTTTCAACTTAGGAATTTGGCATACACTTCCTGACCATTTTTCATCACAATTATATAATAATGCAATATGAAAACTTCCGGTCGCGCCAAAACTGGATGAGCTGGGGACAAATTCATTATAATAAGCTTTTTGAGAAAATCCATCACTAAACAGAATATGTTGGCACTAAACAAACATTGCTGTGTCAGCGAGGTCACTATTTCCATGCAAAAGTGTCCTGATGGTGCGTCCTTGGGTTGAGTTTTTAGTATTTTCAATAGTGTCAGCGAGGTCACTATTTCCATACAAAAGTGTCCTGATGGTGCGTCCTTGGGTTGACAGTTTTTAGTATTTTCAATAGTGTCAGCGAGGTCACTATTTCCATGCAAAAGTGTCCTGATGGTGCGTCCTTGGGTTGACAGTTTTTAGTATTTTCAATAGTGTCAGCGAGGTCACTATTTCCATGCGAAAGTGTCCTGATGGTGCGTCCTTGGGTTGACAGATTTTAGTATTTTCAATAGTGTCAGCGAGGTCACTATTTCCATGCGAAAGTGTCCTGATGGTGCGTCCTTGGGTTGACAGTTTTTAGTATTTTCAATAGTGTCACGAGGTCACTATTTCCATGCGAAAGTGTCCTGATGGTGCGTCCTTGGGTTGACAGTTTTTAGTATTTTCAATAGTGTCACGAGGTCACTATTTCCATGCGAAAGTGTCCTGATGGTGCGTCCTTGGGTTGACAGTTTTTAGTATTTTCAATAGTGTCACGAGGTCACTATTTCCATGCGAAAGTGTCCTGATGGTACATCCTTGGGTTGATAGTTTTTAGTATTTTCAATAGTGTCAGCGAATTTGATTTTAAAGAGCAAAATCTTGCTTATCCGCACAAAAATATTAGTGAAATTGTCCCCTGCTTGTTCCTACTGTGCTGTGGGGGCACTCCACAGGGTAGAACTCCAATCCAGCACTCCTACATTTACCCACACCGTCCGACCTTTTAACAAAGGTCACCCAGCTAGACACCCTGAATTCCTTGCATGACATAGACAAGTTTTTGCAAGCAAACATATCCGCTGAACTAATAAACATGAAACATTATTGCAAGTAAACAACAAAGAACAGATGTAATAAATCTGAAGCAGACATGTTCAAGTGCACATGTAAAATAAACGGGTAAGTTCTTACTCAGAGCAGTATCCAGTCCTTTTAACTGCTCAAAGCACTTTATTCCCTGGCAGACCTGTTCCATTGAACACCATCTCGACGTCTCTGGGAAGCATGCAGCCATGCTGCAATTAATGCACGAAGACTATTCGTACACAAATTTCCACCACTGTCTATAGCCAGGTACTCATCTGAATGAACTGGAGCAATGTAGGTAGAGTAAACAAACTTGCCCAAGGTTCGAGACCGCAATGGAGGATTCGAACCCGGCATCTATAAACTTGGCCTCTGTAAACTTGAGTTGACATCTTCTAATAGCCATTGTGAGCTTCCGATAAAGAACATGACAAACTGCCATGTCAATACAGTATTGCTTTTATCACCCACATTTAATTTTTTAATATATTTTGCAAAATAGGATGAGACAATAATAACAAAAATATTTATAAAGCACCCAATCAATCGATATAACTGCAGGCAGGTGCCAAGTTTTAACTTTTAGATAAGACAACATTGTGATGATCCATAAACTTGAGAAAACTTCATAGCATTCTGGAAAGGACTGCTTTCTTTGCATTCTGGAATCAATTGTGAACGAGTTAACTTGATAACGAAATCATAATTATCAACCGGATATTATTACCTTTCACAAACATGTGTACAAATCAGGCTGTCACAATAACAGCGGATATGTGCAATGTCTTATTCAAGACAAAGGCTTAACAGGAGCATCTGTGTCAGATTACAAAAACAAGAACTGAATGGTTGATGCTACACAAAACAATTGTACATAAAACATCCCCTGAAACATTGTAAACTGGTGTTAGAGTTAACTACACTTGCAAGCTGTCTGGCCTGTGACAGTCACCTTTACTAATAGCAATAACAGACAGACAGTGATTCACAAGTCAGACATGCTGATGACTCAGCTGCTGGCCACCACTTTTGCCCTTTCACTAGAGTTACACCTGATGGCAGCTGTGATGCCAAGGGGCATGGAATATCAACTAGTAAATGTTTAAATATTTCCACTAACACTCCAGATATTAAAAGGCGCATCTTATTTCTTGGAATCTGTGTAACATAACACAGGGACTTTTATGGGGTGATTACTTGTGCCCACCAGAGGAGTTTCTCTCAATGGGATCCATTACCCAGCAGTGACAATTAATAATGGGGTGAAAAGTAATTCCACTGGCAGGGTAAGTTGTCTGGTAAACATTCTTGGCAACAAACAGGGTGATAAGACACCCCAGCATAGTTACCCTCTCCCCTACAAGTACTCCCAGGGGTGGCTGGAGGGATGATTGAGTTCCCTGTACCCATGGACTAGGAGGGGGAGGGAGATTACCTTTCCAGGGGGAGATAACCAATGGGGAGGGTGAGACATTAATGGGGCAGTGTGGGATAACACCAGATACTGTGGTCATTTTGTTGCTTAGCCACAGCTTGTTGTCCATGGCAACCAACACTGGACATGTTTGCTACCAAAGTGGCTGATCAGAAGGTGATAGGCCTTGGGGAAAGGGGAAAATAGTTGGACATAATCTTCATTCAGTGAAGTATTTAGGATCATGTAAACGGGGCAGGGTAGGGCAAGCTTACCTGTTAATATGAAAAAAAGTAACTGACAAATTAATGCCAAAGGGCGTCACAAACCATGTACACCAGTCTTCACTAAACAGATTAGTTATACCAAAAAATACATCTTAGGTATTAATTGGCATTTTATATTGATCCAGAGGACCTTTTAGAAATTACTTGCATTTGCCGATTTGCTGAAACATTACCAACTGCACAATCTAGCCATATCTGAAAACATCAATCAATTTTGACTCAGTTTCTAACAAACTATCTATACATTATTTAAATTTCGATTAACTTGTGTGTGCAACTATTCACACACAACAAAATGGACAATAACTTTAAAAAAATAATATACCAACTATTAACCAATTTCATTCCATCTACTTTTTTGGTTGCAGTTTATTCTGTTGTGTTATTTCTGGATGCGTTGGGTGAAATAGACTAATGTGGATTCCTGAGAAATATTTTAATTTGAGTCTGCAACGGAAGTCGGTGAGTTTCCATAATAGTGGTCTGGTGGGCTGTGTCACATGTCATAACTGCCAAGGTATTGTCACAATGGTCAATTGACACAATGATAGAAAGAAAAGAAGATGACAGAAACAAAGTTCTACTCACAGCATTGACCGTTGTGCTAGCTGCTGCTACTAAGAGGTAAAGTCCTATTAAATACCTAAAACAGAAACACAAACATTTAATATTTAGGCCTTCTGTTACGAGTTGTTTTAGTGATAGGCCACTAGACAAGGTTACTGAAGGTGTTTTCCTCTAAATGTTACAGCAAAATAAATTTAAGCAACACAAATTGTCAGATACAATTTCCACAACTTTGCCTTCTCTTCTACACATAAAGTCCTATATACATCAATGATTTTACTGATTAATTTATGAACTTATTAAATAATGAGTTACTGCACAATTAGTCTTATGTCCATATCAATGCAAAAAGAAATAATAAAATAATGTACTAGAATATATCTCACCACTATTTTCACATAAGTATAACATATCTTAAAAACTATTTAACAAACATTGATGTCTTAACTGGAATAAAATCTACTAATTTGATATCCACGGGTAATCTTTCGTGATATCGGACCTAGGCCCTCGGTTTAGATACAGAAAGCTTACATTACACATTTATCGAGACAACTGAGAATTGTACGAACAGTCAGTTCAACATCCTACACTTTAACACCAATCAACGGACACAGATATTGATGTTGCAGAGAGTCGGGCACCTACCATAATGTCATCGTTCGTCGCGTCGACGCCGCCGCGCGTCCGTGACACAGTCCACTTTTGATACGGCCCCTCATGTCGTCGCCGCTCGGGCATCTGTTGCAAACGAGACTCGCTCGCCGAGACTCGCTCGCGTCTTCGCCGTCGCAACTCCGACGACAGCACCTCACCAACATCCAAACCCTTTCACAGACCTCTCTGTTACCCTCTTTATCTCGCCGTTTGCCTGCCGAATCGCCCCTCTGCGAGCGATCGCTCCTGCTTTCACCCCGTGCGTCGCCCGCGTCTTCTCCGGTCGCGCGCTAAGAGTCCCTCATCGGCAAAAAAGTCGCCCGTCTCGCGGAAGTGGGCGGGGCGGTGGGTTCGTCCACCCTAGTGGTCACGCCCAGTTTCACGCCTGGATAACGCCAATGAAGCGTGACGGGTAAACGAGTATTTCCTTTTTCCACTGTCACCCTTCTCTTATCCCCGTCGGACGCCGCTACAAGTCCACGCGACTGACGCTGGACACCAAACAAGAGTCAAAGACTTGGAAGTTCTCAAGTGCCGGGTGATTGACAAGTGCGCATCACTGCTCCTCCGAGTAATACTCTGGCGGTGAATTCCTAGAATTTCCTCCGCTGGGCGAACGAGTGCGTTCTTCCCGACGCTGTCTACAACTTCACGGCAAATTCGCTGCAAGTGAAACCAACGTCACCATTACGCGGTGACGCTGAGTAGGTCCACTGACACTTTTAAACAAGTTTGTACTGACGGACGCTGGTTAGCGTCGGGCGGATTGGCGCCTGGGAGAAAGTAGTACGAGGGAGGAGTGACAGGTCGGACGCAGCGTCTCACTGGGAAGATGGTCTCTGGCGGCGCGGAAAGTCCGTAAGACCGTGGCGAGAGAAAGTTGCGATTGTGCCTTTGCGACATGTCGGCAACTTGCCGCAGTTGACCAGAGAAACGACGCTGTGGGACCCAAAAAGGGGGTCAGACATTGATCGGAAAGATGTACGTTGAGAACGCCGCGCGTCTCGGGTCTGTGATAATTGTCGTCGTCCAGTTTCTGTCGGTGTCGAGGATCGATGGCGCGGTGAGTGCGGTCGTATTTACCTTATTTATTTCCCCAATTAAATAACAGTACCTCTCTCTGACGAGGACACTTGATAGGTATGGGGTAATATATGATGTAAATCGATTTTCAATATGATTTTCGTTTGCTGGCCGAAGAACTGGAAGACTCGAACGAAACATCAGCAGTGTCGTCTGCTCCGGCTTTAGGGGGCGTCTCAAAACTGGCGTCTGGGCGCGCCACAGACAGCTAAACATCGGCAGACAGCGCGAAAAAACCGTTCGCACGCATACAAATTGTACGGCCAGACGGTGCGTTTTGACTTGGCGCATATACATTGTCATGACATGATATACGTACCTATATCCGGGTACATTGTAAAGGCGGTATTTTATAGAATCTGAAATTATGATTTTAGTTTACAAAAAATGTTGAATTGAAGACAAGACTTGGGGTAAACATAATTTTAGTTTCCCTAGCCTACTATTGGTGAATATTCATTATTTTAGTAATTTAGACACTTAGTTAAGTTGAACTCGAGCAGTTAGGTTGTTTTTCTACACAATATTATAGTTACATGTATATTTAATACAAATTATATTCTATAAGTATATGAATCACATTTTTACATAATAAAATATAACAATGACAATACTGCAACATGTTACTTTCTAAATTAAATAAATGTAATTTTCTAGGAATGTAAAGTGGGAAGGCTAATTTAGACATTTTTAATATGACAAAGAAGTGTAATTTTAGTTAAGGAAGTGTGTTATTTTAAAATACATGTCCAGTTACTGGTAGTTAGTTAGTGGTAGTGTTTTCCTTTTTATGTGTTGCTTTGGAAATGTAAATTACAATAAACACTCCTACAAAATATTAATTACTGTTTTATATGTAACAATTTATGCCCAAAAGGTTAGATTACTTTTCTGTTTAGCAGTCAAAGTAGCAATGTTTCCTGCACATATTTAATATTCTGTTATAGGACAAAGTGCATTAATTGTTTCACAAAACCAAACTCCAAATGTATGGACAATAAAATGTATATATTTATAAATTTTTATTAAGTCTGTTTAGCGATGCTAGTTCAAAACTGTTCTATGCTAACCTATCTTTGATGTCGGCTGTCTCAAAACTGAAATTCTTTGGTTGGGTCAGTTCAACCACCCACAACTTCGCAATTAATTAACTTACACAGATGTCATTGATATCATTGCAGAACTATAATGTTGCCCTTTAACGGGATGAGGTGCACATATTCCAACTTTGTCCCAAAACTCAGTATACAATGTCTCGCCATCCCACTGGTGCTGCTTGATGATTTTACCCAAGTCTGAGTCATAATCCATAATAAAATCCACCAATGGGGATAGCATTGGTCAAATCACTGAAGCATGACTGATGTCAGTTTGGTGCATCTGAGAGGGTGATGAAGAAGGGGTTAATACACCAACCAAGTTAGCCCACGTTCTGGCTCCCCCAGCAGACATTAATCACAGGATTCTAACCAGAGCCACCTGTCTACCCATAGCCATAGGGAGGCTGTCTACCCAGGGATAACTACCCCCTTGGAATAAGTACCCATGGAGGGTGCTTACTGTGATGCTTAGTCACTGATGTGGTCAGTATGGGGGTGTTAGAAACCATTAGGGTAGTTCTCCTTGACTGGGTGGAGGGAATCAGTCAGCTAGAGAAGAGGAACTATCACCAAACCAACATAAAGAGCTCATAAAGAATTCACTGCAAGACAAAATTGTAATACAAGAAGTGTCATTATTTGAGACGTGCACTTTGTCTTAAACTTGTATTTTCATGTGTACAGTGCGAAAATATTGCCAGATAAACTGCATTTCCCGAAAGAGCAGATCATGTTCTGTTTAATTCCAAAAACATAATAGTCAGACGACACAACAACTTATGTTATATATATGCACTTAGACTGTAAAACAACACCTTTTAGATGATAAACATATGCAATTTTGTTTTGTTGTTATGACTTCCGGTTAATTTTTTCCATCCAATGCATGCGGATCTAAGCATAATTGTAATATCAGCAGCTGAACATCTTCCATTTGTAATTATTAATCTTATTGGCCAATTTGTAGTGGTGTGATAATCACCAGCCAAAAATCAGCTCAATCAGCTGTTTGGCACTTCTTGGCAAAAAAGGTGATCAGCGGAATCAGGTTTTGGCACTGAAACGGATAAAACAATCTGTTGTTATATTTTAGGAGTTTTTCAAAATGCAAAACGCTGTCATCGTATCACCTGGACACCATTTCCATGACTGACTGGTGAAAGTGTCCAGTGGCACATCTTGGTATTCACATTCAGTATACAATGTCACTGTTAAGGAAGGAACCGATTTTAAAGAGGAACATCTGGCTTATCAGCTCATAATTTGGCTTATCAGCTCATAATTTGGCTTATCAGCTCATAATTTGGCTTATCAGCTCATAATTTTGAATGTTGGTGAAACTGTTGTCTGAATAAACAGAAGACACAATCAAACATCATTATCAAGGTTTCATCTAAACCTACCGGAGGGTTTTAAAAACAATAATATCCGTATAAATGTATTATTGTAAAACAATTCACCTCTTAATACTGATAAAAATCCGATTTTGCGATGAATCAAAATATGTTGTTTTATGTTTAAAAAAATGTTGTGTACTTCAAACAAATAAAGACAAATCTATATTTGACAGTGAAATATAAAACTTCAATTCCAGTTATAAAATGTCTGACTGTAAACATGTTACAGCACTAAAAATTCTGACATTAATTTGTGAACATAGCATCGTATTTTATAACTGTAATTTATGATTGAATAAAGTAAGAAGATTTGGGCGTTTTAACTCAAAACCCTCATCTAGCTGCACGTTGGTGAAGATTTGTGTACGTTCCTGTAAAACAAAATGTTACATACTAGACAGTTGTACATGAACTAATTTACTAGTACATTAAATCAATATATCATCATATCTCTACATAGCAGATTCAGGGGTGTTTACAAACTAAAACATACATAGTATGTTTATTACTTTTTAGAGAAATTTGTTACATGGCAAAACTACACAAAAACAAAAGTTGTAAAGCAACGCTCCCTTTTTTTACAGTGTATGTTGATGATACAACACCTAAGTAGGTCAACTAAATTTAAATAACACCACTGCATTATGGGATTGTTATCTACGCACTTAGATTTTAAAAGCAAATTGCTAATTTTGTTAAGTAAATATTTTTTGTGATAGGCCTACCCACTTACCAAAAAAACCAAATTGTTGGTTTTAAGTATTTTTTACATTGTTAAATATGTTAAACCTTTTAAAAGGATGTATACTTCCCGTGACAACACATATATATCCATAACTATAAGCAGGTTCTGTATATGCAATGTATACACATGTATAGACTAACAAATAAACAAATCCAGGATTAGTGTAAAATATTTAAAACAAATATTTCTTAATAACTACAATGCAGCAACCATATTTATGTCTTGCCCTGTATTGTGCAGATTGATATGTAAAGTTACTGTGGCCACAGCTTGTTTGATGTTGGAATAAGAGACAATGGATTCATATATATAAGGTTGGTAATGGGCATATTTAATTGCCAGTCGGTATGAATATCAAGCATACCAAGGAAGTGCATGTATACAGTGATTTGTGTACAAAAAGCTGTTGCTGTACCCACATAAACAATCACTAAAAATATATACAATGCATCAAACTGCTAACCACATCAAAGGTGAGGGGGCTACATGCCTATTTTGAAAATAGTGACTGTTGAACTGTATTTTGTGCAAACGTAGCCCCACATTTTTTTATAATTTAAGCAAGTGACAAGCTGTCAAAATAATTGTCTCCAGAAGTCTGATTTGTGGTCAACACTGCAGAAAAACAACTTTAAATTCCTGCTGGATCAGTCATACTCTGCCCTCTAGTGAGTAGGAGTGTGTGGGAGGGGTGAAGGTGGGAGGGGGCAGGAAGAACTGCAAGCTGTTGCATAATTATTGACTCACTCTCCTGGATAGTTTTCTCAGAACCTGAGGGTGTTTTCATAACCCAGAACTCTGCCAACTTCAAAGGGCGAAATTATTTCCAGATTATCATACAGGGGTTTCCAGTGACCTGTATAATTTCTGGTCTGCTTTGTGAATTAGTCTTCCCGGGAAAAAATTCTCGTAAATACTTTCATGTACATGCTCAGTGATGATTTTGAGTGTATTTCATAGTTCACTGGCTCAGTGTCCTGTGCACGTTTTTTTGTTTTAAATAGTCTTAAATTGGATCATTCATTTTGAGGCATTATAAAACACTTTAAAACGAGAGACACAGTAGCTTTGTGGTTGGGGCATCCGGTTTACATGTCAGAGTTCAGGGTTCAAGACACAGACTATGCATGGTACATTTGGTGTAAAAACTGGAGTGTCTATCCTTCTTGATGATGATGATTAACTTTGAGATCCTGTCTCGTTAGTTGGGGCCATAAAAAACCAAGGCTGACAACATACCTGCATAGAAAGGTCAGCTTGGTGGGACACAAACGTCTTTGAACAAGGCCTCATAAGAACGTTACGGCTTACTATCAGACTACCAGATTCAAAAGAAATCGCCTGTGTGTTTAAAAAAATTCCATGAAATAACTAACAAAATGTGAGGATTGTGTTGACTAAACAAAATATATAATGCTGAAATTTAAAAATATTGAAATTATTCTTGGTAATGCCACATGTGATATGTAATTTATGGCGTAGAATGGAACTATGTATGAAAGGTTTCAAGGTAAAGCATGATATCCAATTTATGGCTTTACAAAAAACTAAATCCTGTGTTTCATTGTCAAAATATAAATGAAAATTTCATGATATTGGAATATCTTAAGAATGCATAAATCCCAACGACTGCTGGCAAGGACAAAAATCTTCTTTAGTACACGTATTTCAGTTCTGAAATTGTGTCCATTTAAAAATGTCACCCAAATTAGCATTGATCACATGTTGCGTTGAAACCCTTAATCTGGAACCTTAAGAGTTCAGATGTGCAACAAACCAAGATTGCTTACAAATATCGTGAAGAGACACACACAAATCACCAGCTCTGGTATTTATGGAGGAAATCCTATTTTTAAAAGTGCATTGCGCATTTGCAGTTGAACAGTTTGACATGTTGGGTGTTTCTGTTTTCAGGCCCTACAAGACTGCACGGGTTGCTTACGATGTGTGTGTAGAGGTCTCCCCGGACCAAGGGTAAGTGGGGAGGGGGAGGTCAGGGCAATAGTTGTATTTTAAATAAAGAACTTAATTTTATATTATTTTTTATTATTGATATCAATTAAATAACGTGTTGATGCTAATTATGTACCAAAGTAAGGAGAATAGGATTATACAGTATTCTCGTATTGTTTAAAAAATAGTATTTTGATTTGTATTTATTGCAGAGTTACAGTAAATATGAACTACATTGAATATGAAAATGTAATATGTACTATTAATAATTTTTTGAAATGTAAATTTTGGTTGCAACCCCAAAATAAAAATATGCCACAATCAACAGGTTGCTATATATACAGCTGTGCAAAAATGTTAGATAATATTTACTTTTAGCACATAGTTTTATGTCATCATCAACCTTGCTGCTAAGATGCCTTAGTGGATATGTTTGTTAGAAAGGAAGCATGTTGCCTTCCATGTATGTTATAAAGTTACCTGATCATCCCTTGACATTTCATTACACAATAACTTTGTACACAGATGAATGGCAATAATAATTATAATGTTTTGTATGTTTGATGTTTCAGGGGGAACTGGGTATTACTGGCTTGCAAGGACCCCCTGGCGTGCCAGGTCCAATTGGACCAGAAGGACCCTCAGGTGCCAGGGGTAAAAAGGGTGAATTAGGAAATAATGGGGCAATGGGCTCCAAAGGTTACAGGGTAAGTACTTAACGTTTTAATTCTACATAAAATAACCCAACTATGCATTATAATCATATATTTTAATGTAATTATAATCTTTGTTTACTCCACGCATGGTCACATGACAGGTGCATGACATCCCTCAGCTTTGTTATCATTTTACACAACCATTTGTTGATCTAGCATCATCTTCTGTTAATTGTCTATAATACAAAGACAAATTATTGAATAGTTATGTATTTAATGGGTAGGTATTTTTGAGGAGAAAAAAGACGTGCTAGGGTTATATTATTCTTACGTTATTCTTTTTGGGCATGATAATTGTGTATTATGCATTCAAAGTGATGTCACATGTGTAAATTTGTACAGTGTTGTACAATATTATAGAGGTTTTTATGGGTAGCATGGCAAGTATTTATAAGTGTTACAGATTACTGAACATTCTTCAGGATAGTTCGTTTTCAAATCAGAAACTAATTTTTCATATCCAAGATGTTTAATTTACCTGGTAGAGGCTTTCGTCAACGTATCACGTCGACTTCGTCAGTAACGGTGACACTGAATGACGTCATCACACACAGTTTTATGAACTGCCTCACGTGTACGATGACGTCATTCAGCGTCATCGGTATTGATGAAGTCGACGTGATATGTTGACGAAAGCCTCTACCAGGTAAATTAAACATCTTGGATATGAAAAATTAAAGTTTCTGATTTATAAGTGTTACCCTTCTTCTTTCCCTTTTTTTACAATTGTATACATCTATAATTTTATAATTAACTACTTTATTATGTCGGCTGTTGGTGAAATTCAATCAGTTCATTCAGTCGTTCATTGTTATATAAAATTAAGATCTATTTACAGATTGAAAAAACATGTAATTATGAATAATTTCTGGTGCGGTATGGCCAGTGTCCAGTGCAACAGTTGGTGTGATCACTATGGGTGTTCGGTTTCAGGGTATTGATGGACTGCCTGGCTTCAGCGGAGTGCCAGGAATCTCAGTGAGTAACTGCAGCCATACTCCTGTATCTAGGGCCATGATATAGCACACTGGAATAGGTGGTTTGACAGTCTGTCTGTCCACTTGTCTCTTTCTTAGTTTAAATAACATTCCTTCTAATTGTGTCAGTATGACAGTCTCTCACACTTTATGCGTGTGTTTATCTGTCTATTTGTGTCTGTCTGTCGCAGTGTCTGTTGCAGTGTCTGTCTGTATGTCTGTCTCTTTGTCTCTCTATCTGTCGCTACGTTTGTCCCTCCTTCTCTCTGTCTGACTATGGGTCTGTCTAAATCTTCCTGTGTGTCTGTCCATTTGTTCCAAGGTATTTGTCCATTCATCCATTGACCCCTGTATGTGGAGGGTGGGGTAAAACTATTATTGTGTTCACCACCAATACAGTGATTGCATCATCATATCTCATTGTTCTCTGTCATTACAATCTGAACCTTCTGTTTATTCCGATTCCACAAACAGCACAATTCACATAAAACAGAAATTCCAGTGGCAGCAAGAAGACACATCTAGAATGTTCCATGCACTGACAAAGTAGGACCTATGACTGTTGCGTGAGAACAGAGCTGTGTTTACACCTGTCACTAAATTTGGGTAGACAACTGATAGGTTGATCT
>OZ023207.1:5142861-5245485 GCA_963995525.1 Escarpia spicata
CAAATTTTGCATGCCAATAAGCATACAGTGTTACAGGGGTTTACACCCATTTTCTTTGGCTCCTGGGATTCCTGGGTAAATCAACATCGGTAGACATGACTGGCAAACGATTTATGTAGCCCACAGATGAGCAAATGGACACCAGAACACTGTAAAGTCTGCTAATTTAGGGGGACCTTTCAGGATTGTTTTTCATCACTGAGCTTTGAATCTAGTGTGACATTGGTAAATATTTTAATTACAACAATGGATTCAACAGCCAAAGTTGACATTTGAGATCACTGTCAGTGTCAGATGCTGCTAAAAGGGGGTAAACACTAACCAGGGCATGTACGCTTTAATAGAATACAGTACTTATTCATCAGTGAACGTACTCAGTGGTGGATCCAGAGAGGGTAGTCTAGGGGGGCCCAAAAACCGCAGCTGATGCAAATTCATGTTTGGTGGCCTTAACCTGACCTTCAGCCCAACACTGCTGTTGGATCATTCATGACATGGAAGATGGGAGGAGGGTTGCTGTTGAAAATTTTTCTTTGCTGTATCTTCAGCTTATTGTAACGTAAACACATTCCAAAGGTCTGGGGGGGGGGGGCACGGTAATGAGGGTCTACTCAAAAAGGTCTGGGGGCATGTGCCAAATTGACCAAAAGGTCTAGGGGGGCAGGTGCCCCCAACGCCCCCTTGGATCTGCCTGTGCTACATGTGGCTGGTCCTAGACAGTTGCTGACGCATGTGGAATGTGAGAGATGTGCTTCCACAGATGAAAGACAACACTCTTCCGCCCGCCATCTGGGCCACAAGTTATATGTCCGGCCTGGGTTTATGACCCAGCTGGTACCAATTGCACCCTAATAACCTGGGTCACTGAGGGTATTTGGGGAGGAAACCCTCGCTAGCCTAGTATTGTCACATTGTAACTGTAGCACACATAAACAGTCATCCTTGCTGATAATTATTGATTTAAATATGAATGAAGCACTGTTGTGTTCTTAAAGAACTACTTCAGTTACTGTAGTATCCTGACAATTTATACAATTTTTATTTTATTCTTTATACATCAAAACCATTTGTTTAAATATTTGATAGCTGATTTTAATGTCCAATGATTCCGGTTTTGTTTCCATTGTTCATTAATACTATTTAAAAACCTGAAGGAAGCATCATCCTGTTGCGTAATGATAATAACTTATACAATGTTTATATTACTTTGCACTTCAAAACCATTTTTGGGGAAATATTTCTGTTGAAAAAAAGCTGTTTTTAGGGTTGAACGAATGAAATGATTATTATCTTGTTTCAGGATCTTCCGTGATTAGCCAGTTTTAATTATCAACTAAAATATGAATGAAGTATTGTATTTGTTCTACTAAGCGTACATGCCCCCTTTTTAGCAGCATTTGACACTGACTCTCCAATGTCAACTTTGACTAATGAACCCATTAGTGTAACTTAAATTCTGCCATAGTCACACTAGATTCAAAACTCAGTGATCAAAACTATATCAAAAGGTCCAACTAAATTATCAGACTTTACAGTGTTCTGGGGCCGGTTTCATGAAGTGTACTTAAAGTTACACAATTACTTAGCGTCACGTGTTTGCGTAAAGTGCTATGTTCGCTTATATTAAAAAACACGTCATTTACTAAGACAATCATCTTAGCGTTAAGAACTTTCTTCATGAAACCAGCCCCTGGTGTCCTGTTGTTCTTATGTGACATACTTTGCTTGTTAGTCATGTCTACTGAGATAGTTGTACCCAGGAACCCCAGAAAATGGGTGTACACCCCTATGAGTGTATTGGAATCTGAGTCAAATATTTGTTAAGTGTACTGTACGCTTAATAGAATTAATATAGTTTGTTGCTAAAGAAAACCTCCAAACAATTTTTTGGCAATATTTCTGTTGAAAAATACCTGTTTTTGCATCTAACGAATTATGCGTTCTTCTGCTCTTCTTCCAGGTGTTATGGTTAGGGTTAATAATAATTTAAAATATGAACGAGGTATCATTTTGTTGCTAAAGAAAAACTTTAATTACTGTAACACAATGAGAGTAACCCATACAGTCTTTATACTACTTTACACCACAAAATAATTTTTGGGACAATATTTCTGTTGAAAATTATTTTGGGGTCCAAAGAATGATGTGATTCGTATCTTGTTTCAGGGTCTTCCAGGGATACCTGGTCTGCCCGGTCTTCCTGGCCCTGTTGGTCCTCCCGCACGCTCGGGAAGACCTGGGTTTAAGGTGGGTCATAAATCTTACAACTGAATGTACAGTCTTCATAGTCTTTGTGCATTAATTGCAGCATGGCTGAATTCTTCCCAGCGAAGTGAAGATGGTGTTCGATTGAACATGTCTGCCAGGGAGTAGAGTGTAAAGCTATTTGAGCAGTCATAATTACTGAATACTGCGCTACATAAGAACTTATCTTTTTTCTCTTTTTCACTGCAATGACCATAGTGTATTGGTTGACTGGTGCTAAAGAACTAATTGCCCACGAACTTGTCTTATCATATCTAAGCTGTACAATTAGTGCACATTTGGTTTTTCTAAATGTCTACTGTTGTTGCTAGGTGCATTAGCAGATATTGTTACTAGAGATGTTAGCGGAACGTGTTGCTAGATATATCGGCAGATATTGTTACAAGAGACATTAACAGTGTTTCTAGATGTATTTGCTTATAATGTTGGATATATTAGCAGAAAATGTTACTAGATACAATTAATGTTAGCAGACATTGTTACTTCTATAATGACTGTGTATTCGGACACTGTGTGGACACCATCAAATCTACAAAAATAATTATTCTCAATACTGGGTGTTTTGGACACCTATAATTTTTATATGCCAAAATACATACAATCCGTGATGACTGTTTTCAGACCCCAAAACTATTTCACTGCATGTCTTCAGACAGCTGAAGTACCATATTGTTACATTTTTAGAAGTAAGGACACTGAAAGGGTACTGCCATTTTGAACATTGGGCACAAGTTCGTTGACTGTATCATTATATGTTGCTCCAGTTCACTCATGAGTATGAATGAGTACCTAGCGATAGACAGTGGTAGATATTTGTGTACGAATAGTGTGCATTAATTGCAGCGTGGCTGAATGCTTCCCGGAGAAATTGAGATGCTGTTCAATTGAACATGTCTGCCAGAGAGTAAAGTGTACAGCGCTTTCAGCAGTCCTGAGGACTGGATACTGTGCTATATAAGAACTTACCTTTTATTTTTAGGGTGTAACTAAAGTTGTTAATATTTATAATGTTCTATCATTGTCTTTCACTGGTGCCTTCTGTTTACAGGGTGAACCAGGGGTGTTTCTGGGAACCGCGGTTGGGATCAAGGGTGACGTAGGGATGGAAGGTCGCCCTGGCTTCCGTGTGAGTGCCAGATCTTTATTTTGACATAATAATGATGTGGTGTCTAATAGAAATAATGTACTCTGAAAAGTTATGTATAAAACGTGTATGTACACTGACAAGATATATATAAAACGGTATGTGAAATTTATGTTAAAATGGCAAGTATGAGTGTTACTATGTAAATATAATGCCAATAATGTATATAATAATTTGTCTGGTATTTTCGTTTTAGTTAATTTGAAGTATTTGCTGAATGTTTTGCTTTGAAGAAGACAACGCTAAGCAGACCATGTTTAGCCAGGTTATGGTGGGTTTACATAAAAAAAGTTAATATGTATGATATAATACTGTATATGCATAATAACTTTGTATTTTATGTATTTTGACAGAAATGTGGTTCTTTGTTTGGGTAGCATGTCTACATGTACCATGTAAGTTACTTTGGGATAATGTGGAATAGTGGTGAAAGCATTGCACTCGGTCAAGTAATTCCAGGCTCAGATCAACTCATCATTTCAGACCAAGTTTGTTCATTCTAAATTCACTCATCTGTATGAATGAGTACCTGGCTATAGACAGTGATGGATATTTTGGATGGATACCATGCTATAGAAGAACTTACCTTTACGTATGAAAGCCTGGTGTAATATGGGGCGATTTGTAGGGTCCACAAGGGCTGCCAGGCTACCCTGGAGAGAAGGGGAGAGAAGGAAATCGAGGGTACAATGTGAGTATACAACGTGTTCTCTATTATGGGTTAATTAAAGTTTAGTTGGCTGCTGGAGTAAAACATAGACATGTATACCTAGTTGCCTATACAATTGTACCTGTATGGTGTATTTGCATGTCTCCAACAATTGGTCCAAATTACATAAATCTAGATTAGGCATTCGGTTCGCTTCGATTTAGCATTGTTAGCAGCGAGCACCTACTCAAAGTACTTATGTGCTAAAGAAGCAATTTGGAATTAAAAATAATTTTTCATGTTATTGAAATAACAAATTGTTGCAAGTATAGTTTACCATTTTTGAATAACGGTTTTGTCTGCTTTTGAGAGTTACAGATAAGACATGATAGTAGGCGTCAGTTACATAATTTTTGAGGCTACGTTCAAAATATGTGAAAACCGCAGTTATCATAAGTTGTGATCCTTTTGTAGAATGTCCTTTTGATGTTTTAAATCAACAGCAATTTTCTGAGAGCAACTTAGATTTGCTTGTTGGTGCTGTAAAAACTTCTGTAAAGAATTGTTAAGCATTCGTTCTGATCTACAGCACGTTTTGTCCTCCAGGGGGAGCCAGGGCCAGAAGGCCCAGATGGGTTCAAAGGCTTCATGGGATTCGACTCCCAAGGCAAGAAAGGTCAGCGGGTGAGTTAAACTTGTGTCTCATAGAGTTGAGATCTATACATGTATAGTTGTACGTACGTTATCCATCAAGTCACCTGTTGCCAAACAAAAACTCCATCAAGCCATAAAAAAATGGATGCCGAACAAGTGGAATGTTCAAACATTCTGTTGTATAGTTGAAATTCTGGCCCCAAATGTTGTATATTTTGTTGAAAGTCTGGTCCCAGTTGTTTTTCTTTATGACAAAAACATGAACCAAAGTTTTTGATGGGACAACCACAGGAATGTTTGATCTAGCCACCTGGTGTCCTCCTGCGAAACTGGAGTGCTGCCACCTGCTGAGAATCTGGAACCCATGCTTATTTTCTGACACAACTTGGCAGCTCTGTTGCATGATTTGCACAAACCTTTGTAATATAGACATCTCAAGAATATCCCAGGAGTATAGTTGAACAACTTGGATCATATGTAAGCCACAATCACTAGGGGGCAGTGATTTTGAAGGTGATATTGGCATTCACTAGATGGCAGCATGATACAAACCGTGGTCATAATCTTAGTGAACAATTTCTTGCTTTGTGGAGATTAGTAAGTTGGTACAGATTTTGAATTGAGATACTTAATGATGGGCATACAAATAAAAATAAGTGATTTTGAGACAACAAATGCGAAACATTAAAAAAAAATGTTAATCACAACTATGAAATTTAAACTTATACCAATGAAAATGTTGATGTAAGTTTCAATTCTATAGTTGTGAACTTTAATAATAGTTATTATATTATGAACAGACACGTATACTTTTATATTTAAACTTTCTGGTAGTATCTACTACACATGTTATGTAAGAACACTGTAATAATAGCGTATCTTATAGTATCTACTACACATGTTATGTAAGAACACACTGTAATAATAGCATATCTTATAGTTCTACTACACATGTTATGTAAGAACACAATGTAATAATAGCGTATCTTATAGTTCTACTACACATGTTATGTAAGAACACAGTGTAATAATAGCGTATATTATAGTATTTACTACACATGTTATGTAAGAACACTAATAATAGCATATATTATAGTATCTACTACACATGTTATGTAAGAACACACTGTAATAATAGCATATCTTATAGTTCTACTACACATGTTATGTAAGAACACAATGTAATAATAGCGTATCTTATAGTTCTACTACACATGTTATGTAAGAACACAGTGTAATAATAGCGTATATTATAGTATCTACTACACATGTTATGTAAGAACACTGTAATAATGGCGTATCTTATAGTATCTACTACACATGTTATGTAAGAACACACTGTAATAATAGCGTATCTTATAGTATCTACTGCACATGTTATGTAAGAACACAGTGTAATAATAGCGTATCTTATATAGTATCTACTACACATGTTATGTAAGAACACAGTGTAATAATAGCGTATATTATAGTATCTACTACACATGTTATGTAAGAACACAGTGTAATAATAGCGTATATTATAGTATCTACTACACATGTTATGTAAGAACACAGTGTAATAATAGCGTATCATATAGTATCTACTACACATGTTATGTAAGAACACAGTGTAATAATAGCGTATCTTATAGTATCTACTGCACATGTTATGTAAGAACACAGTGTAATAATAGCGTATCTTATATAGTATCTACTACACATGTTATGTAAGAACACAGTGTAATAATAGCGTATATTATAGTATCTACTACACATGTTATGTAAGAACACAGTGTAATAATAGCGTATCTTATAGTATCTACTACACATGTTATGTAAAAACACCGTGTAATAATAGCGTATATTATAGTATCTACTACACATGTTATGTAAGAACATAGTGTAATAATAGCGTATCTTATAGTATCTACTACACATGTTATGTAAGAACACACTGTAATAATAGCGTATCTTATAGTATCTACAACACATGTTATGTAAGAACACACTGTAATAATAGCGTATATTATAGTATCTACTACACATGTTATGTAAGAACACAGTGTAATAATAGCGTATCTTATAGTATCTACTACACATGTTATGTAAGAACACACTGTAATAATAGCGTATCTTATAGTATCTACAACACATGTTATGTAAGAACACCGTGTAATAATAGCGTATATTATAGTATCTACTACACATGTTATGTCAGAACACACTGTAATAATAGCGTATCTTATAGTATCTACTACACATGTTATGTAAGAACACACTGTAATAATAGCGTATCTTATAGTATCTACTACACATGTTATGTAAGAACACAGTGTAATAATAGCGTATCTTATAGTATCTGCTACACATGTTATGTAAGAACACAGTGTAATAATAGCGTATCTTATAGTATCTACTACACATGTTATGTAAGAACACAGTGTAATAATAGCATATCTTATAGTATCTACTACACATGTTATGTAAGAACACAGTTTAATAATAGTGTATCTTATAACTTATTATAATTGTATTATTGGTGCAGTGATGGTGAAACTGCCCCTCATGTCCTTATATGGTAGTTACCCTGATGTGCCACCTACATTTCAGGGTGATTCAGGGCCACCGGGATCTCGTGGCTTGCCAGGAAACTCCAGTTCTAGTTTTAAGAAGCCACCAACAGAGCTTGTGGTGCAAGGCCCTAAGGGTATGAAAGGTTACCATGGCAACAATGGAGAAAGGGGTATGAGAGGTGACAAGGGTGACAAAGGGTTCATGGTAAGGTCATCTTTTCTTGTCTGTTGTCAAAATTTTATAATGTTTTCTGTAGGTTTAGAAATTGCTGTGCAGATTATAGTTTGTGTACGATATAAACCCAAAATCAGTATTTTGAGGGATTTTTCTGTCATTTAAATATTTTCATCCATTTTCTATTATATTTTTGATCGTAAATATATAATTGTTTTTATAAATTACTTGTCATTTTTAGTTAATTACTTCAGATCTGTTCAGCTATTTATTATGCTTTATAAACAATTATACGTTATCATACTAGAATTTTGTGAGGCTTAGTTGGATTTTTTAAATGTATGCTTACGTGTGCATATATCCCATGCATACGCACACACGCACAAATAAATTTGCGTTCCGTTGTTTTACAGTTCACTTTTAACCAGTTTAAATTTAATTGATGCAGTTTTACATGTGGCAGCCAAGAACATTTTATTTTAGGTAGGTTCAAATGATATGCAAATTTTTATTGCTATTGTAGATGCAAACAGTATTTCAGGAAACAAGTAATAATTTTGTGATATTTTAATATCTTTTTGTTTAATATTAATTTGATATTTAAACAAAATTATTCTTGCCGCTTTGGAACCTTCAAGTAATGTCAGGTTGATTATGAAGACAGCTGAAGACATTGTAGGGCGGCAATGATTGGGGTGCCAAGTCTTACACACCCTCTGTGTTGTGACAGGGCCCCACCGGTGCGGTAGGGCGGAAGGGCACGGGAGGAGAACAGGGTAACCAAGGACGGAGGGTGCGTAACCTCTTCATGAACTCTGAATTTATTTTGTCATGTAACAGTGTATGCTTAACCAGGGTTGATAGGGTAGAAGAATGGGGTAACATGAAGGGGTTATAAGTTGCTGTATTTGTGACTACTGAATATAATTAATGATTACATTACTATGTTGCCTTACCTATAAACTTGGTTAATTGAATGAATGTTTATTACAACATAATCAGTATGTACATGTGTTTGTAACAATAATGTTTTACATATCGTGGAAATAGAGACAGTTGAAGTGTTATACTTACTAAGTTGAAGTGTTATACTTACTAAGTTGAAGTGTTACACTTACTAAGTTGAAGTGTTACACTTACTAAGTTGAAGTGTTACACTTACTAAGTTGAAGTGTTACACTTACTAAGTTGAAGTCTTATACTTACTAAGTTTAAGTGTTACACTTACTTAGTTGAAGTGTTATACTTACTAAGTTGAAATGTTACACTTACTGAGTTGAAGTGTTATACTTACTTAGTTGAAGTGTTATACTTACTTAGTTGAAGTGTTATACTTACTAAGTTGAAATGTTACACTTACTGAGTTGAAGTGTTACACTTACTAAGTTGAAGTGTTACACTTACTAAGTTGAAGTGTTACACTTACTAAGTTTAAGTCTTATACTTACTAAGTTTAAGTGTTACACTTACTTAGTTGAAGTGTTATACTTACTCTAAGTTGAAATGTTACACTTACTGAGTTGAAGTGTTATACTTACTAAGTTTAAGTGTTACACTTACTTAGTTGAAGTGTTATACTTACTAAGTTGAAATGTTACACTTACTGAGTTGAAGTGTTATACTTACTAAGTTGAAGTGTTATACTTACTAAGTTGAAGTGTTACACTTACTAAGTTGAAGTGTTACACTTACTGAGTTGAAGTGTTACACTTACTAAGTTGAAGTCTTATACTTACTAAGTTTAAGTGTTACACTTACTTAGTTGAAGTGTTATACTTACTAAGTTGAAATGTTACACTTACTGAGTTGAAGTGTTATACTTACTAAGTTTAAGTGTTACACTTACTTAGTTGAAGTGTTATACTTACTAAGTTGAAATGTTACACTTACTGAGTTGAAGTGTTATACTTACTAAGTTGAAGTGTTACACTTACTAAGTTGAAGTGTTACACTTACTTAGTTGAAGTGTTATACTTACTCTAAGTTGAAATGTTACACTTACTGAGTTGAAGTGTTATACTTACTAAGTTTACGTGTTACACTTACTTAGTTGAAGTGTTATACTTACTAAGTTGAAATGTTACACTTACTGAGTTGAAGTGTTATACTTACTAAGTTGAAGTGTTACACTTACTGAGTTGAAGTGTTACACTTACTAAGTTGAAGTCTTATACTTACTAAGTTTAAGTGTTATACTTACTAAGTTGAAGTGTTATACTTACTAAGTTGAAGTGTTACACTTAACTAACACTCTTCCCATTCTGAAAGACTTGGCCCTGTCAGAAAATATTGACCGATTGTTAACAATACATTTTAGCTGTACAGCGCCATGTATTTGGTTATAAAAACCTGTTCAGAGGTGCTTAAAATTCATCATTGTTAAGAGATAATCACTAACTTATTACTTTCCCAGAATGTATTTATTAACTTTGAAGCAATTCATTACAACTGTGTCAGATGTAGCAAGTAAAAAGGCACCCGAATAAACTTGTGTAAGTGCTTTAAAAATTTTACACTACAAAAAAGTTGGCATATCCCGAAAGTGGTTACTAATTTTTGAATCTATTACATTTGTGACAGGGCTGGACACATGAGGACAGAAGAAAGCGCATTTATAATTTTATTTTCTAAGTTTTATTAATGCAGACATCGTTTACAGCAGCAGATAATGTACTTGGCTCATGCTTGTTACCCTGATTTTTTTCCCACCCACAGGGCAAGAGGGGAAAGGGTGGCCCCGCTGGGTCATATGGCCTGAAAGGTATAAAGGGTGGATCAGGGTTAACCGGGATGCCAGGCTTTGATGGGCTGAAGGGTGAACAAGGAGCCAGGGGGTACGACGGAGAGGACGGCAGACCAGGTCCTGCGGTGAGTTCAATTGCATTGGCTCCCTGTGCGATACCAAAAGATCTGTATAATTACCTACCAAGCCCCTTCATCCAAACAGCCTTCGTATTTACACTCGGTGCTCACCAGACCGTTAGCCAGAAATTACTTGCCAGTCTTAAATTAACCAAAATGGTGCCATTTAGCATGCGAACAGTTTGCGTTGAGGCCACTCGTGTCAATCACAACCAGTTTAGTTTTTCAGTGACAAACCCGTGTCATTTGAGCCATTTACTTAATTAATACTGATCCATTTGATTTGTTTCATGACCAGTTGTTGCAATGATAGTCATTAATGTGAGCCTCTAGACTTGAAACTATTAGTTGATCTAGTGGCCAGCTGTGGCCCCTTCTAAGTTCCACCAATCTTGGCCAGTCAGCCAGTCTTGAGGATGGGCAGATGGGTCTCTGGCTAAGCTCCTGATGCTCACCCCAGAAGACAGCACAGACAGCTTCGGTCATCTGGTTCAAATTTGAATTTTTTTGTTCCCAGAGTCAAGGCAGAGGCTGGAACTCGAGCTTTTTCCGTTGCCACGACAACACAGTAGAATTCACTTCCCATCAGTATTAGATCAGCAGGAAATATTGTTACACTTCGCCTTCACCTGAAAACTTATCTATTTAATATCACCTAGCCTCCTTAACTTCTTAACTCATCCGTCCATTTGTTGACAACTTTTGTATTACACGTGAGTAGGAGTATGCTTAATCTTTTGGTTCTGTTGCGCCACCAAGCTCTGATTCTGTGAGGACATTGGCACTGAAGAAGTAATTTATTTATTATTATTAATTACAATGAACCTCACTATTAAGGTCATCCTTAGGACTGGACTAAAAGGCAGTTTTATAAAATTTAAGACTGGCAAACAATTATTTCTGGCTAAGGACCTGATAGCAGGGCAACTATGTTGCTAAACACTCCATTGTTTTAGGGTCCTCCAGGCATTGGCGGTCAGATAGCCAGTGTTGGCCGGGTGGGAAGAAGAGGACGAAAAGGAGACCCTGGAAGAACAGGTGATGCACAACTTTAGACCCGACTTTGTTGTACATTTCGGAGAAGATCTTAATATAACAAGTCAATTCCTATGTCAATTTGGTCGGCCGGTCGGTCGGCCCCAGCTATGTTTTAGTAAGCTTAACTGAAACAGATGTGACAGACCTCAATCATTTGGACTGTAAGGTAAATTTCACAAAACAACCAGAATACATACAGGGTGAAAGTTTTATTTTTTATTTTAGAAATGATAAACAATTTAATCATCATTTTAATACTGCATTTTGGAGTTATTAACTTGAAAAAAGGTGTTTTGATGCATGTTTGGAATTGAATTGTGTATCATTTGACATGCAAGTACCTAACTTTGATGTTGTCTGTCTTAAACACTTGAATTGTTTGGGTGGGTCAGTTCAACCATCCATAACTTCATAACATGTTGACTACAACGGAAGGCACTGATACAATTGTAAAATGGAAATATTGCCCTTTAACACAACTCCATACCTCCAAAGTTTACCATAAAGTCACAACAGATCACAATATTGCCCTTTAACACATAACTCTATACCACCAATGTTTACCATAATGTCACAACAGATCACAATATTGCCATGTAACACATAAATCCTGTACCTCCAAAGTTTACCTTAGAGTCACAACAGATCACAATATTGCCCTTTAACACATAACTCTATACCACCAAAGTTTACCTTAGAGTCACAACAGATCACAATATTGCCCTGTAACAATATAACTCTATACCACCAAAGTTTACCTTAGAGTCACAACAGATCACAATATTGCCCTGTAACACATAACTCTATACAACCAAAGTTTACCTTAGAGTCACAACAGATCACAATATTGCCCTGTAGCACATAACTCTATACCACCAAAGTTTACCTTAGAGTCACAACAGATCACCATATTGCCTTTAACACATAACTCTATACCACCAAAGTTTAACTTGGAGTCACAACAGATCACAATATTGCCCTGTAACACATAATAATAATAATAATAATAACTTTATTTATACACTAAAATCCAAAGTAGAACTCTGTTCAGTAGTGTTGACAATAGTCGTTAGAAATTATAAGAAATAAATATAATAATAATAATACAAGTAAAACATATAAATACAAAACTGAACTAGAGAAATTAAATCAAAGATAATATTGATGTAAATTATATTATATATCATATGTAGTAAAAATAAGTATATATATAAATACATAACTATATAAAACAACTATATAGTAAATTGCGAGATAAATATATTATAAATATATAGATATGAGTTAATTAATAAGTAACTACAGTAATACATTATTAGTTTCAATTAAAATGTCAGATAAAAAATAAATATGTGGTATGACGACTAAAGTATAAAATTATGACGGCTAAACATTAAAAGCGAGTTTAAAATAGTGTGTTTTAAGACAAGCTTTAAATGTGTCTATGCACTGTATCAGTCGTAAATCTTCCGGCAACGCATTCCAGAGGGTCGGTCCTGCGCACGAGAACGAGCGACGGCCGTACCGCTCAAGGTTGTGCCGCGGTACAGTTAATAGTCCACAGTCAGTTGATCGAAGTGCGCGGCGTGGCACGTATGGTGAAATCAATGACGCGAGGTAGGCCGGCGTCTTGTCGTGAAGGGCGGTGAACACAAGCACGAGTAACTTGTACTGAATGCGCCACTTCACCGGCAACCAGTGCAGGCTATTCAGTGCTGCAGTGATGCTCTGTCGATCGCCCCGCCTAATACGTAATACGACTCTGGCCGCAGAGTGTTGTACCAACTCAAGGCGGTGGAGTAACCGGTCGGATATTCCGTACAACATAGCGTTCCCGTAGTCTATTCTTGAAGTAACAAGAGCATGTACGAGACACTTGGTTGTTCCGGTCGTTAGTGTGTCGCGTATACGTGAGATTCGGTGCAGGTGATAATATGCACTCCGGCACGCATTTGTTACTTGTGCCGCCATCGAGAGATCGGCATCAATAGTAAAACCGAGATCTCTGACGACAGCAGATGTTGGCACTAGTTGACCGCAGACATCGACATGTGTTAGTGTTATTGGCGCGCAGAGGGTGGAGGATTTGACGACAATGGCCTGCGATTTAGACCGGTTGAGTATTAACCCATTGTCGCAGAGCCAGTCGTTGACATCTCGAAGACAGGCCTCCATACGTGCGAGTGCTTCTGCGTGATCGGTTGGTGGAAAGTCGACGTACAGTTGAGTGTCGTCAGCGTATAGATGATGTTGTGTACCATGTTGTTGGAGAATTTTCGCTAGTGGCGCAATGTAAACATTAAATAGTATCGGTCCAAGGACCGACCCTTGTGGAACACCTGTCTTTATGACACTGATCTCCGATGTTTCTTTTTTGACGCGTACCACAGACGTTCGGCCATGCACGTAGGACGCTAGCCAAGCATGTGCTGCACCACAGATGCCATAGCTGTGCAGGCGTCGCAACAGAATAGCGTGGTCAAGTGTGTCGAATGCAGCAGAAAGGTCAAGTAGCACCAGAAGTACACCTCGACGTGCATCAGTCGACTGCGCTACATCGTTGTGGATGCGCAGAAGCGCTGTCTCGGCGCTATGACGTGGGCGATATGCGCTCTGGTAGACTGGATATACGCCGTTTCCCTCGAAGAAGTGCTGTAGTTGTCGTGCTATGAAACGCTCTGCTGTCTTCGCTACAAACGATATGTTCGAGATGGGGCGATAGTTAGAGAGTACATTGGCGTCATCGTTATGTTTCTTCAGTACTGGTATCACAACAGCGTGCTTCATCGCCTGTGGAACCACGGAAGAGGATATAGACGCGTTGATTATACGTGTTACCACCGGAGAGAGAGTATCAACATGCCTGTTGAAGAGCGACGATGGGAGTGGATCAAGTTCGCATGACTTGGCAGCGGATGCCAACACTATCTTCTTGACATCTGTCGGCGACGCAGCCTCAAAGTACATCAGTGGAGACATGACATCTATTGCTAGGTCGACAACTGGCTGCCGAGGCAGATTGCACAGGAGCGCATCAATCTTCTCGGTGAAGCTTCTTTGAAAGCTAGACGTAAGAGCAGAGTCGGTTGCATGAGACCCTTCAGGTAGCGACTTGTTACCGTTTCGGCCAAGCAGGGTGTTGGCAATCTTATATATCCGTCGCATGTTGCCGCCAGCTGCGATGATCTCGGACTGATAATACTGCGACCGTGCCATCCTCAGTGCCTTCCGATAAGTGTTGCGCAGATCCGTGTATATGTGACGATGGACTGTCAGACCAGATCGCCGCCAGTGGCGTTCAACGCGGCGTAATGCACGTTTCGCCTCGGCAAGCTCGCCGGTATGCCATGGAGTCATCGGCCTCACTGTGACAGTCCGTGTGACGAATGGGGCATGGTCGTCTACGACAGTGCGTAGACAAGAGTCATACCGTGCGAGAATGGCGACCGGGTCCAAATCAGGAGCACGGAAATCAGAAGCCGCCAGATCAGCTGCAAACCGACTGTTATTGATCGCTGCGTACTTTCGATACTCAACATGGCGTTTCAGGTGCGTTGGTTTGGGCAGGTGCAGTTTACATTCAATTGCATAGTGGTCGGTGATCATAGTCATCTGCTTAACTTCAGTGGCGATAATGTCTGACGTCTCCGATGTAATAACAAGATCCAGTGTATTGCCACACTCATGGGTTGATCCTCTGACATGTTGTGCAAAGCCAGACGTCTCCAGCAAATCAGCTAGGTTCATTGCATCAGTAGATGTTGGGTCGCCATATCGCGTGTTAAAATCGCCACACACAATAGTCTCACTAGGGTGGGCCGAGGCGATAAGCAACACCTTCCCAACATCATCCATGAAGGAGCGGAAGTCGGATGATGGCGGTCGGTAGACGACTATGACGCGCATGGTGCAGCCAATACGGATGTTCCGCAAAATAACATGAAACACCTCACTGGCATGTGTGTCAACTTCGGAACGTGAAACGAGCTGCAGTGTTTTTTTAAACAGAACACCTACACCACCACCACCACGACGAGCTCCACTACGCGGCTGATGGACTAGCGTGAAGTCATCTCCACACAATTCAGACTCAACAACTGTTTCGTCATCTCCCAGCCAGGTTTCCGTTAAGGCGACAAGGTCCAGCTCGCGCTCATCAATGTAATCGCGCACAAACAACGCTTTGTTTCGAATTGATCTGGCATTGATCAAGGAGAACTTCGTGTGAATGTCACCGTGTGGCATAAAAGGGGCGGCTCTTAGAATTACCAGATTCGCACTGACATTGTGTTGCCGACATACAATTCGTGAAGGATCTTCAAAACGGCTGGTAATCCGCGTTCGGATCGTGCGCTGTTTGCGCGTGCCCCCACGTCTGCCACGCAGAGTTGGACGCACAGTGGACAGTCCTAGACGTCTGATCAATGAATACACTGTGTCAGGTAACCGAGGAGTGACACCCCTGGTGGCAGGACGGAAAGCCCGAAAGACGTGCTGTAGGCACATCGCCGCCAACGGTAGAACAATGCCTGGCTAGTTACAGTTTACCAATTTAGGTCACACACGGGCGTTGTCGGTCTAAAGACCTGTAGTCCACCAGCTTCGTCAGCGACACGGTTGACTGACGGCATTAAAACTTATCAAGATTGTAGACAATGTACACTACCTTGTTATATAAAAACGTTCACCAAGACAGTCACTGCAGTATCACGAGTAAATAGTGAAGTTATGATTGTTCAATTCTTCGTAAACAGGCAGAAAACATGTTAGTAACACGAGCACGATTTGGCTTGCTGCCTGTCAGGCGCTACCGTAAACTACATAACTCTATACCACCAAAGTTTATCTTAGAGTCACAACAGATCACAATATTGCCCTGTAACACATAACTCCATACCTCCAAAGTTTACCTTAAAGTCACACCAGATCATTGCCTTTTAACACATAACTCTATACCTCCAAAGTTTACCTTAGAGTCACAACAGATCACAATATTGCCCTTTAACATGTAACTATATCACCAACGTTTACCATAATGTCACATCATATCACAATATTGCCCTGTAACACATAATTCTGTACCTCCAAAGTTTACCTTAGAGTCACAATAGATCACAATATTGCCCTTTAACACAACTCTATACCACCAAAGATTACCTTAGAGTCACAACAGATCACAATATTGCCCTGTAACACAACTCCGTACCTCCAAAGTTTACCTTAAAGTCACAACAGATCATTGCCTTTTAACACATAACTATACCTCCAAAGTTTACCTTAGAGTCACAACAGATCACAATATTTCCCTTTAACATGTAACTATATCACCAACGTTTACCATAATGTCACAACATATCACAATATTGCCCTGTAACACATAATTCCGTACCTCCAAAGTTTACCTTAGAGTCACAATAGATCACAATATTGCCCTTTAACACAACTCTATACCACCAAAGATTACCTTAGAGTCACAACAGATCACAATATTGCCCTGTAACACAACTCCGTACCTCCAAAGTTTACCTTAGAGTCACAATAGATCACAATATTGCCCTCTAACACATAACTCCATATCACCAAAGTTTACCTTAACCCTCTCGTGGTCAGAACGCCCGAATCAACCCGAATACAGGGGCACATTTAAACTGGTACCGCGAAACATGTCATCCAATAACGGCAATTTATTTCGGCAGTTAACATATAATAATATTGAAGTTTCACTGGGAAGCATCAAAAGTGAGAAATGATGGCGATTTCCGTGACTAAATAGCGTCAACCACCACGCGGTTTTGTAGTCGAACGCAGCGACACACAATTTCCGGTCCCTCTTTTACGCCACGCAGTGAATATTTTAATGGTGATTTTCAGCCAATGAGATTGAAGTTTAACATTTGCTGCGGGCATAAACATGGAAGCACCCAGGAATTATTCCAAAACACGCATCCGCAGGCGATTTCTACGATTAAATGCTAACTTTTGAGCGGTCTATTTTGTTGTAAAGAAGTATTAATGCGCCGCGCAACGAAGCGGGTGGTGTTTTTTAGCTTTGTTGTAATTCTCGACATTGTCATTATGTCGAACTCCAGTAATTCGGACTTTGATGGGATTTTCGAATCGAGTTTATAACGAACGCTGCCATCGAAGGGGAATGTTTTGTACTGTGATTACGCATTTTAAATATAACACCAACTTAATAGTTCAGACGGGATGACGGCTATGATCACAAAGAACGCCATTTTTTATACAATCTTGAAAATACATGCACTCTGAAAAACTGAAATTATTTCAGTTTTATTTACCATAGACATTTAGTTAACTTTCCATTCTGTAGCATAGTAATTTATGAACATTTCATACGCAGCATGTAACCGCTAATTATTAATGAAAAATATTTAAAAAAATGAATTGTTGAAAATTATTTCAGTATTTTATTTTTTTCAAACTAGCAATTCATATTTGGGTAATAAATTGACATATATGTCACATACTTGGCTAGTTACACCAGGAATTAGTTCCTCAAATGTAGTGAAAATTTTACTTGAATCGGATCAAAAATTATTTATTTATTTGCATTCATGCAACCCGAGTATATCGCATGATTCACTCACAGCACATTCTCTCGATTTAATAGGATTCAATAACAGGCACATATTTGCATTAATCTGGCCTTGAGAGGGTTAAAGTCACAACAGATCACAATATTGCCCTGTAACACATAACTCCATACCTCCAAAGTTTACCTTAAAGTCACAACAGATCACAATATTGTCCTTTAACACATAACTCTATACCACCAAAGTTTACCTTAGAGTGACAACAGATCACAATATTGCCCTTTAACACATAACTATACCACCAAAGATTACCTTAGAGTCACAACAGATCACAATATTGCCCTGTAACACAACTCCGTACCTCCAAAGTTTAACTTAGAGTCACAATAGATCACAATATTGCCCTCTAACACATAACTCCATATCACCAAAGTTTACCTTAAAGTCACAACAGATCACAATATTGCCCTGTAACACATAACTCCATACCTCCAAAGTTTACCTTAAAGTCACAACAGATCACAATATTGCCCTGTAACACATAACTCTATACCTCCAAAGTTTACCTTAGAGTCACAACAGATCACAATATTGCCCTTTAACATGTAACTATACCACCAACGTTTACCATAATGTCACACCATATCACAATATTGCCCTGTAACACATAATTCCGTACCTCCAAAGTTTACCTTAGAGTCACAATAGATCACAATATTGCCCTTTAACACAACTCTATACCACCAAAGATTACCTTAGAGTCACAACAGATCACAATATTGCCCTGTAACACAACTCCGTACCTCCAAAGTTTACCTTAGAGTCACAATAGATCACAATATTGCCCTCTAACACATAACTCCATATCACCAAAGTTTACCTTAAAGTCACAACAGATCACAATATTGCCCTTTAACACATAACTCTATACCTCCAAAGTTTACCTTAGAGTCACAACATATCACAATATTGCCGTGTAACACATAACTCCATACCTCCAAAGTTTACCTTAGAGTCACAACATATCACAATATTGCCGTGTAACACATAACTCCATACCTCCAAAGTTTACCTTAGAGTCACAACATATCACAATATTGCCGTGTAACACAACTCCATACCACCAAAGTTTATTTTAAAGTCGCAACAGATCACAAATATTTAAGTAGATTTACAACTACCTTTGTAAATACACCTCAAAACTCACTTGAAGGTGTGACAGAGAAGATTCTGACAGTTATTTCTCCTGGTAATTGTTGGTTCTTGTCCAGGTCGCAACGGTCTGCCAGGGCCAGTTGGCAAGACCGGCCCAGTTGGGCTGCCCGGTCTGGATGGCCTGTCCGGCTTCCCAGGTGCCACCGGCATCTCAATGAAGGGTGACCAGGGGGACCCAGGTAAGTGTCAACCTGTCAATGGTCAACATGTCACGTAAATGTCAACAGATCATCTGTGTCAACTTGTCACCTTACTGTTAATCAAAGTGTGTCAATCTGTTAACAGTGTCAACATGTTGTCGTGTGTCACCCTGTTCTGTGTCAACCAGTCAGCTGTGTATTAAATTGTTATCACATCATATTTATGTAAATTTGTCATGTATGTATCAACTTGTTATCATTGTCAATCAGACATCTATGTCAAACTACCGCCTATGTGGCAGCTTGTCGTGTAACAAAGTGTCAACGTGTCATCTAAGTGTCAACATGTGATCTAAGTGTCGCCATCTTGTTTGAGTATAGATATTACGTGTCATTATCAACCTATCATCTTAGTGCCAAACTGCCAACAAAGATCAAACTTACCAGCCAAGCTGATGACACTTAGAAACGATGTTTCCCTATGAATTAAAAATAATCTGTTTCACGTTTGAATTTGGTTTTGAAAAGAAATTTGAAGCTTCTAATGTTAATCTGCCGTAACAATTCCCATTTAGTAATCAGGAATATTCACAACCTGCCACTGCACTACTGGGGTCAGACCACATTAGATTTTACATAGGCGGCTGTTATATAACCTATCGTGCTGGATGGATAATTTAGTTACAGATCATCTTTAAACTTTCTCAGCTCATGAAACATTAATTAACTGAACTCATGTGGAGGTCAGTTAATTGAAAGTTAAATTCTCTTACCACGTTTTTTCAGAAAATTCACCCAAACCTGATACCCCCAATTTTGCCCCAATCTGGTGACGGATTTTGAAATATTGGTGCATTCTGCAAAATAGCCACCTTACGAATATGCGAGCAAC
Source organism: Escarpia spicata (assembly GCA_963995525.1). Lineage (NCBI taxonomy): Eukaryota > Metazoa > Annelida > Polychaeta > Sabellida > Siboglinidae > Escarpia > Escarpia spicata. The sequence continues at coordinate 5,163,008 of OZ023207.1, forward strand.
TAGCGCATATTTATTGCTCTCTCATGAGAGATCTAAGGCAGTAGTACATTCAGTATTCACAGGACTAACATGTCCCATGTACAAGTAATGGCGGACGAATCCTTAATGTGGTCTAACACCTACTCAAAACACGACCACTTGTTTTACACTGATACATCATCATAAACTGTATATTTAGACTCATCCCCCGGTGGTGTACCATGGAATGTGTTTGTGCAGGTATACCCGGCTTGGATGGCGCCCCGGGGCAACCAGGGTATGACGGACTACTAGGGCTGCTGGGAGAAAAGGGGGAGCCAGGGAGGAGGGTTGTGGGCCCTGAAGGGGAGGAAGGAATCCCAGGACTCGATGGGCTGTCTGGCCTTCCAGGACGCAGAGGTAAGTTACCATGGCAACAGTGACATCCACAGCAGTTGTTAGGTGTGTAGATGAACAAATGTGTTTGTGCGAACAAAAGAATGCACACGCATGAGTGCATGTATGCATGTACACTCACTACATTCACCCCACACACACCTAACATACATGTTCACACAGTAAACATGCACGCATGCACACGCATGCATGCGCATGCAGACACGCACAAATGTGTATGTATCCATGCATACACAAACCAAATACCGACACGTGCACACTATCCATGTACATACATCTGCATGCACGGACGCACACACGCACACACACACACAAGTTAAACTGGTGAAGCAACATCACTTTATGCAGTGCAACAAGGCGTCACAAGATATGTGAGAATATGGCCAGAATAACCTTCTAACATTTTTATTACTCACTGGATAATTGAAAATATTTACAATCAAATGTGGGCCAACTCAGATCTTGAAACATTGCCCGATTTACGTAAAAATTCAATTTATAAATTCTAAAAGAGGCCTACATTATAGAGTGCCATATTGAAATTATGGTAATACACTAAAACCTACTTAAAAAGATGTCTCTCCACCATTGCATGACTATGTTTGCTTCTGTTTGACGGTTGTGATAATAACTCGCCTCTTTTTCAGGTGACCCTGGAGTCCCCGGCTCCAAGGGGTGGCCTGGATACGCCCCCTCCTGGTCCGGTCCGAGAGGGTTCTCCGGTCTCCCCGGCCCTGATGGAGATGACGGAGACTCAGGCAGGGACGGAGAGTTCGGCCTTGACGGGTTGAAAGGTCAGTTCTCAAATAGTTGTTTTCCTGTGACCCTGTCGCCATGGGTGAGCTTACTTACGGCTTATGGATCCCTTATTCTGCATAGCGCATGCACAAATGTCTGCCCTATCAGCCGCCCTCTGTGCCGCCGCTGCCCAGGATTTCCACCCAAATGCAACTCGTTCTTTCGCCATCATTCGTCACCACATCTCGTTTACTTTTTCGATCGATCTCAGTGTTTCCCCTGGGTAAAATGATGGCCGCCGAGGTGGCAGGGATGGGGTACGTGAAAGATTGCTAGTGGGGTCCGGGGCATACTCCCCCGGAGATTTTTTTAAACTAGCTATAAAATGGTGCATTCTTAGGTATGTTTTAACCTTTACTCTTGAATATAGAGGGGAAAATACAAAACAACAAGGCATTACTTGTAAATGTAGTAATCATGATTGATAAAAGACAGTAATCATGATTGTTTCATCGTGTTGAGGTTTCCATTTTGACGCTAGTACTCAGTAGAGGTGTGGTTTCCACTTGGCCACTAGTACTTGGTTGTGGTTATGTTTTTCTTGCACTAACCCTTGGCCTTGTTACCACGCTGACAGAGTCAGTAAAAAAATAAAAAGGTAAGTTCTTATAAAGCGCAGGACTGCTGAAAGCGCTTTACACTTTTCTCCCTGACAGACCTGGTCAGTCGAACACCATCTTGACATCTCTGGGAAGCATCCAGGGGTATCATCTGAAGACTCTTTCATCATCACCTTTAAATGATTATAATATTATGATAAATTGGAGGTTTATGTTCCAAAGATTATATATTATTTGGTTCTAGCATGCTATGCAATTAATCAAACAGTCATTTCTGGAATGCCACACAAGTATGTTTTTATTAATCGCAAGAACGTTTCTAAAATTCTGTCCTTTTTATTAAATAGGATAAGTTGTTTAGTATATCAAATTTCTGTGCAAACATCATTGTCTAACCCAAGTTATTGATAACCCATTAGTATACACGGTTTTGGGCAGTAGGCGTCTTTTATGAGATGTGAACTTTGGTGGTTTATAAGTAAATATTTCACTCAAATCAACTTTCCCAAACGTTTATTTGCACAACTTTGTCGGAATATGTATTATATATTTAACACAAAGATATATTATGAATCACATTCTTTATTTTGCTTTCAAAAAAACGGCGTAGAACATTAGTTGAATAGACTTGACACTGTGTCTGTGGGCATTTGCGTTGAATCTGGACCCACCTTGAATTGATTTTGCCATTATAACTTGAGTTTTGCTTAACTTTGATACCTCGGTGAGATAGTTCCATCATTCAACATTATCCTAGTTCCATCATTCAACATTATCCTAGGCATATTTACCTTTAAGAATATTGCATCTTATGCCCATTTGAGGCGTAAATAGCACCCCAGTTTGTATAAATATACGCTGCTTTATCATAATAGCTCTCATTTTACGCGCCCTGTGCGGTAACAGACTAGTGCAAACTGGGTCACTATTTGAGCTTCAACAGGGTCCGGATTCGATACAAGTGCCGACTAGTGAATAGGATGCACGGTTTTTATTTGGGCTTCAAAAGAGTCCAGATTCGACACAAGTGTCGACTAGTGACGTAGTGCCATCAGCCTGCATGGTTTTCACTCCCACCACCGTCATAAACCAAAACGCAAGTTATCGTTTGGGCGCCATTTTACATGTACATGAATGTCTAGATTTCTAGTATGTCGAAACTCCGCAAGGTGTCACCATTGGAGACACCGGAGATACCGTAGGAATATTCCGTGATTAGACAACTGACAAGCGATATCTTTCACGTTGTCCAATGGAGTTAAATCCTAACCGCTCTGACCGATGTTATCGTTAAGACAACTAAACGATGTTGCCACAAATCTGTGATTTTGCAGGAATATAAGTGACTTTGTGGTGTCATTTCGCACTACTCGCCGGCGCTGAATATATCGCGAAAGAACGAAAAAATGGGCGTACAAAATAGTTACGAGGCGGCAATTTCGGCAAATTTTGGGCGAGGCGGCATAGAAAACCGGCGAGGCGGCCCGCCTCGCTTGTTATATACCAGGGGAAACACTGGATCTCTTCGCCACAGGTGTCCAGTTCATAACTATACAGCACTCCTTTGTACTTTTGAATCTAAAGATATGGCCAATAAAACTCCATCGCCCAGCCTTGGTGATGTCTGTTATCCTATGTAGTTGTACATTTTCATACATATATACATGGATAGGAAGCCTAACGTTAAAAGGTCTATTTGACGTGAAGCACGGCCGCCATATTGCTTTCCCTATTGTTACGTGTAATGATTTTGCCCCCATATTTTTTCAACAATGTTACGCATTGTGTCCACATGTCACGTTTTCTCACGTATCTGTAACAAAACGAGTGCGTATGTGTCCACAAATCTTTCTTTTAAATGATCCTCCTCTAATTTAATTTGAACCTGTCACCAAACATGACGTAGGTATTGAAGCACAAAATGTGACGCATAATCACTGCACTAAATCATCCTCTCGCCTCTATTGTCAATGGTTTGGGGAAAGCAAGATGGCGGACAATGGCTTCACGTAATCACCTTCACTTCCTATCCATGTATATAGTTCATCGTTCCTCGATTTCAGTTATCTTTTCTTTTCTTCTTTTCCCACACTGCTCTCTCCACCAACTGTCTCCATTCCCTCTATCTTTTGCTCTCTTTCTCCTCTCCTCTCCTCTCTCAATCCTTCCAAGTCTCCTTACACAGTCCTCCCATTGCAGTCTAGGTCACCTCGCCTCCTTTTCCCCTCCACTCTCTGGACATCTGCTTTCTTTGCAGCCATTCTCTTCCCATTCTCTCCACATGCCCGGCTCACTTCAGTCGACTCACCAGATTCTTCTTAAGTTTCAGTTCTCAAGGTCAATATCAAATAAACCTTGACACAATTATTATATATTTTCCTACATTCAAAATAACCAATCGTGCTTCCTGTTAATAAGTATCAGTATAAAAGACCAGTCAGCCTGTCTTATATTAAAGGGAGACAGTCTGTTTGTGTACCCACAATTAGCCATCTTAATCATTTGTAACAGGAAATCTGCTGAATTGGCTGCATTGAAATTGGGAAAATGGGAAACCGTTGAACACCAAAGTGTATTGTGGTCAACTCAGCCCACCTCGGCAATGTTACTAATAAAGCTTGTTTTGAAACAGGATGTTCCAATTTGAACATGTCGCACATAGAAATGTTCAAATTGCGAACATTGTTACACGCTTACTAAACATAATTTTGTGGGCATTCTACCTTCACCATATAGTTTTATATTAAGAACATTATATTAATAAATACGAGGAATACAATTTGCCTCCTTATAAAATATTAATCGGATTCCAGACATATTGTTTTTAATTATTTCAGACATGATGTTTTTTTCAAGTAGCAAAAGTAAAAAAATGATATGTAGCTGCATCTTATGAGAAAATGTATTTGTTTGAAACGCGATGTGTCTGACCCTCAGGAATCAAGGGTGACGACTGTGGGGTGTGCCCCCCTGCACGCCCCGGGACAAAGGGTAACTTAGGGAATGCTGGACTACCAGGTAAGTTTTCTCGAAACCTCGGTGACCTTGGGTTAAATTGTTCATAATTTACTGGCACACTTGGGCCATCTGGAGAGACTTGGAAATTGCTATGAGCGATTTGGGGTATTTTACAAGCACATTAACAGTGAACCTAATTTTAGTTAGTTCTATTTACTTATATGCATTTGAAAGGTTTTAGTTATTTATAGTTTAATTTGTTTAGATTTTATATCCAATTCATTGATTCTTATTTAATTGTTTTATCAAATTGTATTGTATCTACTGTAGGCCCTACTCGTCAGCCTTCATGTCTGCCAATGGAATAAAACTTATTATTATTGAAAAACCCATTCAAAGAAATATGTTTACCACATACAAAATGATAATGAAAATGTGTTAGCCAATATATTGTTCCTATTCATCATGCAGTAACCCTTTCTTTCCCGAGCATATAAGCATCCATGAATGCTACAATCTGGGAGGAGACGAATATATATATATATTTGAAAACTTGCTTCTATTTTGTGTACACTCGTTCTAGCTGAATAACATTATTTATGCATGTATCTGATGCACCAACACACGAGCTGAGTCACATGGGATGCATAATTACGTAAAACAATACTGTTTCTTTTAATTATCACACGTTATAGATATTTATCCTTTCTGTTTGTAGAGTTTTCCATGATATATTTATTTTGTATAAGTACTTATAAATACAGTGTTTATCATTTATATTTCTGGAAACATGCTGTTGAAAAATCTGAAAATATGAAGGGTTTCATGCAAAACACGATATATCCATTTTCTTGTTTTTGAAAAAAAGACTCATCCTCAAAATTTAAATAAAAACTTGTAAATGAAGTCAACGTATAATGGAATAAAAAATCAAAGACAATGGTTGCAAAGTCAGAAATATATTTTGAAGATTTGCTATACAAAATATGATATTAAATGGTTTTGTTATCAAAATGCGGTATATCCACAGCGCACACCATCACTCCGCGTAGCTGCACATGCTCATTGGCTGAGAATGTTTTGATTAAAAAGACGGAGGGCGCTTATCACGTTTTGAAAACAAACGTTTTTTTGTGCACGTCATTTAATGGGGATTTATCGGGTGTTTGTATAAATTACGTAGCATCCTAGCTCAACAGGTGTCTAAACAAACATTTTGTCCTTGTTTAGGCAACATTTTTAAAATGGTGTTTATAGTGTTTTGCCCTGAAACCCATATAATCTTATGTTTAATTATTCTATTATTGTGTATGATTTTGACAATTATGTTTATGTTGCAGGTTTTCAGGGGTTGCCAGGTTTGCCGGGAGCCAGGGGAAGACTGGGTATCAAGGGTTTGCCTGGTTTACATGGGCTTGATGGAAGAACTGGGCTGACGGTGATGTTTCTGGGTTGACAAATATGAACCCTATTTTATCAGACCCCTAAAAATTATATGTTGTCAAAAAATGTTACAATGCAAACTAACAAATGATATGCCATCTGAATATGTGTAGATTATTATTTCTGAAATTATGTATATATATCAACTAAAGACACATTCCTTGTAAATGCTGACATTAATAATTAATTACACACATGCATTTAAAGAAATTCTTTGTAAACTAATATTACATTCAAGATGCAGAGCTTCCAAGTTGAATGAACCCTCTTCTGCAACATAGTGTTGTAAAGGTGAGTCGCCTTTCCAACCGACTCCAGCAAACCTGGTGACATCTGCAACTGGTAGCATGCAGAGGAAACATTGATTTTGCATGCCAGCAAGGCACTCGGTGCAGTTTTTTTTTAAGTTTTGGAATAAAATCGGGAGATTTGTATTCTCATTCGGGAGATCAGGAGATCTTCTAGATTCTGTCAAAATTCGGGAGATCTCCCGCCAAATCGGGAGACTTGGAAGCTCTGAAGATGTATCAAAACGTAAAGTTCTTCCATAATTACATTCTCTGTATAATTTTCTCTACAACGTGTAAACAACTTAATTGTGTACACAATAATGAGATTATGTAAAAAAATCAAGCATGTTATCATTAAACTGGTGTACCAAACATTAGTGTACAATATAATTTATGCCATACAACATGACTTTTAAGATAACAGAGCATCATATGTTTAAAGTGCAGCTTTACGGAGACATTTGCAATGGAATGCTTTGAAAAATATCTTCATTTTTATTCAAATGGAAAGGTCAACTTATTTCATCGATAAATTTGTCATTTTTGTAGGGTGTAGGAGGCAAGCCAGGGGGCATCGGACCCCAGGGGCAGAAGGGAGAAGTGGGTGACTTGATCATCCCCCCTAGTCGTATTGGCCCAAAAGGGGAGAGGGGTGACTTTGGTACCCCCGGTCGTCAAGGTATCGATGGTCCAGCTGGTCCTTCTGGTGCAAGAGGACCACATGGTCCCTCAGGACCCAACGGTCTGAAGGTGAGTTATACAGAAGACCACATGGTCCTTGGGACCCGGGGATCAGAAGAGGAGTTATACATAGGACCACATGGTCCCTAGGACCCGTGGGTGTGAATGTGTTATACAAACAACCACATGGTTCTAAGACCTGCAGGTCTGGAGGTGAGTTATACAAAGGACCACATGATCCGCCAGGACCCGTGGGTGTCAAGGTGAGTTATACAGAGGACCACATGGTCCCTAGGACCCGTAGGTTTGAAGGTGACCTATACAGAGGACCACATGGTCCTCAGGACACGGGGATCTGAATGTGAGTTATACTGAGGACCACATAGTCCCCATAACCCTTGGGTCTGAAGATGAGTTATACAGAGGACCACATGGTCCCCAAGACCATTAGTTTGAAAATGCATTATACAGAGGACCACACGGTCCCCATGAAGGTACTTCAATACTATGTGTACCAGTAAATTATGAGAACAAAAGTTAAAAACAAATTATTTATCCAACTCTGCCACAAAACCGAGACTTAAAACTGCTAGAGTTATATAATGTTGTTATAATGAAATTAGCAAATTATTCTATCAATGTTTGTACATATTCCTAATAAAAAAATTAAAGTAATATCAAAACTGATATGCAATTATATTTATTTATTTATTCACAATAATATTTGCTTTTTTGTAGATAGACATGTTACAAAGTGTATTCCTTGATATTTATTTTCTACTATTAAAATTTTTTCTTTTAAAAGCCACTTTTTTATATAATTATTCATCTTTTAAATAAGTACCATTTTCGTTCTACTAAGCATACAGTATGCTTAACCAAATAATTGTGACACAAAAAATAGGCTAAATTTTGCATTCCAGTAAGTGAACACCCATTTTCTGGCGTTCCTGGGTACAGTCGTCCCAGCAGACGTAACTGGCAGGTGATTTATGCAGCCACATATGAGCAAGAGGACACTGTAGAGTAACAATTTAGTTGGACCTTTTGTTTCATCACTGACCAGAGAATCTAATGTGACATTGGTAGACATGTAATTACAATGAGGGGTTCAAGGGTCAATGTTGGCATTGATTCCTGTCATAGTGTCACACTGCTAAAAGGGGGTGAATGGTAATTAGGGCATGTATGCTTAATAGAAAAAATTCAATACTTCATATTTTAATTGATAATTAACCCTTTCATACTTTGATACGTAAAATTACATACCAAAAATAAATGCCGTTGCGACTTTGATATATATTATATACAGTGAATTTTCCACAAAAATGTGTTTAGGGGCGTCTATTCGCAACTTTACGGTAAAGCCAGATCAAGGCAGTCTTGTGCTTCACAGTAATAGCGGCATTGTTTACTTTCAATGGAGTTAACGCGACATTTTCTTCAAAAATCAATGCAATCTGTCGTGCAACAACAACGGCAGAAGTGAACACTGCTGCACATGTGTATTTTAAAACATAATTTGAGACCAAAAATGACAAGGAATTCGGTGGATTTTAAACTGATAAGTATAAACAAATGTGACGAGAGCCGGTGCTTTTGCACCTTTCAGCAACTCACACGGGGAATGAGGCCATTGACACGAACTTGGACACATCTGATTTTATGTCCGACTGGCAACAAAATGACGTCAACAAATTTTGAATACACGATGCGTTCAAACAAAGTAAACGTTTTATATCGTGATTTGGATTATGTGCCTGAACTTGGACTAGAATGATGAGTGGGACTCTAGTGTATTTGACACATGGATTCTGTGTTCTGAGACACTGTCATTGTGAGTGTACAGAATCTGCCAAATAATGCAACGACACCAACAGACAGCGCGGAAAATTATCTTCTCTGTTTTTTAGTGACATGTTCAGCAATTGTTGATTTTCATGACAAGTGCTGTGTAGGTAGCTGTAGCAAACTAGTCACATTGATGCAGAAAAATATTCTAACGTGCACACAGTAGTACTGTTTCAAGAAATTTACATAGTTCACCAAACTAGTTTTTTAAATGTACATTCATTTTTAACATTTCTGTACATTTTTGTTGTTGCTTTCCTTAGTAACTGCCATGTATCTGGTTTTGTTTTTAGTAATAAATTGTGGCCTATTGGATAGCTCATTTATTTAGGTTTCATAAAACGTACAATTTATGGGTTTTCTTGTTATGATGTCGAACATTGAATCGACGTGAGAAATAGGATTACATTGAGCAAATTTTCATCACGGAAATTTAAGTCTGAAACGGTTAAAACTGGCTAATCATGGAAGACGCTGAAATAAGATAACAATAATTTCATTCTTTCAGCACTAAAACAGCTATTTTTCCACAGAAATATTTCCCAAAAAATTGTTTTGAGGTGCACAGTAATATAAATTGTATAATTATTATCATTGTACTACAATATTTATAGCTATTCTATTACAACAAAATGATGCTTCATTCAGGTTTTTAATTATTAATGAAGACTGGAAACAAAACAAGAATCACGAAATTAGGGCATGTTTGCTTAATAGAATGAATATGGTATGTTTAACTTTATTCCACAATAAAATAGCTAATTTTTATCCATCGTATTTAGCTGTTTTGTTCCTAATAACAAGATGTTAACGACTGCTGTGTCCTTGCAGGGTGACATTGGCAGGCCGGGCTTGGATGGGCTGGATGGTCTGCCCGGGACCCCGGGTCGGCCCGGACGCAAGGGCCAGATTGGCACTGACTTTGAGGGCCTTCCAGGGGTGAAAGGCGAAGAAGGATACTCTGGACTGAATGGGCTGTCTGGACTGAAAGGGGAAGAAGGTACAGTCATTTTAGGCTTAGTTAGTGTCTTGTTAGTTTTGGATTATTTGTTGAAGAAACTAAACCACATGTTGTAAGATAACATTATATGGTATATGCATTTACGCAATGCAACAAGTCAACAACAGATATGGTAGAATTTGAGGTCTTAAACATTGCCCCGTTTACTTAGCCTATACATTCTAAATAAAGGCCCTCATTATAAAGCACTACATTAAAATAGTGGTAGATAGGCTTAGTTAGTGTCTTGTTAGTTTTGGATTATTTGTTGAAGAAACTAAACCACATGTTGTAAGATGACATTATATGGTATGGGCATTTCTGTCAAAATCGCAAAATTGATGGAACTTGACCTAGACATCTGGCTATTTTTGTCAGTTGCATAACAAGCCTGTTCAACTTAATAATAATAATAATAATACTTATATAGTGCCCAATCGATTGAAATTTTACATAAAAAAAGAAATGCTAAGAAAATAAACGTACAAAATATTCCCTTAACCCTCTCGTGGTCAGAACACCCGAATCAACCCGAGTATGCCTCACGGCCAGAACGCCCGAATCAACCCGAATACAGGGGCACATTTAAACTGGTACCGCGAAACAGTGTCATCCAATAACGGCAATTTATTTCGGCAGTTAGCATATAATAATATCGAAGTTTCACTGGGAAGCATCAAAAGTGAGATATGATGGCGATTTCAGTGACTAAATAGCGCCAACCACCAAGCGGTTTTGTAGTCGAACGCAGCGACACACAATTTCCGGTCCCTCTTTTACGCCACGCAGTGAATATTTTAATGGTGATTTTCAGCCAATGAGATTAAAGTTTAACATTTGCTGCGGGCATAAACATGGAAGCACCCAGGAATTATTCCAAAACACGTGTCCGCAGGCGATTTCTACGATTAAATGCTAACTTTTGAGCGGTCTATTTTGTTGTAAAAAAATATTAATGCGCAACGAAGCGGGTGGTGTTTTTTAGCTTTGTTGTAATTCTCGACATTGTCATTATGTCGAACTCCAGTAATTCGGACGTTGATGGGATTTTCCAATCGAGTTTATAACAAACGCTGCCATCGAAGGGGAATGTTTTGTACTATGATTACGCATTTTAAATATAACACAAACTTAATAGTTCAGACGGGATGACGGCTATGATCACAAAGAACGCCATTTTGTATAAAATCTTGAAAATACATGCACTCTGAAAAACTTAAATTATTTCAGTTTTATTTACCATAGACATTTAATTAGTTTTCCATTCTGTAGCATAGTAATTTGTGAACATTTCATACGCAGCATGTAACCGCTAATTATTAATGAAAAATATTTTTGTAAATGAATTGTTGAAAATTATTTAAGTATTTTATTTTAGTCAAACTTTAGCAATTCATATTTGGGTAATAAATTGACATATAATATTATTATGTCACATACTTGGCTAGTTACACCAGGAATTAGTTCTTCAAATGTAGTGAAAATTTTACTTGAGTCGGATCAAAAATTATTTATTTATTTGCATTCATGCAACCCGAGTATATCACATGATTCATTCACAGCACATTCTCTCGATTTAATAGGATTCAATAACAGGCACATATTTGCATTAATCTGGCCTTGAGAGGGTTAAATATAGATACTAAAACAAGTTTAAAAAGAGATATAAAAAAATGTAAACAACTATACTAAGACATTCTAAAAAAATACTTTAAATACATTCATTTATACAAGAAGAATGGTCATAAATATGCTAAGAAACTAATAAAACAAGATATATTTATCTAAAGAAATCACATAAAATGTCCTCATCGGTGAATTATTAAAAAAATCTTGTTTAAAAGATGAGTTTTCAAGTGTTAAACACTTGTAGTCGATGTGGGGGGCCTGACTAGATTTAGTTTGGCACTTTTTCCTGTAAGTTGCTTGGTATAGTGTATATTTAAGTATACATCGAGTCTTCAACCAATATTTTTTGCACATAACAAATAACCACTGTGTGTGGTCCTGTCCTTTAGGAGACCAGGGCGAACCTGCTCCACGCATCTTCCTGGACCGCTACAAGGGAGAACCAGGGGAGATTGGGCTGCCTGGACTGGACGGAAGACCAGGCTGGAAGGGAGCCAGGGGTGAGTGGGAGAGAGAAACAGCATCAAAAACAAGATATCTGTTGATATTTTGTTCATGGACTGTGAGTTTTGGAAATATCTCCTGAGCTCTCTGGAACTTTCCAAGAGTTTTTGAAGTCTGTATAAGTTAATTTGAATTATCCTCACATTCTCTAGAACCTTTCACCAGCTCACTGGGACATTATAGAAATGTTCTGGAACATTCTTGTAGTTCTAGAATTTTCCATGACTGCTATGGACTGCATGCGTGTATGCCTGTGTGCGCATATGACCGACGTCACACCCGCAGTCTCTGTCACCCAAGTGAAGTGTGCGTGCATGTGTGCATGTAAATGACAGATGTCACACCCGCAGTCTTTGTCCCCAGGTGAAGTGTGCATGTAAATGACAGATGTCACACCTACAGTTTCTGTCCCCAGGTGAAGTGTGCGTGCATGTGTGCATGTAAATGACAGATGTCACACCCGCAGTCTCTGTCCCCAGGTGAAGTGTGCGTGCATGTAAATGACAGATGTCACACACGCAGTCTCTGTCCCCAGATGAAGTGTGCATGCATGTGTGCATGTAAAAGACAGATGTCACACCCGCAGTCTCTGTCCCCAGGTGAAGCGTGCATGCATGTGTCCATGTAAATGACAGATGTCACACCCGCAGTCTCTGTCCCCAGGTGAAGCGTGCCTGCATGTGTGCATGTAAATGACAGATGTCACACCCACAGTCTCTGTCCCCAGGTGAAGCGTGCCTGCATGTGTGCATGTAAATGACAGATGTCACACCCACAGTCTCTGTCCCCAGGTGAAGCGTGCGTGCATGTGTGCATGTAAATGACAGATGTCACACCCGCAGTCTCTGTCCCCAGGTGAAGCGTGCCTGCATGTGTGCATGTAAATGACAGATGTCACACCCGCAGTCTCTGTCCTCAGGTGAAACGTGCATGCATGTGTGCATGTAAATGACAGATGTCACACCCGCAGTCTCTGTCCCCAGGTGAAACGTGCGTGCATGTGTGCATGTAAATGACAGAAGTCACACCCGCAGTCTCTGTCCCCAGGTGAAGCGTGCCTGCATGTGTGCATGTAAATGACAGATGTCACACCCACAGTCTCTGTCCCCAGGTGAAGCGTGCGTGCATGTGTGCATGTAAATGACAGATGTCACACCCGCAGTCTCTGTCCCCAGGTGAAGCGTGCCTGCATGTGTGCATGTAAATGACAGATGTCACACCCGCAGTCTCTGTCCTCAGGTGAAACGTGCGTGCATGTGTGCATGTAAATGACAGATGTCACACCCGCAGTCTCTGTCCCCAGGTGAAACGTGCGTGCATGTGTGCATGTAAATGACAGAAGTCACACCCGCAGTCTCTGTCCCCAGGTGAAGCATGCCTGCATGTGTGCATGTAAATGACAGATGTCACACCCGCAGTCTCTGTCCTCAGGTGAAACGTACGTGCATGTAAATGACAGATGTCGTCACACCCAGCAGTCTCTGTCCCCAGGTGAAACGTGCGTGCATGTGTGCATGTAAATGACAGAAGTCACACCCGCAGTCTCTGTCCCCAGGTGAAGCATGTGTGCATGTAAATGACAGATGTCACACCCGCAGTCTCTGTCTCCAGGTGAAGCGTGTGTGCATGTAAATGACAGATGTCACACCCACAGTCTCTGTCCCCAGGTGAAGCGTGTGTGCATGTAAATGACAGATGTCACACCCGCAGTCTCTGTCCCCAGGTGAAGTGTGCGTGCAAGTGTGCATGTAAATGACAGATGTCACACCTGCAGTCTCTGTCCCCAGGTGAAGTGTGCCTGCATGTGTGCATGTAAATGATAGATGTCCACCCACAGTCTCTGTCCCCAGGTGAAGTGTGCCTGCATGTGTGCATGTAAATGACAGATGTCACACCCACAGTCTCTGTCCCCAGGTGAAGCGTGTGTGCATGTAAATGACAGATGTCACACCCGCAGTCTCTGTCCCCAGGTGAAGTGTGCGTGCAAGTGTGCATGTAAATGACAGATGTCACACTCGCAGTCTCTGTCCCCAGGTGAAGTGTGCATGCATGTGTGCATGTAAATGACAGATGTCCACCCACAGTCTCTGTCCCCAGGTGAAATGTGTGTGCATGTAAATGACAGATGTCACACCCGCAGTCTCTGTCCCCAGGTGAAGTGTGCATGCATGTGTGCATGTAAATGACAGATGTCCACCCACAGTCTCTGTCCCCAGGTGAAATGTGCATGCATGTGTGCATGTAAATGACAGATGTCACACCCGCAGTCTCTGTACCCATGGTGAAATGTGCATGCATGTGTGCATGTAAATGACAGATGTCACACCCACAGTCTCTGTCACCCAGGTGAAATGTGCATGCATGTGTGCATGTAAATGACAGATGTCACACCCGCAGTCTCTGTCACCCAGGTGAAATGTGCATGCATGTGTACATGTAAATGACAGATGTCACACCCGCAGTCTCTGTACCCAAGGTGAAGTGTGCATGCATGGGTGCATGTAAATGACAGATGTCACACCCGCAGTCTCTGTCCCCAGGTGAAGCGTGCATGTAAATGACAGATGTCCACCCACAGTCTCTGTCCCCAGGTGAAATGTGCATGCATGTGTGCATGTAAATGACAGATGTCACACCCACAGTCTCTGTCACCCAGGTGAAATGTGCATGCATGTGTGCGTGTAAATGACAGATGTCACACCCGCAGTCTCTGTCACCCAGGTGAAGTATGCGTGCATGCATGCGTGTGTATGACAGACATCAGACCCCCTGTCTCTATCCCCCAGGTGATGTGTGTGTATGTGTATGACAGATGTCACATCTGCTCGCTGTCTCTGTCTGCCCAGTGTGTGCGTGTATATGACAGACATCAAACCCATTCTCTCTGTCCCCCAGGTGAAGTGTGTGCATGTGTGCATGTATATAACAGACGTCACACCTCTCTCCCCAGGTGAAATAGGTCCCACCAGTCAGCCTGGCTTACACGGACTGCCTGGCCTCAAGGGCCAGCCCGGAGATCCTGGGACCAGCGGCAGAGGGCGCAGAGGACCGAGGGGGTCCAAAGGCTACCCTGGTATCCCTGGAGATGTTGGATTCCCAGGAAGTTCTGGCTTACCTGGTGATCCAGGACTGAACGGCTTTTCTGGTCCAAAGGGTTTCCAGGTGAACAGTGTTGTAATACGGATCTTATCAGTTGTTAAATACCTGTGTTGTTCACTCTTTGTCTTGTTGACATGGTCAGTCGTTTAGTGCCAACAAAATGAAAACAGACAGATTGAAGTCATGGATATGGGGTTGTGACCCAGGGGTGGTTTGTGATGGACACGGGTTTGTGACCCAGGGTGTGTTGTGATGGACATGTGGTTGTGACCCAGGGAGTCTTGAGATAGACATGGGTTTGTGACACAGGGTGTCTTGAGATAGACATGGGTTTGTGACCCAGGGTATCTTGTGATGGACATGGGGTTGTGACTCAGGGGTGGTTTGTGATGGACATGGGGTTGTGACCCAGGGGTGGTTTGTGATGGGCATGTGGTTGTGACCCTGGGGTGTCTTGTGATGGACATGGGGTTGTGATCCAGGGTGCTTGTGATGGACATGGGGTTGTGACTCGGGTGTCTTGTGATGGACATGGGGTTGTGAGCCTGGGGTGTCTTGTGAAGAATGGACATGGACAACATATATCAGAATTGACCAGGTAACCTGGTTGTTGCCAGATACCATCGCTAGTAATAGATGCCTGTACTTTACAATGTAAATAAATGTCTTGGCTTTTGAAAAATAAATAGATACCTATATTTTATAAAATAATAAATGCCTGTATTTTACAAAGTAAAAAAGTAAACAAATACCTGTATTTTGTAAGACAATAAATACCTGTAAATACCTATGCTCGAGAAAGGAACATAATTAATTATTTCTTCCCAGTAACTCATCCTGCTGTGTGCCCCACAGGGCGAGGCCGGAATCGTAATCAAGTCGCCCTTCCCAGAACACCTGACTGGCCCGCCTGGCCCAAGAGGGAAGAAGGGCCAGCATGGGGACCCGGGCCGGGGGGGCTATGATGGGGAGCCCGGGCCAGAAGGATCCCCCGGAGAAAGAGGACCCGTGGGTAAGTGGAAGGACCACTACTTAGATTGGCGGACAACATTTCATGTTACACCCAGTCATACAGGATAAGGATACTTTTATTTTTCCAACAGTATTTAAACAAATACAAATTATGTAAATATATGCACACATATATACCGTATACTGGCATATGTAACAATATCGAAATACCCAAAAAAATACAACTGAAGATACGTAGTCAGCCAAATATACATTTTGCAAAAAAAAATAGCTGTGGGATGGGAGACTCCTACTAAGATCAAAACTGATCGCTATCGTAGGAGCCACATACAGTCGTTGACATTATAGATGCCCGTTTTTAGTCATGGACTGCCTGCTTTTTATTTAGTTTTAATTTATTTATTAACTTATTTATGCAAGCAACAACACGGAGACAAATATAGATATGAAAAAGGCCAAATGGATGACGTTTGTTTATTATGGGTAACCAGTGTATAAGCCTTTTTGGCACACTAATATTTAAATAAAAGAAATGTGGACTCTACAACCCAATGCCAGGCCTGTGACTGAGCCCATACTAGTCTCCTGAGCATCAGGCTGTTAGAGCCCACATTTCAACATATAAAGCAGCAGCGGTATTCCTAGAACAATTGAAAGGAATGACATGTAATCACAGCAGAGCTTGTTAAGTGTAGTTAATTTTAAAGCCAACATGATTAACTAAAAAGTGCCTTTCTGAATACCACGCTATCTGCTGCCAAAAACACTAAATCTAAAATTATTATAATACCAAATGTGGGAGTATTTCGCCCCGATATGTACAATTCCATACCATTCCTAAATCGAAAGTGGAAAAAGGCTTGCGACGTCTCTTGCAATAAAACCCCGTGAACACATCCGGTGCAAACCCTATGCTCACAATCAACTATAAATGTGGGGAAAGCATTGAGACCAGCAACCCCTTCCAATAACGATGCACAAATCATGACTATACATCAAACATACCTGGACGAAAAGTAGGGAGGCGGGTGGGTCAAATTAGACAAACGTCTGCCCCTTTATGCTTTCGCAAATGGAGTGCGGGATCAGCTTAGGATGCTCCTGAGGGACGCGCTCCAGAGTGCGCTGATTGGTTGATTTGATTCTCCCAAGGGAGTAATTAACATGTCCTTGCATAAATTAGCCTCCTCTGATGGGAGGCCTCCGTGTGCTGTTGTCTTGCACAAAGTCCAGTATGCAAATCGGCTGTGCCAGATGTGCATACCAACATTTACTGTTTTAGCCCACAATTACGTTACAAAGTGCAGTATAATACAGTATCAGTTTTTAGCAGAACATACTTGAAGACTACACCATCAGGGACCATTTTACTAAAAATTGAACTCGAGGACATCCATCATTACATAATCCGTTATTACATTTGAGAAGTTTCAAAATGCAACTTGGTTGGACTGACTAATTTAATAGAAACAGAAACAAAATCATTAATAACATTTATACATATATTCTATATTGTTTCATCGTTTATATTAAAAACTATGTAATTATAAATGCCATTGCGTTCTCCCTAATTGTTACGCAGTATGTAATACTATAAAATATACTATGTAATTAGATGTTTGTATTTCTGTATGTTTTATTAACATTGAATTATAATTATTGGTATTTACTACAACTGTTATTCAATTTTCGTATTATTAAAAGAGGTGGCAACCATGTTAGCGACATGCTGTGTCTTAATGGGAGTCTCACTGACCTTTAGATTAATGTTTAATTATTCCATTTTGTACATTTATGGTCAAAAATAAATGTCTGACAATATCTCACATTACACTATCAACAGACCAATTCACTAAACTAATGAGCTCGTAAGAAAATCCATCATTAAACATCAAACTCGCTGTTTTACCGAGGACATTATTTCCGCAGAACACACAATGAAAATATTCTAGTGGTGCCCCCTGGTGTTGATAGTTTTCTTAATACAAATCCAATATTTGTAATGATTTGTCTTAGAGGGCTTGGGTGTGTAACACATTCGATACTGTAATTAGAAGTCTAAAAACGGTAACACTTGGAGTGTTAGAGGTCTAGGAACTGTAACACTTGGAGTGTTAGAGGTCTAGGAACTGTAACATTTGGAGTGTTAGAGGTCTAGGAACTGTAACAATTGGAGTGTTAGAGGTCTAGGAACTGTAACACTTGGAGTGTTAGAGGTCTAGGAACTGTAACACTTGCAGTGTTAGAGGTCTAGGAACTGTAACACTTCAAGTGTTAGAGGTCTAGGAACTATAACACTTCGAGTGTTAGAGGCATTTAACATTTGGAGTGTTAGAAGACTAAAACTGTAACACTGTTAGAGGTCTGGAAACTGTAACACTTCAGGTGTTAGATATCTAGGAACTGTAAGACTTGAGGTGTTAGAGGTCTAGGAACTGTAACACTTCAAGTGTTAGAGGTCTAAGAAACATAACACTTGTGGTGTTAGAGGTCTAGGTACCGTAACACTCGGGTTTTAGAGGTCTACCAGCTATAACACTGGAGGTGTTAGATGTCTAAAACTGTAACACTCAGAGTGTTAGAGGTCTATGAACTGTAATAAGTGGGGTCCAGAAATTGTAATTGAGGGTCCTGGTTGTGTAACACCTTCAATGTTGTACATTCGTAGACTTGCCAGCATGCACTATGATGACGTGATGATAGTGGACTGTCACCAATCCAGGTGGTAGCATAGTGACAGGTGAATGCTTGTTGCCCAGGTGACAGTGGCTTTGACGGTCTGGCTGGGCTGAAGGGTGAGCGTGGGGACTCAGGACGATCGCAGGGTGGACAACCCGGTAGACGGGGCAAACCAGGACAGTCGGGCAGACCAGGTGAGTAAGGTTATTTCTAGGGGCTGGGTAAAAAAGATGTTCATTACTTGTTGTGTTGAATATCTAATGCGTTCACCTGTGAAACACACGTATGTATATAAACAGTTTTTGCTACAGTGAAACCTGTCTTATTTGACAGTTGCCCATAACAAAAACCTCTTTACAATGGACAATTCAAATTAAAACAAATTTATTCAAACAAACACAGTATTGGTTGCAATAGCCACAAAATAATTGTTGTAATGACATAATTATATATGTTGATATCTCCATTACAGTTACGTATAGAAAACAAGTCCTGCTAATACAGTCACCTCTCTATTCAGGTCACTTTCGGCAAGCTCCAAGGGTGACCTTAATAGAGAGTATTATGCTAATATTTTATTGGAATTTTTTTTTAATTGTAATTACCTACATATAGAATAGTAGGTGGACATTTAATAATCTTACAGCACTCCCACATTTTTTCCATTAAAGTTCTGTATAGGAAACCAGTCCCGCTAATCTGGTCACCTCGCTATTCAGGTCGCTTTCAATAAGTTCCTAGGATGATCTTAATAATGAGGTTCCACTGTATAATGCTGAAATTTTATTGGAAACTGTCACCACTTAGAAAAACATTAAACATTCTTACAACAGTCCCAAGTTTTTTCCATCACAGTTAAATGTACAGGACACTTGTCCCACTGATAAGGTCACCTTGCTATTCAGGCCACTTTCGGCAACTTCCAAGGGTGACCTTAATAATGAGGTTCCACTGAATTATGCTAAGATTATATTTTTTTAAATATTGTAATTATTGTCTACATTTAAAAAAATGGGTGAACATTTATATATATATATATATTATTTTGAGTGCATGTATTAGTATTTATGTATGTATGCGTGTGTGCGCACATGCACTCGTGCATGCTTGCGTATGGTGTGTATGTAGGTATGTATGCATAGGTATGCATGTCTGTAAATAGAGAAATAATTAGTCTAATTTATAATTATCTCATTTTAGTATAATTAATAGTTTTAATATGATTAACTTAATTTGTCTACATTTTATCTGTAGTTTCTTTTTTGCAGTTTTTATGATATACATTAAATCGCATGAATTTAGATTGTACAGCGCTTTGAGCATTCTATGGAAATTGCACCCTGTAAGTAGTAAGTATTATTGTTATTTAATATTCACTTGTGTTACCTTGCAGGATTGCCTGGGTTCAAGGGTGAACAAGGGGTCTCTGGTCTGCCGGGGTTACGTGGTTCTGAAGGACCAGATGGGAGACCAGGGTATGCTGGAGAGAGGGGTCCTCAAGGTCCGGATGGACGTCCAGGAAAGGTGGGGACCCAAGGCAGAGACAGTCTGCCAGGATTTCCAGGTTGGTATAATGGTGTTGTCGATGACTGTGCCAATAACATAAACATGCCGTTTTCATAAAAATCAACATTTGTGGAAGATATCCATATTGTAACTCCCTACCATTTATATTTGCCATGTTATGCAAATAAATTGTGAGAAATGTTGGTTTTAGTGAAGTACTTAGTTTCCAAACGAAAACATAGCATCCTGCAAAATTTGCTTTTCGTTAAGCATGCTAGCGGTTGTAACCAATGAAAAACACTTGTTGACTCACATGATGTATTTGCCTTGGGAAGTCACGCTCAATTCTCGTAAGTCGTACACATAGATTAGCGGCTAGATCTCTCAAGATTCAAATCGATGCATTTTGGAATGGATCGTTAACGGCCCTGGGACTATACCACAAGTAATCTTAAAAATAAATACGCTAAAATTGGATCGTCGGAGCATCATTTCTAAGGCGAGCGATCGCTATCGCTCCCTATCGCTATCGCTCTCGCTCCCTGTTGGTCTCGCTCGCTCCCTATTGCTCTCACTCTCCATTGCTCCCACTAGCCACTCATGTAGAGAGCGATTTATCACTCGTGTTAATTGCTACAATTGCTCGACAGCAAATTTTGTTCCAACATCGACTTAACTAATCATCAGCCTCGTTATACTGCTGACATTTTCTGTAACATCTTCGCTTGGACTTCCTGTGTCAAATGTATTATTAGCATGTAACTTTTTTAAGTTATACCAACACTTGATATCCTAAATTAATCTGCTCGAATTAACCTGTAATGGATACCACCGCCGAACATGTCATGTTAGAACTGGGCTGTAGTGTCACCAGGCGGACAAACACGAACACCACCAAGTGGATAAAGACAAACTAATCAATCGGCTAAATTATTGTTTGTTTCTCGTTCTATATTCAGCCAGTTTAGTCAATCTTCTCATTTATGTATGTTGTGTGTATTTATTTTATAGTTTTTATGTTATCATTTATCACAAATTAACTGTTTGAAGGAGAGGGTCACCAAGCAAGTCCTGCAACTGGAACACGGGTCGCAGCCAAAAGGTTTCTGAGAGATTTCTAGATGACTGAATGTGTTGACATAATGTAGCTGATACCAGCGTGGTTCTTGTAGGGCTAAAGGGGCAGCCGGGTGACGAAGGGTTACCTGGGCTACAGGGCAGACAGGGTAAAGAAGGACTAGCTGGGTTACCTGGTCTCGAGGGTAAGTATACACCAATGCGTGTACACATGCATGCATTAATGCACTCGCTCGTACAAATGTATGCACATAGCAATAAGTTATTCTAGTTGTTTCCAGCGCTCTGCAACATTCTTTTAACTGACTGGTCTGTATTATTGTGGTTACAATGTTATCGTCTTATGAGGTCTCATTCAACTTGTCAGCCTTTTTCAGAACATTACTGCCAAACTGACCTTTCTATGCTGGCATTGAGGGTGGTCACTACCAGGGTGCTTGTCATCCTCAGTGGTTCTTTTACGTCCCAAATTGAGACGGGACCGACATTAACGTGATCTCCAGGTGACGAGGGATACACTGTTCCCAATGTTGAGACTTGAAAGCCAGGTTTTTACACCAAATATACCATGCCTGCCCGGTCCAGGTTTTTAACACGGTGCAAGCTAGGCGGAAGTGCTAACCACTGCACTGTCACACTCTCTTAAAGCAGAACCTGGAGCATTGACATGTTATCTACAGGGTCAAAACAACTTTGACCAAAGCCCATTTAATTTACCATTTCATCTTCCATATGCTATGTAGTATCATCATGTTGAGGGTTTCAACAGAGGCGCAGCGCAAATAAAAACAATATATTGGACATTAAAATAAATACATAAAAATTAAATGTAAATTAAGTGTTGTCTTATACAATGTTCACTGCGTGACTGAGAGGCCCGTGAGGAGAGTTCTGAATGACCCCAATTTAGGGGCCTGCTCCACCTCAGTGGGACGATTGTTCCAGTCTACAATACTTGGTAAAAATGACATTTTAAATTATTCTGTACTGGAACAAGGTTAAATAAAACTAAACGGGTGTGTATGTTTGGAGGTTGTCCATTCATTTTTATTGTTAAAACGTCAAAACTTTCTGCCCGAAACTCTTAAATTTTAACAACAACATATTCATTAAACACATTTGTATACAATATTCTAAATGACACAACACGTTAATATAGATATAGTTTATGGCATGATTTTATGATAAAAACAAACGGACGACCTCCCTTTAATAGATAACGGTTTTTTAGAATGTCCGGAATCAACTACCACTCACAGTGTGCCGATGCACTAGTGTCAGTCAGTTTGACCCTCTCATGGTCAGAATGCCCGAATCAACCCGACTCCCATTCATGGCCAGAATGCCTGAATATGCCCGAATACAGGGGCACATTTAAACTGGTACTGCGAAACAATGTCATCCAATAACAGCAATTTATTTCGGCAGTTAGCATAAAATATTGAAGTTTCACTGGGAAGTGTCAAAAGTTAGAAATGATGGCGATTTCCGTGGCTAAATAGTGCCAACCACCACGCGGTTTTGTAGTCGAACGCAGCGACATACAATTTCCAGTCCCTCTTTTAGACCACGCAGTGAATATTTTAATGGTGATTTTCAGCCAATGAGATTAAGGTTCAACATTTGCTGCGGGCATAAACATGGAAGCACCCAGGAATTATTCCAAAACACGCATCCACAGGCGATTTCTACGATTAAATGCAAACTTTTGAGCGGTCTATTTTGTTGTAAAGAAGTATTAATGCGCCGCGCGACATAGGTGGTGTTTTTAGCTTTGATGTAATTCTCGACATTGTCATCATGTCGAACTCCAGTGATTTGGACTTTGATGGGATTTTCGAATCGAGTTTATAACAAACGCTGCCATCGAAAGGGAATGTTTTGCACTATGGTTACACATTTTAAATATAACACCGACTTAATAGTTCAGACGGGATGACGGCTATGATCACAAAGAACGCCATTTTGTATAAAATCTTGAAAATACATGCACTCTGAAAAACTAAAATTATTTCTATTTACCATAGACATTAAATTAGTTTTCCATTCTGTAGCATAGTAATTTATGAACATTTCATACGCTGCATGTAACTGCTAATTATTAATGAAAAATATTTAAAAAAAAATAATTGTTGAAAATTATTTAAGTATTTTATTTTTGTCAAACTAGCAATTCATATTTAGGTAATAAATTGACATATATGTCACATACTTGGCTAGTTACACCATGAATTAGTTCTTCAGATGTAGTTAAAATGTTATTTGAATCGGATCAAAAATTATTTATTTATTTGCATTCATGCAACCCGAGTATATCACATGATTCACTCACAGCACATTCTCTCGATTTAATAGGAATCAACAACAGGCACGTATTTGCATTAATCTGGCCTTGAGAGGGTTAAAGTGGCACTGAAGATGCATCTTTTTACAAATTGTCTTAACATTCGATAATTATTAATATTTTAATTTGGGGTCATATAGGGGAGACCGGGGCAAAGTGGATTGGATATCTTTTGCCACAATTCTCCTGGCTTAATGACAGAACGGTTCATTTATACGGTGGAAGTGACAGATGAACTTATTTTCTGTAAAAGATGTTTTTTTCAGATCCTGCGAACTGCCACCATTTTTGGCTGAAGGGGGTTGAAAATATTTTTTTAATCAGATTTACAGTGCCCTAGTATCAGGGCACTGTAAATCTGTCTGAAAGACTAACTGTTACATTAAATATAACAGTCTGTGTTGTAATTATTTCAGTGTTATGCTTATATAATGCCTGATGGTTGCAGGCCAACATCAAACAAAAAATAATTTAATTCAATTGTTCTTGTCTTAGGTTACCCTGGAGACCAGGGTCTAGATGGCCAGGAGGGGTTCCCTGGCCCTGATGGCCGCAAAGGCTACCGTGGCACAGACGGGAATCCGGGGCGACCGGGCACACGGGGCGAATCAGCCGCCAGGGGGGCGAGGGGACGACCCGGTAACCCAGGACTGCCAGGTGAGATTGTCACACAAAGTTGTGAACCATTCACAGTGTCCCAACTTCGTTAAAGGGATGTAGTCTGTTTGTTTACCAGGAATTAATGGGTGTAGTAATTTCTAACTGGAAGTCTTCTGTGTTGACCATAGAAAAGTGAGCATCATTGAACATCAAAGGCTATAACAGTTAAGTCAGCCCGACTTGGCCGTACTGCCAATAACGCTTGTTTTGAAACTGGATGTTTTGTTTACTATTTAAACATACACCCGGGGTCGTGCCCTCAACTTACGACTGTTGTTTACTAAACGCAATGTGGTAGACAGTATACCTTCAACGCAGTCAGTATAGTCTTAATTAATACATCTTTAATTAATACATGACAAACTAGGAACAGACTACGTCCTTTTATAGTTATCTCCACAATTGATGGATCCGCTGTGTAGCGGTTTGCCTACGTCACAGTCAGAATTTTGCATGTGACTTCCGTCAAGCTTTGCCAACAATGTTGGTCAAAGTTATCTATGTGTCTTTCATTACTAGGGTGGAATAACATCTGCTAGATTGACATTTCAAGTTCTCAATTAAGCCACTTTGTCTTATGTTTTTGTTTTATAAATAAATATAAAGAAAACCTGTGTCAGAATTTCAACAAAATATACCACGGAATGTCCTAAAGCTCCATGGGTTTGGCATCCATTTTCAATGGCTAAACAGACCTTGGCAGTAGGTCACGTGATGGATAGGTCAGTTCTGTTGTTAGCATACGAGATACGATTTGCTAAAAATCTAACCTGTTGAGTTTCTTCACATGTTATTGTACATGAAAGTTGTAATTGTGATGTAATAAAATGTAATATAATATGTAATTTAATGTCATAAACTATAATGTCTAATGTATTCTTCATTGTTCAGTAAAATTGTGTGCATTGATGTAAATTTGTCAGCTATTGAATTTTAAAATGAGCATTATTTTTGGGGAGAAAAAAAAATTGTGCTTTATAAAATAAAAATATTGTTATAAAAATTTATATCACGTTCACAGGTTTATCTGGTCTGGACGGAGAACGAGGTTGGGGCGGTCTTCATGGCTTCCCAGGGGAGAAGGGTGCAGCGGCTTACCCAGGTGAGTCCCTAGTGTCACCACACTGTCACATAGTGTCACCATTGTGTGCATGTCAAGGCATTTGTTTAACTCGCTTGTAACTTGTCAAGTAATTTACTTTACTCACATTTACAATTACCCGGTAGATCAAGTAATTTACCTAACACTCATTCATTGTTACATCAAGTAATTTACTTAACTCTTTTTATCCCAGAAGCCTGTCCCAAATAAGCCTCCTTGTTCCCAAGCACATTTGCTTTCGTACTGATGTCATTTTTTGTCTGTATGGTCTATGTTCATTTGTATTTGTTATACTTTTTTTAGCAGCAAGCACCAAAAAGTAAATATCAAATGAACACTAATAAAACTATATTTGTAATGGTGTGACTTATAAGTGTAGGTATATATTAACTTTATAATAAAATTGTATTATAAATGTTTAAGTTCATACATACTTAAAATAATTACAGACATCTGCACATATAAGCTTTTGACTGCCATTGAAAACCAAAATCACTAACATTTCTAATCGTGAAAACGTCGACCATCCGTCCTCTGCGTCCGTGAAAACCATCAAAATAACCGCCACCATCAAACTGAGTGTTCAAGTACAAGACGCATCCAGCCGTCATAAACTTTGTTACCAACTTGTACTTGACTTCAATCGAGTGAAAACAACCGCTGAATTACTGTCCAAAAGATCGTCCGAATCATCAGAAAACGCATGAACGTCGCGGTCACCATGCACGGCATCAATGGCGTTGGCCGCTTTGCAACAAAAGTGATAATTAGTAGTATATTTATTCACTTAAAATGCTCAAAATCATTGTCGAAACTTGCAACTGACAAGCGTAAATAAAACGGAAGTGTTCTGGCCAAGTACTCGTACACACCTCTTGTGACGTCATAAAGATATGTGCACGTTTTCTTGAGGTAATTTTATAGGCCTACGCAGCTATGTGAAAAGTCGTAGTGGGATAGACAGGGTAACTACATGAAAAGTCATACTTGGTATGATAATAACCCACATTCACGTTTATATCAAGTAATTTACTTAACTCTGTGGCTGGTGTATACCTGTAGTTAAGTCATTAACCGGCTGTCACTTGTGTCCTTGTTATATATATATCTCACCATTTAATGCATGGCAAATCATTTATATACTCTGTTATTTCAGTAACTGTCAAGTAAACTACTTAACTTGCTGTTATCTAGTCATTGTTATATGTGTCAAATAAACTACTCAACAGACCTTTATCTAGTCACTTCTGATCATATTAAATTATCTACTTAACCCACTGTTACATGTGTTACTGTTCTATACATGTCAAATCGTCTACTTAACCCACTGTTACTTGTGTTACTGTTCTATACATGTCAAGTCATCTACTTGACCAACTGTTACATGTGTTACTGTTCTATACATGTCAAATCGTCTACTTAACCCACTGTTACTTGTGTTACTGTTCTCTACATGTCAAGTCATCTACTTGACCAACTGTTACATGTGTTACTGTTCTCTACATGTCAAGTCATCTACTTAACCCACTGTTACATGTGTTACTGTTCTCTACATGTCAAGTTGTCTAATTAACCCACTGTTACATGTGTTACTGTTCTATACATGTCAAGTCATCTACTTAACCCACTGTTACATGTGTTACTGTTCTATACATGTTAAGTCGTCTACTTAACCCACTGTTACATGTGTTACTGTTCTATACATGTCAAGTCGTCTACTTAACCCACTGTTACATGTGTTACTGTTCTATACATGTCAAGTCGTCTACTTAACCCACTGTTACATGTGTTACTGTTCTATACATGTCAAGTTGTCTACTTAACCCAATGTTACATGTGTTACTGTTCTATGCATGTCAAGTACTTAACCCTCTGTTACCTTTATTACTATCCTATACATGTCAAGTCGTCTACTTAACTCGCCATGGTCCGTCCCCCAGGTGCTGATGGTCTGCAAGGGAGATCGGGTCTCCGAGGCCTCGATGGTTTCCCAGGAACTAAGGGCTCACCGGGTCTTGTCGGGCTGCCCGGCCCAGATGGACCATTGGGTGACAGGGGAGAGCCGGGCGTGCCTAGCCTCGACGGGATAGACGGGCAGCCCGGAAGGAAGGGACCACTGGGCGAGCCTGGAAAACTGGGCATATTTGGGCAACGTGGACGTCGGGTCAGTACTCTCTCTCCCCCCCTCTCCCTCTCTCACCCCCCTCTCCCTCTCTCTCTCTCTCACTCTCCTCCCCCTCTCCCCCATAGACAGTGGTGGATATTTGTGTATGAAAAGACTGCGCATTAATTGCTGTGTGGCTGAATACTTCCCAGAGATTGAGATGGTGTTCGATTGAGCAGGTCTGCCCGGGAATAAAGTGTAAAGCGCTTTGGGCAGTCCTGAGGACTGGATACTGCGCTATATAAGAACTTACCTTTACTTTTACTTTTTTTACTAATCTAACATTTCGATGTCCACTTTATTCACCACAAATAATTCCAGATTAGAAAATACACACAGATACGAACCAACACATTAAGAAACCACAGACGATCTACGAGTCAAAATTATCTCGTCTTTCAAGGCTTCACTTTTTAAATGTTGCTTCAATGTCGGCAATAAATCAGAAACTACTGCAGACATTTCAACTAATGAAGTGTTGTTTTAAAGTTCATGATATGTGGTATCCATTTTGTGACTTCATACTCACTTTGCGACTTCATACTCACTTTGTGACTTCATACTCACTTTGCGATTTCATAGTCACTTTGCGACTTCATAATCACTTTGCGACTTCATAATCACTACGATTTCATACCCACTTTGCGACTTCATACCCACTTTGCGACTGCATACCCACTTTGTGGCTTCATACCCACTTTGTGACTTCATATCCACTTTGCGACTGAATACCCACTTTGTGGCTTCATACCCACTTTGTGACTTCATACCCACTTTGCGACTTCATACCCACTTTGTGACTTCATACCCACTTTGTGGCTTCATACCCACTTAGCAACTTCATATCCACTTTGCGACTTCATACCCACTTTGCGACTGCATACCCACTTTGTGACTTCATACCCACTTTGCGACTGCATACCCACTTTGTGACTTCATACCCACTTTGTGGCTTCATACCCACTTTGTGACTTCATACCCACTTTGTGACTTCATACCCACTTTGTGACTTCATACCCACTTTGTGGCTTCATACCCACTTTGTGACTTCATACCCACTTTGCGACTTCATATCCACTTTGCGACTTCATACCCACTTTGCGACTGCATACCCACTTTGTGACTTCATACCCACTTTGCGACTGCATACCCACTTTGTGACTTCATACCCACTTTGTGGCTTCATACCCACTTTGTGACTTCATACCCACTTTGCTGTGGTAAGTCACATAGATACGCAGCAATCAAACATGCCTTGCAACTCTGCCTACTGTTCCAGGGTGAGCCCGGCTTCCACGGTTCCCAAGGCCTGGCTGGGCTGAAGGGGAACCCCGGTGACCCCGGTCCAGACGGACTTCCCGGCTTCCCGGGCATGCTGGGAGAACAGGGCAGGGACGGCTTCCCAGGGTCACAAGGTCAGACGGGACAGCAGGGCGAAGAAGGGTACCCAGGGTCCGAGGGGTTCCCAGGACTGGATGGACCCTCCGGGGAGCAGGGTCAACCGGGGTTGCCGGGACTGAAGGGTGAAGAAGGAAATGGGGGGCGCGATGGACTGTTTGGGCTGCCAGGGCGGTCAGGTCCTGTAGGTAGGTGGAAGGGTGATCCGGGGTCAGCGGACATGCTTAATTTATTAATTTACAAATTTTCTTGATGTATGATTCTTTGTTGTATTGTTCTTAAATTCAATTAAAGTCGTAAACCATAGCCAATAGTGGCTCCTTACGACGTAGATAATTAGAATTAGAATTAAATAACTTTATTCCAGAATATTACATCCATATAAAACATAATTAACTTAATAATAAATTAATGATCAAACCAGGAGTACATGTCT
This sequence comes from Escarpia spicata, assembly GCA_963995525.1. NCBI lineage: Eukaryota > Metazoa > Annelida > Polychaeta > Sabellida > Siboglinidae > Escarpia > Escarpia spicata. The sequence continues at coordinate 5,192,534 of OZ023207.1, forward strand.
AGTGGTGTTATTATTAAATAACAAAACTTTCTTATTTCACAACTAGAAAAAATGTAACATAAGAAAATTAAGTTATTTAATTATTTTTCCGACATGACGAACATTTTCACGGGTGCTATTATTGTATTGTAATACACCATAGAGCACTTTGTGATTGTGGCGCTGTATAAATATTCCATTTTTGTATTAATATATCATGCCTATTTATATAATTTCCATAGAAACTGTCATGTATTTTAGTTGCCCAAAATAAGTTCTAGTCTTTTTTCGTAATCTAATCTATTTACTGGCATATACCTGTTATTATTTTGTTAATGCTATTAATCAGCTGTATGAATATAATATCTGGTGCCACCTAGCGTGTGTAACATTAATTAAAAAATTGACGCTAACAGCCGATCTGGATCGTAAGAAATCACCAAAATCCCACACCATGTTATTGGTGGTGGTGAGGATGGTTTAAACCAATGCTGATTTTTGGTTACCATGGCAACCATTATGCAAATGAGCTGTGATTTCATATTTTGCTTTGTTTTCACCTAATAAACAAGTGTAGCAAATTTTGTCAAGATTTTTTTAATATTAAGGGAGATATGGTATATGCCTCTTTTTCGACCAGCCCGTAGCCTTAAACCAATGCTGAATGCATAACGTTTTCTTGGACTGCCAACTTGTGACTCCATCCCTAAGTCGTGATATCGTAGTCATGTGACATGTCTACATCCCCAGGTCTGCGAGGCGAGCCAGGGTTACCAGGACCAGATGGAGAACCTTCAGGACCGGGTGAGTGGAGCTGTCTTGATAGGGAATATACTTCTTAAATGCATTGTAGGGTGTTTGGAAGTGCCCCAATCTCAACTCCCTTCTCTGTTCCAATCATGTCACATGATACATTCAAGTGGGGTGCAGGGATCAAGTGGTCACTGCCAGACGGCTCAATGGAGGAAGTATGGTTCGAATCCTAGGGCCGACCGATTGGTGGTTTGGTAGCGGTGTCATCTGCCACGTCTAAACTTGGGCAGTTTCATTCACCCTAGGTTGCCTTTGTCTCTTCGAAGGCCTACTGTAAGCTGTTTGTCCCTTCTATCTGGTGTCTATGCCAGGGGAAGTAAAAGATCCCATGCAGGGAAATGGAAAAAATCTGTAACAGACAGGATCTCATTCTCTATACTCCTTTGGCTTTATTGTCCAAAAATGGACCCTGCCAAGTTTGTCCAGCAGTCGGACCGATCATGCCGTGCATTCTGGGTCAGGAACCAAGTCAAGATCAACGTGATTGCAAATACGGTATTATCTTTGTTATTGTTTTGCATAGAGAGTTGATATTTCCAGAGATTGAGTCTGTCTATGTAAGGATTCTTTGGCATTGCTAAAAAGGTCATGAAAATGTTTTAACTGGAGATGCAGTGTTGCTTTGTTATTGTTTAATTTAGAGAGTTCAAACTTCTAGAGATTGTGAAAAAATCCAAACAATGATTATTTTATAATTTATGATGATTTTATCGGTCACTTTGGATTATAAATGAGCCTTTTATAATAGAAACTACATAAATAACCTATATATGTACTGCAGTAAGGTGACTACGAAAATATGACAAACTTTCTGTTCTTTCAAAGCACTGGTTACTTTCTCTTCCATGCCAGAGATTTTGACAAAGTTTACAGAACACAGTGATTATTTATAATTGATGTTGTTTTGGTGGCCAATGTGGACTATGAATGCATCCTTTGTAACATAATCTTGTCATAGATACCCTATTTTATCTACACCACAGAGATATGTAGAAGTTGCTATTCTAATAATAATAATAATAAACTTTATTTATACACCATCAAATCCGCTGTTTGCATTAGTATTGGAATTGTAAGATTGTATTTGTATCACTCATATCTATACTTGTTGGGGCTGAACAATACATAAGTATCACACTTCATTCACCCCAACACTGTTGCTTTTTTTATTGTTTACATCTTGCAAACGATGCATATTGTAATAATGGAATGTGTATTCTTGATTGTTGTAAATAAATTACTTATTATCCCTAGTATTAGAAATAAATAGAAATATTTATTATGGGCTCAGTCACAGGCCTGGCATTGGGTCGTAGAGTCCACATTTCTTTTATTTAAATATTACAGTGTGCCAAAAAGGCTTATACACTGGTTACCCATAATAAACAAACGTCATCCATTTGGCCTTTTTCATATCTATATTTGTCTTCGTGTTGTTGCTTGCATAAATATATTTATTTGATATAGCGCGAAATCCAAATTTGTTCATGGCGCTTCACAACATATTAAAATACATAAAATAGTGTAGGATTTAAACAAAATAATGTATTAAGAATATTAATAACAAGAATGATTTTAAATAAACACTGTATTTGACTGTATGTTTGTAGGGCAGAGAGGTCAGAAGGGTAACCCAGGATTCCCCGGGCAACCCGGAGTCTCTGGGTTGAAAGGAGAGGCAGGGTGGCCAGGCAGGGATGGACTGGCTGGGCTGAAGGGGGTGCCAGGGGAGCCCGGGGTGTCGTACCCAGGGGTCAAGGGCAACCCAGGACTACCTGGACTCGCTGGCTTCCCAGGTAGGTTCTACATGTAGTTTTTAGGTGTACTATCGAATGTGAATTGAATATGTTTATTTCAGGTAAAAACCATAAACAGTACATATAAATAGGTGTAAAAAGTAAATAAGCTTTAAATATTAAATTTTGTTAAAACAAGTTTACCTTACCTCTCCTCTTTGGGCCTTGTGGCCCATAAGGCTGCTGTGTGACTCCGCCATCTTGCCCTGTCAACGGCTATGTGTCTTGCTTGGCTCCAAGTTGCCCAGCCCAGTTGGTTTCATTCTTATTCCACTATGCTTCTCCATGTTGTTTTTGGCCGACCAACTTTTGTTGTTCCTTCCAGTGTCCATGTCAGTGTTGTCAGCTAGTGCAGTCCTTCTTTCTCAGTTTAAAAAGTAATAAAAAAATTTAGAAATAATTATGTAAAAGTAGAATATAAAGGTACTATTTTCAGTATGGAGTGCTTTTTCTAGCTATTCCACTTCGGTACTTTAACAGTGTCTCTACAATTCCACTTAAGCTATATCATGTTATTGTCAGTGATAAACACACATTTTCTAAAACATAAATATTCTCGAATAGCAGGGCATCAAATGTGTCAATAGCATTACTAATAAAACATCTTGTTTCACTGTTTACCCACCATACGTGACAATGTTCTGCTCTACAAAGATTAACTGCACGGTCTCATTGTTTTATCGTAAGTTTGTGTTGTAGTACAGACTAAGACTGTTCTAACATTTTAATTGCTTAAATGTATGTGTTTTAAATAATCAACCGAATTTTTTAATAAACTGGAACGTCTTTAATATGAATATTTTCGTTCCAAGTTTGTTGTTCAGATTAAATTTTGAGGTAAATGAAGTGTTCACGTAACCTGGAATATTAGCATTTGGAATTACGATGCCATGAAATGATGACTCCAGATACCAATGTCTCCAGATTATCGAGGTCAGGATTAACAAAGTTCCAATGTGTTATAAGAAGGAATATACTTTTATGGAACGTATGGAGAAGCAATTATATTGTTCACACTTGTAAATAGTGACATGATCTATTTGTCGAAGCTGTGAAAAAAAGGATAAAACAATTATTTTATTTACAGTAATATTCTTTTGGACATTACACTAATTTGATATGGCTGCTATTACATGCATATATTTGCATTGAATAGCTTTGGGTTTTTTGTGTTGGTGGTACTACTAGTATGTTGGTGGTACTACCAGTACCCCTACAGAACTTTCCTTACATTAAGGAATGGGTCTGAAATAAACATCTCATACTTTGATCACTGTCTGCTTAATTTGAATTTTTCACACAAATATCAACCTGAATCATGAAATAAACACAGCAGCTGCGTCAGATATAATAATAATAATAAACTTTATTTATATACCATCAAATCCAGGACTAATGACCCCCGGTCACGGGTGTTTACAAATCGGCAATCATCTAAGAAGCATGAAAACACATTTAAGAGAAATAAATAAGAAAATAAATAAAATTAGCAAACAATATCCTAGTATATACTGTATATATATATATATATATTTAAACCTAAGTATAGTAAAATTACGGGTAAATGCAATGATAAAATAAATGATTAGCAAAAGTGCTGAACAGCTGAACCTACTGGAGAAAAAAAGAATTTAAAAAAATAAAAGCCTAATTTACATTAAATAATTTGATTACCGTAAATTCTGTATTTGTAGCCGCATCCCTAATTAAAGCCGCACCCCGACTTTTGACCTAACCCCTGATTTTCCTCCGCGCAGTTTGTCACAGGCAAAAACCTTATTTAAAGCCGCACCTGGACTTTGAGCCATGACCATTTAACCCTGCGTGTGACATACTTCCGTAGCGCACACAAGTAGAAAAAATTAAGAGGTTCCACAAAGAAAGTCATAACTTTGTTATTAATTATCATAAATGAATGAATAAGGTATAATTTTATTGGTAAAAGACTTTAATGTAATGCATTGATAATAACTACATCACATTTTATATTAACGTAAGAATAATACTATATGTGAATGTTGTCAAAATGGAAAACAAAAATAAAAAAATTTCACCATGCTACCAGAAAGTAACTGGGTGGCTGAATGTCCATACACCCAGTGAACGAAATGTAGCCATGCATTTAAGCTATACGGTAAAGCTAGAATTATTAAAATATTTTGAGAAGTTTTATTTTTATGCCATTTTATGTAGAGTCATGTATAAAGTCGATGTTATAAATGCATTGAAAAGACTAGAGCTAGTTTAGTGCAGTAGGACCAGCTGTGTTGACTTCAAAGGTGTTTGATTGACAGCTAGTAATTACAATGTAATAATTGTCGACGCCGCGCCACCGTGAGAACGGATGTGATCTTGTGGTTTGGTCTACTTCTTCCAGTTCCAGACAGTTGACCCACGCACGTGGCATTATAATAACACTGTATCTTACCAGGGGAAGTGCAATTTACTCCAGTGCTAAGGGGCACTTGTAATGGTGTTGTGTTGACAATCAGGTGAAGCCTGGCTTCAGCAAAGCTAAGGTGTGAACGTTGTGCTTGGAACTTGACTTAAAACATCAACACCTGATACCAAGAGCAAGCATTTAACAAAGCAGACAGTTATTACAGTTGATGTCTGCTAGTGTGGGACAGTTGTTAAGAACGGCGGATGCCATCATATTCAAATTTCAAAAACGTTTGTGCGCGGCCACGATCCGTGATGCCGACGGCCCAGACATGGATACGCGGGATGACGCTGCCATGCCGTTCCAGGCAGCGTTCTTTGATAGCGACAATGAAAGTGACTTTGGAGGATTTTAGTTGTGAAATGGATGATGCCATCTTATTTGAAGATGTTTGCCCAGTGCACACGGCACGGATACATGGAATGACACCGCCGTTTCGGCATGGCATTCTTCAACGGTGACGATGAAAGTGATTTCGCTGACGATGGATTTTAAAATTTAATGTTTTCACATGTCTTGATCTTTCTTTCTGAACACCTTATGGACACGGGTTTGTACGTGTTATGTAATTATTTTTGCACCAGTGGCAGTTGTAAAACAATGTTTTATTGATACATCCGACTTCGTTTTTTCGGTAAGTTTTTCACTTAGTTATTATCAACGTTACTACTGACAACCCAGTGAGGCAATGTGTGAGATGCAGACAGTGATTTTGAGGGGTTTTAAACCTGATCAAGCTGGACCTATCTGATCATAGTGATGAACTGGAATCCACATTTTAGCTCAGCCACTGGTGATGTATGATCGCGTTGCATCACTGCATGCTTTTTAATGTTTTATTGATTTGATACAGCCGACTTCATTTTTTTTTGATATTTACATCGTCATTGCCATACCGTTCTATTCGCTAGTACCAACAACCCAGCCAGTGACCTGATATTCAATTTTTCGGCAAAATACTGTATTTAAAGCCGCACCCCAACTTTGACATTTCCTTCCCGATATCAGTGACACAATATTGCAATTGAAGCCGCGGCTATAAATACAGAATTTACGGTAGATACTAAAATGTGATTCATAATAAGACTAAAAATTAATTAAAACTATATGCATGAATAATGCAAAGGTTAAATGATGTCTGATTATATTAGTTTGAGAACAGAAATATCACTCTTACTGCAGGTACGGTCATATCACTTTTTTGCATGTGATGTTTTAAATATCAACATCCAAATGTGGAAGGTGTACGAAAATTTGTGTATAAAATGTATTCTAACTGATGAAAAAGAGTTCTAATGTCGTAAACATAAAAATTTGAACAAAGGAGGCCACCTAATAATAATAATAATAATGAATAGTTTTTATATAGCACAAATCTAATGTAATAACACAAAAATTAAGAAAAAAAGACACATTTTTTTCAACGAGGTCATAAGTGACATGTTCAAATGTCTGACATAATTCAATACATAAATTTTGCCTGTGAAGAAATAGCATGTTTCGTTTTAATTCTAGTATAATAAGGGCCTCATTTTTTAGGTTAAGCAAAAAATAGATTTTTCATTACCAGGAAAACTTTCTGTATTGAATAATGTCAGACATTTGTTATGACTTTGGGTTTTTCATGGGACGATTTGTAAGAAAACATAAATGAATTCTAATCAAAACCCCAATTTTTATTGCACGATCTCCCACTAGGGTATCAGCCGTCGTGACAGTATTGTTGTCTTTCCTGTAGGACCGAAGGGTAAACCAGGGCGGACTGGCCTGAGGGGGCGCAATGGGCAGCAGGGAGGAAAGGGTGATCCAGGATTGCAGGGGAGACCAGGGAAAAACGGGATCACGGGACAAAGTGGAACAGACGGACTGCCTGTAAGTATTGGGTCTCCTGCTGATATCTGTCTGCATAATCATTCTAGTGTCATTTGTATAAATAGATTGTAGTGGGGTGGTCACATGTTTCGGTGACCGGTGGCGTAATGGCTTATAGGTTTAGGTTAAATGTTGATATAGTGTAACTCTTCAGCAGGTAGTTGGGATTATAGTTAGTGTGAATGAATGGTGTGCTTGGTTAGTACGGTACAGTGCATAAGGTCTACTGTGATTACAGTAGTAATGATGTTGTTTTATATATCTATAACAATACTGCTAACGTTGTATATGCCAAAATGTGGGCTCTGTCATCCAGAGGTACAGGAGACTAGTATGGGCTCGGTCACAGGCCTGGCCTTGGTATGTAAAGCCCACATTTCTCTCTCTTTAACTTAAATCTCTTTAATAAACGTCATTCATTTGGCCTTATTTCATCACTATTCATGACTTGTGTTGGTGCTTGCATAAATGTATTTAAAGTAGTTTTATGAATATAGTTTTAAATGTATTTATTTGTTTAGCAGTTCTTTATTCTGTTTAATTGCTTTAGTAACTATATTTTATGTTTATTTTATAGCATTTCTTTTTATGTAAAATACTATTATATATGTATATCTTATCAATTGAGATTTATAGGACGCTGTAAAGGTACTTCTGTTATTACAATCCACTGATGTGAACTTTTGTCAGTTATTTTATATAGTGTTTATGTTATTGTAGGACTGTTTAAAAAATCATGTGCCACATTTTTGATTATTTATTGTTTTTCGGATTTTTTAAATGATTTCTTATAATTATCATGTCTGTAACACGCCAAAGGTTACACTGTGTTGGTCATGCACTAACCATATACTTAATTATTTGTTGTTTGGAAAGCGTAGTTTTATTACAGTAAGTAATTAACAAATTTAGAACTCTGTAGTATAGTAAAGTTAATGTTTATTTATCATGTAATAATAGTTTCTCCTGTTATTCACATAAATTTCAGTATTACTGATGTTCCAATTATTTACAATTTAAAAAATATGTAATGTTAAGTTTAGATATGGTCAGGACATTTTGCGTCTCACAGACAAAACAGTGAAGAAATGTGATTTTGTATTCTTAAATACTCAAGTTATATACTTGAAATGTACTTGATATTTTTGCAAGGATACTTGACCGAGTACAAGTACTTGTCATTTCAAGTACAAATAGTACAAAATGTACTTAATTACAAGTACTTGACCCCGGCCCTGGTGTTGAGCAGTCCTATAACTGTTTACTCTGTGTGGAGCACTGTGGCGCAGTGCCTAGAGCTTCAGACTCTCGACCGAGAGAACCTGGGTTCAAATCCTGTGCTGTGGTGTTGAACCTTGGGCAAGTTTGTTCACTCTACGTTGCTCCAGTTCACTCAGCTGTATGAATGAGTACCTAGCTATAGACAGTGGTGGATACTTGTGTACGAATAATCTTTGCGCATTAATTGCAGCATGGCTGAATGCATCCCAGTGAAATCGAGATATGTTCGATTGAACAGGTCTGCTGGATACTGCGCTATATAAGAACTTTCCTTTACCTTGGTTTACCTGATGTCTCCTTCCTCCAGGGTTTCCTAGGAGTGAAGGGTGAGCCTGGCTTGCCCGGTCTACAGGGTCTTGACGGACTGTCAGGGGTAAATGGTGACCGCGGTTACCCTGGACTGGACGGTCCCCCTGGCTACTTTGGAATTACAGGTAATTCAGGGCGATTCACTTGTTTCTCCACATTTTCCATTCCAAGTAACAATCTTATGCTGTGCGCTGATTGGCTGTCAGCCTGGAAAGCCGTCACCAAGGAAATTCCCCTCTCTGTTCGCCATTGCTGTTTTTGTTCGCTTCGAGTCGCTTTATAGTATTTTACGTAATATGTCCGGAAGACACGGGAAAGCCAAGCAGCAGTTTGGTACGAAACCGATGTCTAGACGCCGACAGTTTGGTTTTGGCACGGTCACTGATCCGCAAACGGGAGAAAGGCGATAGAGAAGCTGACACGAATGCCGATGCACCCGTGCCGGGAGACTGCTGAGCAGATGCCCTCGTCGACAGAACTTTATGTACGTATAAGCTATCATTGTTTACATCAGGTTATTATTCATAATATATTCTGGCAACATAATTTGGGTACAATATCTAAGACATGATATGTAATAGTAACGTCTTGCCAACTTGGAATACCTGAAGGCTGAATATTATCCAGGCACCGATATTCCAAGAAGCCATAAAACTAATAATTTATATTTACATAATTTACTAGGTCACACTGACTGTCACTGTATGTTTACATTTTCAATTTTGCAGATGTTCACGTCTATATTATTATACTATGGTATATACTTTATTATTTATGTTGTCCGTTATATTATTGTCATGTTAGACATATCACAGAAATGACAGTGCCAATTGGTCTAAGATAAAACCTGTGCCTGTTTTTATTGATGTCAGTGATTACTGTCCAGCTCATATGCACTGTTTATTTTTGATATTATGCTAATTGTCAGATGTACAATCTAATAACAAATAATTTTCCATGCAGGTTGACTCTGAGCTGGAGCCTCCTCAGCCATCAACGTCTGTAGCAACAACCCCCATCTCGGCTACAAAGCAAAAGTTTGGATACCGACAGGGACTGCCACTGCGTGAGAGAATCAGTGCAGCTGAGAAACGTCGACGCCCCATTGAGACAGCATTCGTTCGCTGCAGCACGATGTCAACGGCCTGGCGTGTCTCGAGTGCAGTGAGCCAACACTGAAGATCCGTGCCATCGACTGTCGCCTTGGCCTTGTGTGCCTGTTCGAGACCTACTGCACTACGTGTGGGGCAGTGCTGAACACGAAGCTGTCGTCCGACCGGATCAACAAAGAAAAGCTCACTCGTGCAGCCGATGCTGAAGCTACACTCAGAGACTATGCTAGTGGACAATTTGGCAGCTGTGATGGTGTTGAAATACATGTTGTGTGGTTTCAATTGAACTATTAGAAAGGCAGTGAACTAGAAAAAGACAGTTTGTAGTTTTAGTCGTGTAGTACCATTGTGTAGTGATAACGGTCACATATTTATGGTCTTGTCTAATTTTTATACATATTTTCACACACCCAAATGATGAACAGTATACATCATTGGAAAGACAATGAACTGTAGAAGCTTTGTGTGAAATGTTAGCACTGCAGTTCTATTTTTGCATATGAAATTTTGTATTGAAATGTTGAGAAACTTCAATGCCATTTTTCTCAATAAAATGTTTTTTGCCGACGAGCAATCTCTTATTTTGTCTAACTCGGCTATTTATCAACAGAATCCTTTGAAATTTTCAGCATTTCCCACCAAGATAATGGGCTACATTATGACAGACTTAGATTTTAGATACAGCATTTGGATTCCATGTAATATCATGACTTTGATGAAATGTTGACTTTCAAAAAATAACAAAGATTGAAAAATTCATATAAATTTTGTTTGATAAGTTACAAAAAAACAAAGACTGTCATAATTTGCCCTTTTATGTACTCTATTGGTTTGCCATTTTCCAGATCTATCCATCACGGTGAATCAGCCAAAATTCAAGTTGGGGGTGACCCTACCGCCACCTGGTGGACAAACAAAATTGTAATAAATCTGTAAAATTGTTTTTATGTATAACTAATGTTATCCTAACATTTCAGTAAGCTGGGTTGAAAAATAACGAAAATAGATTTGAGGAGATCGTGTCCCCTTAATTATTGAAACACACAAACACAATATTATTGCATACAAATGTTGTAAAGTTAACATACATCTTGTGAATAAAATTGTCTTCAGGCTCATCCATTGATAAGTTAGCTCTGTTAATTATTGAAACACAAACACAATATTATTGCATACAAATGTTAATAAAAGTCTATAAATATATTTATAAGTTTATTCACGAGTGATCCAATCTAATGATATGAGTCAGTTCTTTGAATGACTTAATAAGAGTGTACACCAACTGCACCTATTACTTAAACTGGTAACTTCAAAATGGAACATCAATTAACCTGATTTGTGATAGATTAAATTTACACAGGAGGTTCTTAAAATGTCAGGGTTGTTTTCTCTTAACTCTGTGGATTTAAATATATGTTGTTGCGGGTTGTTGCTTAGTTGTTGCCACATTGTTGCAGGTCTGGCAAGATTTGTGATGGGTTATGTTTACCGAGGAGGTTGTTACAATATTAGAGTTGTTTTCTCTTAACCCTACTTTGATTTAAATATATGATGTTGCGGATTGTTGCAAAGTTGTTGTCATGTTGTTGCAGGTCTGCCAGGAGAGGAAGGGGACGGTGGAGATGCGTCCAAGCCTTCAGAGATCGTCTGGGGACTGCCAGGACCCAACGGTCTGGAGGGACTGGTGGGTCTGCCTGGGTCTCCGGGTCTGGCGGGATTCCGAGGTCAGTGATGGCTAACAACCGCCCGTCTTGGCTTTGTACATTGAAACCATTTCTATAAACAATATTCAGTAATTATGACCATAATGAACGTATGCATTGAGACACCGTATGTTTTGGAAAAACATGATCAATGTCAATTCATGTAATTTGTAATGTACAAAAACATATTTTGTTGAATTCTGTAGATATTCCAAGATCAAGTTTTGTTTACGCTCTGAGGAAAAAGCAAAGAAACGAGGTTTTGTTTTAAAAATGAATGTTGCAACTTTCCCTGAAACCTTGTAGCTATATACCAGGTGCCTGCCTGTGTGTGTGATTGTTATCATCATGCCAGTGTTTTTCTTGGGGGTATTTTATCGTGTGATTGATGTTTACCCAGGGCTGGATGGCCTCATTGGTCTGGTTGGAGACAAGGGGGACAGAGGGCTGCCCGGTATACCAGGCCTACCTGGGTTGTCGGGCTATCGGGGCCGATCAGGCACAGGTGGGCGGGATGGTCTGCCCGGTCACCCGGGCGACCCAGGACCTCCAGGTCCACCCGGCATTCCAGGGTCTCCGGGCGGCGAACCCGGGTTCTACATTGTCAAGTAAGTGAAGAGAAAGTGTATTTGTGGTAGTGATTGTAAGTTAGGGTTTTCACTGTAAATTCCTCTTCAGATTTATGTCTGTTAGTATTTCTCTAGACTTCACTGTCATTATTCTAAGGCTTGTAATATACTATGTGTGTATGTATGCATGTAAAGCACCTGAGGGCAATCGCAATTGATCGGGTATTATATAAGTAATGTTATTAGTCTAGTTCAGCATCCTTCCCGTGAAAATCCTGGAGATTTGCTTGTATTTGAGATACATCAAAAATCCGGGAAACTCCCGGATTTCACGGGAGAGTTGGCAGGTGTATTATTATTGGAGACCCTAGTTTTCCTGTGTCAATAAAGCTAGCTGTAGTAAGGGACATGTGGTAACATTAGAGAAGCACCTCTGTGTGTCACACATCAGATACTCCGTGACACAAAGGACAAGAAAACTGTCTACTCATTATGTCAGTGCTAGCAGTTAGACTCAAATAACATCAACAGATGTCTCGGCAGGACTAGTTTCGCATAACACATCAAAGTATGCAATCAGACGTGGAGCCCAACGGTTAGAGCTTCGAACACTTAATACAGAGAGAATCAGGGTTCAATTCGTCATGCCTCCATTTCGTACCATTACTCCTGTTCATTCAGCTGTGTGAGTACCTGGTTATAGACACTGGTGGATATTTGTATACGAATAGTCTTCGCACAATAACTGCAGCATGACTGACTGCTTCCCAGAGAAGTCAAGATGGTGTTCGATTGAACACGTCTGCCAGGGAGTAAAGTGTAGTGCGCTTTGAGTAGTCCTGAGGACTGGATACTGTGCTGCATAAGAACTTTCCTGTATTAAAAAGAGGAAGTCTGTTCTTGTTTTTCATTTATTAATTAATATAAAATTCTTAATACCAGGGTTCGCACCATCTTGAAAAGGCCTTGAATCTGAAGGTGTCTCTTGAAAATGTCCTCAAAAGGCCTTGAAAATTGACCAAATGCCCTGAAAAGCCAGTGAATTTGGCCTAAATAAATTTTCCCAAAGCTGGAATCGAAATTACATCAATGTTGATATTTTTAGACGTTATAAAAATCAAAATGCAAGATGTAAAAATTAATAGAACATCGAAGTCGATCTTTTGCCATGTTTATACAGATTACAAGTTACTTCCTTTACCACACTCGGCTATTTCCGTTTTGCCGTAATCTCACGAGGTTGACTGTCGGCTCGCCACTCACTATTGTCTGCCAATTTTGTTGACACACTTTTCCAGTTCGACGCATCTATTGTGTTTGAACAAATAATGGGAAAGACCGTATTTGATTTGAAGTGGTTGACGCAGTGTGGGTGGGTGAGAGAATGTAAAGATGATCCTCAAAAAGCAAAATGTTTCCGGTGTCGGAAGACCATTGGTTTGGGGATGACCAAAATGCATTGAAATCACTCGTGAACAGCACAAAACAAATCGAACAATGAAATGTTAGAGGGTTTATCAAGCATTCATCTCTTCACCACTGCAAGTTTCTCTACGGGTATCAAATTCAAAAATAATCCTAAACACGAAACATTGGCAAATGACGCATCCGCAGACTTGACAACGCCATGTGATGTGGCAGTGTCTGTTGAAATGTTGACCATTGAACCACCGCAGCCTTATATAATAGTGTGTATATTTGTCAAATTGTTTAGCCTTAAAAATAGAACTTCTGACTTGAAAATGCCTTAAATTTGGTTGCTGAAAATCTGTACGAACCCTGTAATACTATACTATGTTGAAGGTATACTGCCCACCAAATTATGTTTGGTAAGCCCGTAACAATGTTCACAATTTGGAATGTACAACCCCGGAGCATGTTCAAATAATAAACAAAACATCCAGTTTCAAAACAAGTTTTATTGGCAATATGGCCGAGTCAGGCTGTGTTACCTGCAATACCCTTTGATGTTCAATGATGTCCCATTTTCCCACATTCCACATAGCAGATTTCATGTTACAAATTACTACGCCCAATAATTTCTGGGTAGAGGAACTGACTGGCTCCCTTTTAACAAAAATTGTTGAATCACGTAACCCAATAATTAGGCTCTGAGTGAAAATGTTGTTGTTGCTCAGACACAGTCAGACAACGGAGGTGCCAGACTGTCCACGCGGCACATACAAGATGTGGGACGGATACTCCATGCTCTTTGTGATGGGCAACGAACACTCTCATGGACAGGACCTTGGTGAGTGTCACATCTCATGTCATCACCTATCTAAGTGTTGTCTGCACAGTGTTGTTGCCAGGAACCCTGGTTGTTGTCTGTGACCATGTTTTTGTTGTTGCCAGGTAACTTTGGTTGTGTGACTGTTGTTGTCGGTTGTTTTCCAGGTACCCTGGGCAGCCGTCTGACTGTTGTCAGTTGTTGCCAGGTAACATGGGCAGCCGTCTGACTGTTGTCAGTTGTTGCCAGGTAACATGGGCAGCCGTCTGACTGTTGTCAGTTGTTGCCAGGTAACATGGGCAGCCGTCTGACTGTTGTCAGTTGTTGCCAGGTAACATGGGCAGCCGTCTGACTGTTGTCAGTTGTTGCCAGGTAACATGGGCTGTTATTTGTGAATGATGTTTGGTTGTTGCAAAGTACCCCGGGCTGTTTGTGAATGTAGTTGTTCGTTGCTGCCAGGTACCCCAGGCAGTTGTCTGTGACTGATGTTGTTGTCGGTTTTTCAAGGTACCCCGGGCTGTGAATGATGTTGTTGTCGGTTGTCAGTGACTATGTTGTTGTTGGTTGTTGCTAGATACCCCAGTCTGACTTGCTGTCAGTTGTTGGTACCCCAGTCTGTGTGTGAATGTTGTTGTCGGTTGTTGCTAGGTACACTGGTCTGTGCGATTGTTGTTGTCGGTTATTGCCTAGTACCCCGGTGTCTGTGGATGTTGTTGTTGGGTGTTGCTAGGCACTCCGGTTTGTGACTGTTGTTGTTGGTTGTTGCCAGTTACCCTGGTCTGTGAATGTTGTTGTTGGTTGTTGCCAGGTACTCCGGTATGTTGTTTGTGATTGTATTCCTGATTTTTTTTGCAGATAACCCTGGTTGTTGTCTGACTGTGTTGTCAGTTGTTTTCTGGGTACCGCCTGTAACTGTGTCTTGTTTGATGTTGTTGCCAGGCAGCCCGGTCTGTGTGTGAATGTTGATGGTTGTTGCCATGTACCCTGATCTGTGAGTGACTGTTGTTTTTGGTTGGTGCCATGTACCCCGGACTGTGAATGTTGCTGTCAGTTGTTGTCAGCTATCTGGGCAGCTGTGACTGTGTTGTTGTCGGTTGTTGCCAGGCACACCGGGCAGCTGTATGCAGCGGTTCAGTACGATGCCGTTCATGTTCTGCAACCTAAACAACCGTTGCACAGTGGCCTCGCGCAACGACTACAGCTACTGGCTGTCGACCCCTGAACCCATGACCCCCATGATGAACCCTGTCAACGGGTCGGCCATACGCCCTTACATCAGTCGCTGCTCAGTCTGTGAAACACCCGCACACGTAAGTCTCCTTGGTTATAAATTACTTAATTTAAAGACTGACTGTTTGTATATTTAATACGTGTGTTATAATACGTGGGCGTGATGATGCACTAATGTTACTAGGGATTTTTGTATAAGTTAAACAATCGCTGAAATTTATCTTCTACGACAGTAATTAGTTTTAGTAGGAATCTTCCATCCCATATGTGACATAATCCTCTATTTTCCTTTCATACATTATATATTTATCACTTTATATTCACGTCAATTCGTTTACGTATATTGTACGGTTTTTGTAACGATTCCTCCGTTGCATTGTGTATTTGGGACAAATAAATATTTCCTGTTCCTGTATGCCTGACACTGCAGCTGCGTTCACTTCAGTTTCACCTAGGGCCGGTTTTTAAAAGTGTTTGTACTGTGTAAAGGAATTTATTGGGACATGCGACATAGATTACTAACTTGGAGCAGTTGTTTACAAATTTGCTAAAATACAGCAACTTATATCTGGTGTCACTTATGATATTGTTGCATGTGATGAGCAAGTGACGGTTCCCTCACCTGTCCCGTCTGTGTCACAGGTGATTGCTGTCCACAGTCAGTCCACTAATGTCCCCGAGTGTCCAGCTAACTGGCGCGGACTCTGGATCGGCTACAGCTTCGTCATGGTGAGTCAGTCACAACATGCACGCACGCACGCACGCACGCACGCACTCACATGCACACATACACATTCATTTGTGTGGAGCGCTATGGTGCATGGCTAGAGCTTGGGACTCTAGACCAAGATAGCCCGGGTTCGAATCATGTACTGCAATGTCGAGCCTTGGGCAAGTTTGTTCACTCTTCGTTGCACAAGTTCACTCAGCTGTATGAATGAGTACCTGGCTATAGACAGTGGTGGATGTTTGAGTACGAATAGTTTTCTCGCATTAATTGCAGTGTGGCTGAATCAGGCTGCGAAATAAGGCCGGTCCGATCGTCCCGGACGAGTAGTTTCGGAGCTCCGACTAGCTGTAATGACGTGAAAGAATGTATACTGTGTGTGTGAAAGTGAAGTGGTGTGATGAAATAAAGCAAAACGATAAGATAACATTTTGTCACTCGACTAAATTTTGCGTCTGACCATCTCATCCGGTACCGGGATTACGGGACTTGAAAATGGCTGCTGTTTACATCAGTAAGTGGTGCCTCCTAGCGACCATGAGTGTGGAACCACATGATCAAAATACTCGGTTTGCAGACAGCATCGCATTCTATCATATTATCGTTCGACCATGTCGCAAGGGCGAATCGGTGATTATTTTAGCAAGCAAACAAACTCCAACAAAGGCACTGGAACACATGTCAGCACATACAAGGGAAAATCTAGCGCAAAGTTGAGGCCAAAATCGTCGTCTAAGACTAAAGCGAATGACGCAACATCAGCAACCGACATTGTCATCGCCGGTCATTCTACATCGAAATCATCCGACATTGCCGGTCCTTCTAACTCGACACCGTCCGACATTGGGGTCATTGCTGGTCCTTCTGCATCGACATCGTTCGACACTGGAGTCATCGCCGGCCTTTCAGAATCGATGTTTTGCGGGTGGTGTTTAAGCAACGGAACTCCACACCCACTTGCTGACAAGAAGAGTCCTTTGGTCTTAGGTTCGGGCGGTGAAGGAAAGTATAAAAAGGACGGGTTGATGACGCATGACCGAAGCCAGGCTCACAAACGAATAGAGGCAGCCCATAAGACACAAACAGGCCCAATGGATACAGTTATCACGAAGATAACCAATGAAAAGACCAATGTCATAAAGCACCATTTCAACACAACCTACCACGTTGCTAGGTATAAACTGCCATTCCGTCATTATCAGCCTTTATGTGAGCTGCAAGAGAAGAATGGTCTGTGCATAGACGGCTGCTATGAAAATGACAAGGCATGCAAGGTATTCATAGACAATATCAGTGAGACAGAGTCAGAGTCAGAGAGGAGGTGGGAAAGGCAAAGTGGGTATCTGTGATGGCTGATGGAAGCACTGATCACAGCATCACAGAACAAGAAAATGTTTACGTGAGATACGTAAATGAAGATGGTATTCTGAAGACCGAACTTGCGGACATTGTCCCTGTGAAGTCAGCAGATGCCACTGGTGTATTCGATGCCATAAAGAAGGGCCTGGGCAACATTGGTGTGACACTGGGGAAATGTGTGTGCACAAACATGGATGGGGCATCTGTCAATCAGGGCAAAAACAGTGGAGTGGCCAGGAAGATTGCTGACGCCATTCCACACAATGTTGTTAACATCTGGTGTGTGGCACACAAGCTGGAGTTGGCCATGCTTGATGCTGTCAAGGTGTCAAGCAATGTCGTAGCTCTTGTAGAAGAGTGCGTTGATTTTGTGTACAGGTTCTACTATCGTTCCTCAAAAAGACGCCGGGGCCTCAAGCAAATTGGCGACATTATTGAGGAAGATGTTGGATGGCGAGCAGACAACGCGCCTACTCAGCACTCAGACAGAACTTGGCAGCAGTCTGTCTTCACATGGAAGATGCTGCGACTGGCAAAGGAAAAGAAGCTGCAAAGTGCAGGGGGTACCTCAGGAAACTGAGGAGTTCAAATTTCAAACAGGCCTTGCACTTCATAATTGATGTGCTGAATGTCCTTGCAGTTATCAGCTGTGCCTTCCAGAAGGATGACCTGCTTATCACGGACATTGCTGTGAAGCTGGGAGCTGGATGCCTGAAATTAAAGGCACTTCGACAGTTGAATGGCAAGGTGTTTGCTGAGTACACTGCCTCGGAGGAGACCTCACCTACTGAACTCCAAACGGCGGGCCTGTGCAACTTTGTTGACAAGGTTGTTGCCTTCGTTGAGACGAGATTTCAGTTTCTGAAACAGTCACCTCTCCAACTTCCAGGTGTTTGATTACCGCGACCATCCCACCACAAGTGAAGAGGATTTCGCTAGCTTTGGTAATGCTGATATCGTTGCTCTCTGTCAGCATTTCGAGGGCATTCTTGGAAGAGACGCAGATGACATCATTGGACAGTGGCCAGAACTGAAGATGTTGTTATCAAGAAAGCGAAGGCGCTGCCCAATTGAAACGTACACCAGCCTGATGGCTGACACACCAGAGGGGTTGGCAAATATACACCAGCCTGATGGCTGACACACCAGAGGGGTTGGCAAACATACACCAGCCTGATGGCTGACACACCAGAGGGGTTGGCAAACATAATGTTGTTGGTGCGACTGATGTTCACCATGTCGCCATCAACAGCAGCATGTGAACGCGGCTTCAGTGCTATGAATGCAATCAAGAACATTCGCAGAATGCAAATGTCAGGTGAAACACTTTCCACCTTGATGCGCATCAGTGCTATGTCACAAACCCTGAAGGAATTTGACCCAACCCCAGCCGTCAAGAAGTGGCTCAACAGCACAAAGAACCCTCGATTGTTGGCTCGGCAATGACCTGGACATGATTCGTTAATGAAGAATGAACATTCAATCACAAATAACACTCTGCATAACCCGTGGATGGACATTTAATTAAAGACGAACATCAAAGTAGAAAGCGTGTCGTCAGACATTTGCACTGTTCGTATTTTCTTAATTAAACACTATCATTGCTAACAAGCGGATGAAATTTTAATTGTGGAGGACTATTGCTACAAGTTGATGGACATTTAATTATGGACAAACATTGCTAACTAGTTGATGCACATTTAATCATGGACAAGCATTGTTAACAAGTTGATGGACATTTAATTGTTGACAAACATTGCTAACAAGTTTATGCACATTAATTTTAATCGTGGACAAGCATTGCTAACAAGTTGATGGACATTTAATTGTGGACAAACATTTCTAACTAGTTGATGCACATTTAATCATGGACAAGCATTGCTAACAAGTTGATGGACATTTAATTGTGGACAAGCATTGCTAACAAGTTGATGCACATTTAATCATGGACAAGCATTGTTAACAAGTTGATGGACATTTAATTGTTGACAAACATTGCTAACAAGTTTATGCACATTAATTTTAATCGTGGACAAGCATTGCTAACAAGTTGATGGACATTTAATTGTGGACAAACATTTCTAACTAGTTGATGCATATTTAATCATGGACAAGCATTGCTAACAAGTTGATGGACATTTAATTGTGGATGAACGCTGTTAACAAGCAACAATGTACCCATTAACTGTATATGTATGTCAATGATTATTCTTTCTATAAATGTTACTTGAAGAGAGAATCGATTTGTCATCTTCTCGAATAAAAGCACTAACTAATTTTAGTCAAACGATAGGTCAACGTGATAGAGCATATATGTGTGTGTATGTATTATAATATATGTATATATATCTATATAATTACCGGGTACATTTAAGGACTAGTAAAAAAAATTCAGGACTAGTTGTTTGCGAGTCAGCCAGTCCGACGGACTACCAGCTGGCTAAAAGTATCGTGCACCCTGGCTGAATGCTTCCCAGAGATGTTGAGATGGTGTTCGAATGAACAGGTCTGCCGGGGAGTAAAGCGCTTTGAGCAGTCCTGAGGACTGGAATCTGCACTGTAAAAGAATGTCTTTTTTAATGCGCGCGCACAAACACAGCACACGCACCTGTGATCTAGGCACAAATAGATTTGAAACAGAAGATATTGTATGATCCTAATAACCAGATCCATATTTAAATATGCAGTAACACAGGGCGTCAGACCCAGTTCACGGATTCAAATCCATCTGCTGCTAACGAAACAGTTTATTTGTATGAAAACTATGCACAACTAGAATAGTATTCGTATATGGTCAAGGAAACTGTAGGGGGAGTGTAAAGTTACGGATATTATACCACACTATTTACCTTACAACTCTTTTTTACATACATAGTATTAGGTTAACACATCTTTACTGTGTGTGTGCTGTGTCCACGTGTCTTGCCTGTGTGTGTGTGCTGTGTATGTGTTAGATGGGCTGGGTCGATGGGAACAGATCTGATAATGTGTGTGTTGCTGTGTCATTGGGGACAGATCAGATAATGTATGTCTGTGTTACAGCACACAGGGGCTGGGTCGATGGGCACCGGCCAGATGCTGCAGTCTCCAGGCTCCTGCCTTGAAGACTTCCGCTCTACACCGTTCATCGAGTGCCACGGTCAAGGCACGTGTAACTACTACGCAACGACTCTCAGTTTCTGGCTCTCAACCATCGGCAAGAGACAACAGTTCAACAAGCCCCAGCCTCAGACACTGAAGGCAGGAAACCTCCTACAGAACATTAGTCGGTGTCAGGTGTGTATACGGGACGGGGTGACAGCCCAACCCTGGGGCAACGCTTGGAGTCGGAGGTCGTAGAGGTCAAGGTCGTGTCACTGTGCCACTTCGGTGACCTACAGAGGTATCGTGAGCTTGAGGACAAACTACAAACAGTCCACAGTTGTACGTGACCCGCTGCACAGTTACACATCACATGTAGCTGGCTAGTAAACCATTGTCACATTGTGTGACAGTTGACATCGGTGTCAAATAAATGGCTGCCTCTGTGTCATAGTTCTCCAGACCAAGACGTTGATCTCCATCAAGTGTCTGATCACAGGAACACAAATACTGCACAGAGTTCAATGTTAAAGCTGCTTCCTCAGTTTGTAAATTGCCACTCATTCCACAGTAATATCTGGAGAAATCAATCTTGGTAGTATTGTAATGACTATATATTTGCACACAAAATAATAAAATTCTCAGCTGTCGGAAAACTAAAGGTACAGAAAAGTTATTCACAGACATGCTGTCCAAATATTTATTAACATGTCTTGATATTTCATTTGAGTTGTGGTAATAATAGGGCTATGTAATGTAATTAGTGAGAAGTTATACTTTACAAAAGATCACTAACAATTGTTGTCCGAATACATAGGGATAAGGAAAAATTATTAAAGAGATGTGTTTAAAACATTAAATTCATGAAAATAATGTTTAGGATGTCCAAAAATATAGTCATTAAGGTATACTACCTGACAACAATAAATTACTTTGATGATTTTAAATAAAACTATGTACTTAAATATCTGCACAATGCAGATGTAAGCATCCATAACTATGTTTAGCAATGGAACTTTGGAAGCAGCTGTAACATTTGTCATATCAAGAACACTCATGTCTCTGTTCTGTAGCAGATCATTTTGTGTCAAGTTGGCTCTATCTTATAACAGGCACTGATGTAATAAGTTAAGGATTGGATGTTTAAATATACTGTACATTAGTAGAATACAATCATGTAACATTATATGATTTTTTAACAATCATGTAACCTGTGTGATGTCTTTATTAGGCGTCCATCATGGAAGAAATCTTAACACATCATGCGAGTTTTAATGCAATGCAACATCTACACGTGTTGTGTGGAGACGTCAGCTTTCCCACGTATCCTGTCTTGGTAAATTTACTGTATCAGCATGGTTTACAGTAGATCTGTAATGATGAAGACGTGATGTAGGTAACACAGACGGTAGGGTATAGCTCAGTCACATTTAGTAGTCACGTGTACACAAAAAAAACATAAATTTAACCAGTTTTAAAGTCAGAATTTAATGTATGTTATAAACAGAATATGTGTCAGAATTTATTGTATGTTATAAACTACCCGGTATGATGCTTGTGAATATTTGGTCACAAAAATAATATATTACGCATCGGCCATTTGTGTTATTACAAAAGCTTTTAACAGTTAGGGTGGAGTATTAATTCATGTAGTTTATTGACTATGCTGGTTTTTTTGTAAAAACTATTTTCACTCGAGAGTGCCAATTTTTCATTGCAGTAATTATATATACATCAGTCGATTTCATCCAGTCACAGCGTTGACCAATTTTAAATGCAGTTGGATTTACAATAAACACATTGAACTAAAACTTATTGATTTGTATCCATTTGTTGCCTCGGGGATTGTATGCAAAAGTGTACCCTTGTACAAAGTATGCTCGTGTGTACAGTGAACCAACTCCCATACGTACACATAACACCTGTAATCACCAGGTGTACCGCATTCGTTCTATTAAGCGTACAGTATGCTTAGCAAATATTTGAGACATGGAAATATGTCAAATTTTTGGTTCCAATGGGTGTGCACCCATTTTCTTTGGTTCCTGAGTACAACCATCTCAGCAGACATGACTGACAAGTGATTTATGCATCTCACATACGAGCAACATGATACCAGAACGCTGTAGAAATCTGTTAATTTTTGTCGATGTTGTTTCATTACCAAGCTTTGAATATTGTGCGATATTGGTAGAAATTAAAAAATAATGATGGATTCAAGACAAGGTTGGCAGAGATCACTGTCACGGCATCGGACGCTGCTAAAAAGGGGGTGTACGCTGATTAGGGCATGTACGCTTAATAGAACGAATACGGTATATGTAAAGTGGAGACTACCTCGACAGTCCCACACGAACCCTCTCGCCAGTAAGATGGTGAGTTACCATCAACTTGAGTGAAGATGGATGATTCAAACTGGTTCGCAGTTCACCTTTTATTCTACATTTTGATTGCTCTAGCAATGTTCTTCACTAGAGTCGCACAAGCGAGTGAAAGCAGAGCACAGAGTGACTAGACTGTTACCACCTAGGGGGTAGTTTTCTTATTAAAATCATTGGTAGTGACCAAAATGTCATGGAAAAAAGGTAAGATGACTGCAAAATAAGCTTAACTGTAAACCTTTTACCCATCCACTTAACTGTTTGTGTTTAAGCTCCAAAACTTAAACACAAACAAAAAAAAGGGGTTCTGCTAGAAATAATGGCTAATTAAAACAAACGGTTTGTGCTGTAAAACGTTTATTTAACGTATATACTACTATTCTCTGCTTAACTTAAAAGTGAAATTAAACCTCCGACCACTGTGGTCAACCTGTAACAACAGCATTGGTCCAACAAGGCCACTAAATAAACTACATTACACTGTATAGGCTATAGCTTTATGTATGTCTGACCAACCTCGCAAGCCAGGGCCGTTTGCCATGCAAAACTAGCCCTGGCAGATCTCCTACTCGAAGTGTGGTAGTTAGCAGAGTTAAACTAGTAATTGACTTTGCCAATCGCGACTGCGTCGCCCGTGAGATCAGCGCAAATACCCGTCCCAATTTGACGACGGATAAACGACTTCTGGGAATCCCAATATATAATGATCCGTTCGCCCATTACTTTGCACGAGCAGTTGAGTGATATTGTGTATTCGAATAATTGCTTCTACTTCCTAAACATTGCATGTAACACGAGCCATGGTTGGTTAAAATTAGTTTTATTATGACCACCTGACCTGCCACCATCCACTGATTTAGTGGGCGATTTCATAGGCTGAGCTTAAATTCAGAGTTTCGTAAAGCGATCAGCCAAGGGGTACTGCTGGCTGGCACTGACGTAATCAGCAGCTGCGACTTCTGGCGCGCAAGGATGTGTCTGACTGTAGTCGGTTATAATTTCCCCTAGCGAGCAACTATGAACTAGACAAACAAAATCAATGTTATACTAGTTAAAATACTTACTAATTACTCTACTGCACTTAACAAATATCATAACGGGTTACTGTACCTTATTGTAGCAGGGGGTTAGCCTACGTGTCACTATGATCGCCAACCACACCCAACGCCTGGTAATAGGTATAGACTGAAACCGCTACATTCTTGTCATTATTACATTTGACACTCCGTTATGCTACAGGCTTACTACGTCATATCACCTCGTTTGTTTATCCACAGAGCAACATAATTGCAACTGAAATGGTCTAGAGGTGTAACATTCTACCTAGTATCACGCTACAGTACTACCACGTAATGTGCTGCTTATAAGCACACCAATGTATCAAATCACTTGCACAGGACACATTGAACATCGTCCTTTACGAGCCCCACGGGAGCACTATGACTGGACTGCCGTTGAACGTAGACAGCCCTACTTTTGACATCAACACAACGAACGCTATAGTACATCTAAACGTCTAGAAAACACATCTATCACACGGTCGTCTAAATGGAACTAAAATTAATAGGCGTATGTGGCTTAAATGTAATTATTACCTACACAGTAACCGCCACAAAACGCGGTCGTTGAGGATAGTGGAAATCGGCCTCGCGCAGCTGCCACAACTAAATACTGCAAACCTTATATTATGCAACAGGATGGCCGCCTTATATACTTTCTGTTTTTGTTATTCCGACTATTTCTATGCGATATTACTTGGTGAATACCGAAACAAAACTGGACGAGTCGACATCAAAATGTACAAGTTTAATGGCAGGAAACACCCGCACAGTTACAAACATGCAACAAACATACGATATAGGTAACAAGAGCTACAAAAATAGTTGTATAATATACAAGACAAAAATGTAAGAAATGTATTCTTATAAAATCACTAGAAAATGTATAAAAAGACAAGATACTGTGGTGTGTGTGTGTGTGTGTGTGTGTGTGTGTGTGTGTGTGTGTGTGTGTGTGTTTGTGTGTGTGTGTGTGTGTGTGTGTGTGTGTGTGTGTGTGTGTGTGTGTGTGTGTGTGTGTGTGTGTGTGCAGTGTCTGGAAATACCCAACAAAGACGTTCTTATGAGTAGAGTCTGTGAAGAGGCTGTCGTACAAGTTCACAAGGTACCTGAAAGCCATACTAAACTGGTGGGTGGACGTTTTGGTCGTCATGTTTTACCAGAACCAATTGCTCCTGTGGCGCTGCCTAATGAACAAAACTGGTACCAAAGACGTGTATTATTATGGACATCAGGTTTGTCTTGGTAACCATGTCACGTGACCTCAATTGTATTAACTTGCACATTATCGCAAGTTACACACCATACGTGGCTTGAACCAATATAGCATACACGTTTGGACTTATTTACCCTTTATGAGATCACCCCTTAAAAGATTCCCTTTAGAAACCTGTGAGCAAGATGGCAGGACTGTTGACAGAGAAAATATCATTTCCATACCGCGACACAGTCGTGCTCTGTAATTAAAAAGCGTGAATATTAAAGAAGGTTTAAGAGTAAAACTGCCTAGAAATCGATCTCTTCTATGAAATAAATATAAGGTGCTGTATGTTGAGTGTTCATCTGTGAATCTGCTTCTGAGCTGGGAACAGAGACGAGGGCATAGACCAAAGGCCTGCTACATCAGACTCTACAGACACGGCCGTCTGTACAAGTGTTCATACAGACATACAAACGCACGGCTGGACTAGTGGCCTATAACAGTGCATCGTCATTCTCGGACGTACGTTTACTGCCAAGATTAGAAGTATGTACATCATATATCTTGAATACAACTACTGATTGCAGCGACCAGCCTAGACAGCTAACAGTGTCTCCTGCTGACTATTATATAGCATACATTGTCACAGAAGCCAACAATACATGGGTGTTGTTATCTTTACAAGGTAAACACCACAACTTGAAATAACTGCGATAATCAGAAATCTGATTATTCATGATCACACAGAGTACTTTGTACATGCATATATACAACTTCCTAACTCGCTAATGCTGCCATAACTCTAGGTCCATCAACTGCCTGGCACACAAGGTGACTTGTTCTTAACTTTGATCTGAGACTAGCACAAAACATGCACAACTGTCAGATGTTCCAAGTCATCAGACCACACAGTAGTGACATTTCACTGTTTGTAGCATCAAAATGGTAATAATTGAATTGCATGTTTCAACACTTGATTTTTTGTTATTAATAAGAAAAAGTAATAAAACCAAACAACTTTAATATATATATAATATATATATAACATTAATTGCAGATAGATTCACTGTTTGTACACATTACAAAAGTATTAAAATAGTCACAGCTCTGCGACCAGTGTAGTTCAGCACTGTGCCGTTTATAGTGAAAAGAATGGACAACTCATGGGATTCTGAGACGAAGTCATAAGATTGTTAGTTTGGTCAAAATTGCTCGAAACATGTTTGTTCTTGGAACGTCAGCAGTTGGTGCTGCCGTGAAGTAGACACTGTAAGAACCATTAGAATGTCACTGGCCAGTACCTAGAAATTGCTAACTGACGTCTCAACCAGTCTGTGAACTTACTGTCAACTCTACATGACTGCGCCCACTATTTACTGCACACACACGTAAAAGTCCACATATCAAAATCTTCGTCAAAACGTCATATCAAATAGATAACCCACGTCAAGGTAAACACCTTATAAACAAGTCACTCGTCTCTCAAACCCCTGACGAGTCCCATCACACAGTCCTACGCCGAGTGGTTCGTTTCGGGTGTCGACGTCATCTTCGGTGCTGCCCCCTGAGAGTGGACGCCGTCTTCAAGCTGCATGATGGTGAGAGGGGAGATCTTGGCGACTTCGTGGAACACCCTGTGAATGGAGGCATTGATTAACTTGTTTCTTTGTTTTCAACGCCAACACTAAGACCAGTAGATTCTAAAAGTCAACAACTTCAGCATTTGTTATGGTAGATTGTATGTTTTGTCAAAATTAAATTAAACAATTAATTAAACACGCATACATTCTTTATATAGGATATGTACTTTTCAATCAACTTCAATATAAGCCAGGTGGGGGACATTAGATTCTGGAATGTAGGTACCCAAATGGCCCCCATGACTTACATTTTTATGAGTTTTCTATTTTCCACGAATATCTGTTTTATTTTGTTGTTCTAAATGAGACTCATCTGCAAGAATATTTGGTAGAATATTCACCCACGTGTGAGAGTATTTACCCATTGGCAACAGAGGATTTATCTACCCATAAAATATATAGCAGAATATCTACCAACCTGTGAGAGTATTTCGTGCGGATGGTGTTGAGGTGTTTGTGGGCGGGAGATGAGATGGTTGTGTTGAGTTGTCTGACCAGCGGCATCAGGTCGTCATGGCGATACCCTGTGTAGTGGATCATTGTGTCGTCCTGAATGAGACAGCGAGAGGCTCAATGGATGATCCACTAAGAGAGGACAGTATAATCAGTGGATGATCCACTAAGAGGACATAATAATCAGTGGATGATCCACTAAGAGAGGACAGTATAATCAGTGGATGATCCACTAAGAGAGGAAAGTATAATCAGTGGATGATCCACTAAGAGAGGACAGTATAATCAGTGGGTGATCCACTAACAGGACAAATAATCAGTGGATGATCCACTAAGAGAGGACACAGTAATCAGTGGATGATCCACTAAGAGAGGACACCATAATCAGTGGATGATCCACTAAGAGAGGACAGTATAATCAGTGGATAATCCACTAACAAAGGATAATAGAATCACTCTGTACAAAGCTAGCTTCTGATCGGCCATGTTACAAGACATACAATTCTTGATATGGATAAATAGAGACAGAGGTAATGATGTTATTATATAAGTAACACATCTGAATCCTGAATCAGACAGAGAGGATCAGTGAATAATTACTCCACTAAAGCAGGACACAAGAATCGTTCCATGCAAGGCAAGACAGAATAAAGTTAAATAATTGTGGTTCTGCTGGCCTGTACAACTGACATCATTGCCCAAATTATACACCCAGTTGCATATCAACATTCAAAAGTACTCTGACCCTCTCATAAACACACGCTAAGTGCTATGGAACTCCAAAGTTGTTCAGCTTTTTCGGAAGCACAATGAAGCCTCAACTGAACAATGACAGCCAAGACAGGCAGACAGGAATGGCAGAAACAGAGAACGTAAAACACCACACCAACTACTGCCAGACGGAGACAGAGAGAGTGTACACTACGCACCCATGGTGGACATTGCTTCATCTTCATGGCCAGGAGCAGGGCGGCGGCTGCAAGCTTTGAGTCAGAGGTGCGTGTGTACGCATAGTCCATGAGAGACGACTCGAGGATGTAGCGAGATAACGTCAGAGTCTCCATCGACATCTGCGCACACTGTAATATAAGGAGGTGTTTACAATGTCAATACAAGGTGGGGGGTCTTTACAATGTCAATACAAGGTGGGGGGTCTTTACAATGTCAATACAAGGTGGGGGGTCTTTAAACTGTCAACACAAGGTGGGGGGTCTTTACACTGTCAACACAATGGGGTCTTTACACTGTCAACACAAAATGGGTATTTACACTGTCAACACAAGATTGGTTTTTACATTGTCGGGGTGTTTACACAAGTGCGAGATCAGGTGATTGCGCATGTAGAGTAAAAGGCAGCAGTAACATTACCACTGGAAGCACTAACAGAAGTGGACCATCACATGGCGCACAATTCAGAATCAACACACAGCACTTTCCGTAACTATACAAGAAATAAAGCGTGCTCGAAGCAGTGTGACCTTGGACTGACCTTGGCGTAGCGACGAAGGAAGCGGTAAGACAGAGGGATGCCGATGTCAAAGCCGAGAGTCTTGAGAATACGTCGTTCCATCTCCAGAAGTTCGCTGCGTGTGTACGCATCATCACAGATGTACAGGAAGTCATCGAGAACAGGGGGACAGCGCTCCTGGTGGCAGATACACACAACAGTGGAGCATTCGACTGTGCCACTCTCATGTCAAAGTGCACCAACTTATCAAAGGTAAACATGGGAACAGTTACATAAATAAACCTAATACATAGAACCATTTAACTAAGATAACTGAGGAAATGTCATCATTAAACAGAATCCTTTGTTCAATTTGAGGACCTTTCTCAAAATGTAAAAAGCCACCATCTTATCACCGTGGACACAACTCCCACGATTAATGTCCCTATGGCCCATCATGGTGCTCTTAGTATTCAGCATACAGGATCACCGTTAAGGAGCAAAATATATTTTAAAGAGCAAGAGGTGGGGAAGGGGCCATGCTGGCTGAGTGTGGTTGGTTCCCCCCACCTTTGCTGTTGAGGTTGTATTATGGATTATAATTATATAGGCTAATTCACATCATTTACACATAGTATATATATATGTATTGTATGAATTAGCTAAAAATGTGTTGGCTGAATACAAAGCTCTTTTACAAACTCATACCTGCCTTGTTACTTAACAGCAAAACTAGTCACGATTCCTAGTCATAACTCCATTACATTACCAAGGAGCCTTGTCCCATATAAATATATTTTAAAGAGCAAATCAGGCTTATGACCTCATAAAAATGTCACTCTCAACTTAGGTATTGTTCATTCGACACTAAGCTTTTACAACTTACAAGCAATACCAGTGTTTATACTATTATTTGTTATTATTGACTTTGATCTTTATGTCTAGAACTGGTAAATGTATTCATGATGTTGCTTTATTTGTAGTGTCATATTAATCATTTATTATTTAATTAATTTATTATTATTTATATATTTATTGTTGTGAATTGTATATTTTATAAAAGCTGTGTAAATGTTGATGTAAGAATGTAGTGTGAGATGCCCCATTGAAAATCACGATACAACGTGACATGGTCACCATCATTAAATAAAGCTTTTACTTACTACTTTATGAAGACAACGCAAAACTGAACTGCCACAATGACTGTGTATACTGAGACACATTAAATCTGTTTAAGTGTCCAAGTGTCTGGTGATTACAATGGATTCGTCTGTGCAAGTAGTCATGTACTCACGTCAAACTTGCAGGAGCTGAAGAGAGCGGTGGCACCGACCAACTGAAGGCGGTCGCGCTTCGTGCGAGCCTTGCTCAGGTAGAGGTCAACGATCTTGACGGCGAGGTAAAGGGTCTCGTGGTTCAATTCAAAGTTCTCCTGGATCTCGACAAGCCAGTCGACTAGCACAGCACGCATGCTCGGGGCCAGGTCTGACTGCCAGGTGAGGTAGTCAGACACGGGGAAACACGCCTACAACACAAGGGTCATAGACTTGAGTAACTATCAAAATTGCATGAGATTTCCATGTTTCTGTTTAAAAAATCCACACAAAAACCATCAATTTGAACACGATAGTTACATAAAACAACAATTATTAAGCCTTAATTATAATATAACTTACACCCTCTCATGGAATAAACACAGGCAGCAGTTATCACTTTGATTTTTATAAATCCTAATTCTTCCCACAGTGGAGCCCTGTGGAGGAGAGGTTTGCCATTCAAGGTTTCAATACGTGGAAAACGGAAAGTTTTTGTGTCTGCCAATTTATTTATGAAAACTTAGAATTCCAGGTTTTTCCATGCCTTAAAGAAAATGCCATGTTTTCATGTCCTTGATTTTGAACTAATGAAATGCCATGCTACTCAAGGATTTCCATGCCCAGTATAAATCCTGCTAGTACAACCAAACACAGGTAGTTAGATACAGGGAAACCTGTCTACAACCAAACACAGGAGGTTAGATATAGAGAAACATGTCTACAACCAAACATACACTTGACGGCAAGATACAAACCAAAGCAAGCATTCCACATGTACGGAAACAACATGCAGTATGTGACCAATAAAAGATATAATAGTGTAGAGGAAATGAATCTGGTAGCGATTCCATATAAGAATGTACTGATGTGGAAATTTGAATCGCCCCTGGGTAGTGATAGTGACCCGCACAGAAATCCGATGTTATATAATGCAGTGACCAGTCGTTAGGACTACTCAAAGTACTTTACACTTTATTCCCTGGCAGACAGATTCAATCGAACACCATTTGGACTTCTCTGGGAAGCATTCAGCCACACTGCAATTAATGCGCAAAGTACTCACCATTGCCTATAGCCAGGTACTCAGTCATACAGCTGAGTGAACTGGAGCAATGTAGAGTGAAAACACTTGCCCAAGGTTTGACATGGCAGCACAGGAATCGAATCCGGGTTCTCTCGATTGAGAGGCCAATGCTCTAGCCACTGTCAGTGAGTGTGTCGGCAGCAAATGTGTTAACGACACAAGTGTGTTAGTTAGTGTGTAGACCCACCTCGCGCTCCTTGTAGTAGGAGAAGATGTGAGCTGCATACAGTCCGACCTGCATCGGGTCGTTGATGTGTTCCGCGTCTATGTCGACCCACTTTAAACTGTCAGGTGATGCGTCACTCGTGTCAACCACCTGCAACAACGCTAACCTGGCTACAGGAAACTGAAAATAACAGCCACATTAACTTGGCTAGAGGAAAATGGAAGCAGCAGAGACAAAATTAAACTTGCATTCCGGGTTAAATTAATTTGATCATAATGCAAAATTGCCCCAGCTGCCAAGGGCAGCAGAAGATAATATACAAGGCATGCGGATATAATTGTTGTTCTTTTGCACCGTTTTATCTTAGGATTGCATATCATGTGAAACAAAGTGTACATGGCATTGAGGAAAGTGATATGTAGTGCAAGAGGCACGTCGGTTCACTGGAAATTTGTATTTAAAAGATGGACAATCTGAGAATGCAACCAGGCTAGCAGGCTACACAAAACAAACTTTTCAACAGCTAGTAAATGGAGCTAATCCAGGTTGAACTATTAATAATAACCATTTTGAGATGTCACTCACCTTCTGACAGCTGTCGGCCACTACTATCCCAGAGTTCTTTGCATTCTCTGCCTCTGTCCGAGATTCTCTGTGCAAACAGAACATCTCACACATGTCAGCAAGAGTTTGGTTTAAAACAAAGTCACAAAATGATGTGGCTGGTATGCAGTAATTAGCGTAATCCTTTGCAAATACAAAGAAGTCCTACAAACGACATCAATGATCTTTAATTATGCAATCCAAAGTAAAGATTTACAGTAACAATTTCACAAATATTGAATTACAAAAGGAACGCCACCGGAAAACTTGAGCGTGGTGTTCATGAATGCAGCCCAGGCAGGTGTTATGACAACATACTGATATATTTGTCGACATCGCTAATTTACACTGTAGTTTTATGTGTCTCTGAATATTGTTTCCGAGGATCTTCAGAGTATTATTTTATCTAAAATACCTCGATAGACTCTCTTGTGATGACTGCGAGCCCTGCGACAGTTCCACCACCTCCCACGAGAGGTCACCACTGGTCTTGCCATCCTGGCTGAGCGTAGTTGATGTAGTTTTCGGCACAAGGATGATATTTGCCTTTTTTTTGTTTGCGATCGCCTTCTTTTTCAACTGTGTCTTTTTTGCCAGTGCCTTGGAGAAGCTGTCTTTCTGTTGGCATGGCAACAAATCATCAACACACAACTGACGGAACCTGATGTCACAATCCAAATTATGCAGGCAACCCACATGAATATTTGCCTTAGCAAACATGTTTATATACATTTGTTGAATCCACCCGCAGGGTGTATGAATATTTCGCTCAAATATACTTCTAGATAATCCGACCCAAGTTCCTGCATCATTCAGTGACATAAAGACTTCATATGTTTCATAATGACGCTGCAACTTTACTTGATATCAATCTTAGCATGTGAACAAGTGTCTGCCAAGTCTATGCAGTGTAACCACCATGAAACCAGTGTCAACTTACGTTTGTGATGTCTCCGAACGCAGGCCTCTTGTTCTTGGGAGACTCCTTCTTCCCTGGCTTCCCCACTCCCACTGTCGGCCGGTCCAGACCTCGCTTCATCCCCTTCCTCTCCAACGCCAGCTGTGTACGTCACATGACGACATCACATGACAACCACACAAGTGTCCATGTGTTTGTATAGACAAACAAGTTGCACACCACTCAGATATCGGGTCAAATACACAGATGTGTATTTAAATAAGAAATACTCTCGAGGGGTTCAAATACCATTACAAATAGTTAATAAGTACTATGAAATGCAAAAGTATTTAAATACAAATACATCGGGAAGTATTTAAAATATGCAATCCAAATCATAGTTTAAGTGTAAACCACCTACTTGTTGATAGTATGGCATTGTGAATGATCTAAGTGTAGGTGTATCTAGACTTACCTGGTCAGGCTTGCAGTGTTGGACACCGATTGCTTTCTGTCGTTTAGTGGCCATCATATTGTTCAAAGCGTCTCTGTAAAACATAGTGGACATGACTGGGCAATTCCATGGTAACAGTATTACAATTCACAGCATTTTTGGCATGTGTAAATTTTCCAGTTCAGCATCAGTACTTAGAAAGGAAACATGAACGTGCTCTGGAAGTACACACTATTCCCTACAACAACCAGTGGTTCTTATTAAGAAATGTAACAAAATAATGAAATTATGACTGTTTCTATTTTGGTAATGGAATTTCACAGAAATTTTCAAAATAAATTACTAACAAATCATCTGAAATCTGCAACCTACTAGGGCTGACAGCTGGTAGTACTAGATCAACTGTATATCCATGGTGTAATACTAAAATATTCTAATTATAATGTGGACAATAATTATAAACACAGCAGAATTGTGTTTTGTGTTTAATTCAAGTTCAGTTGAAGGCTGCTTTTGGATGTCTGTTCACCTGTAGACCTGGGTAGATATTAGCAGTTATGCTCTGTTGAGGCAGCCTATAGTATCAACAATATCAGGTCAGACAAATTTACAGAGCTCAACACTTTCAAAGAAGCTGTCATCCTCAGTTTCATCTTAGACAAGGCCTCTACTTCATTATCTGTGTTGATTGCCATGTCCTCCACCACACTGTTGTATTCTTCATCATCTTAGACAAGGCATCTACTTCATTCTCAGTGTTGATTGCCATGTCCTCCACCACACTGTTGTATTCTTCATCATCTTAGGCAAGGCCTCTACTTCATTCTCAGTGTTGATTGCCATGTCCTCCACCACACTGTTGTCTTCTTCATCATCTTAGACAAGGCATCTACTTCATTCTCAGTGTTGATTGCCATGTCCTCCCCACACTGTTGTCTTCTTCATCATCTTAGACAAGGCCTCTACTTCATTCTCAGTGTTGATTGCCATGTCCTCCACCACACTGTTGTCTTCTTCATCATCTTAGGCAAGGCCTCTACTTCATTCTCAGTGTTGATTGCCATGTCCTCCACCACATTGTTGTCTTCTTCATCATCTTAGACAAGGCCTCTACTTCATTCTCAGTGTTGATTGCCATGTCCTCCGCCACATTGTTGTCTTCTTCATCATCTTAGGCAAGGCCTCTACTTCATTCTCAGTGTTGATTGCCATGTCCTCCCCACACTGTTGTCTTCTTCATCATCTTAGACAAGGCCTCTACTTCATTCTCAGTGTTGATTGCCATGTCCTCCACCACACTGTTGTCTTCTTCATCATCTTAGGCAAGGCCTCTACTTCATTCTCAGTATTGATTGCCATGTCCTCCACCACATTGTTGTCTTCTTCATCATCTTAGGCAAGGCCTCTACTTCATTCTCAGTGTTGATTGCCATGTCCTCCACCACATTGTTGTCTTCTTCATCATCTTAGGCAAGGCCTCTACTTCATTCTCAGTGTTGATTGCCATGTCCTCCACCACACTGTTGTCTTCTTCATCATCTTAGACAAGGCCTCTACTTCATTCTCAGTGTTGATTGCCATGTCCTCCACCACATTGTTGTATTCATCATCATCTTAGACAGGCCTCTACTTCATTCTCAGTGTTGATTGCCATGTCCTCCACCACACTGTTGTCTTCTTCATCATCTTAGACAAGGCATCTACTTCATTCTCAGTGTTGATTGCCATGTCCTCCACCACACTGTTGTCTTCTTCATCATCTTAGGCAAGGCCTCTACTTCATTCTCAGTATTGATTGCCATGTCCTCCACCACATTGTTGTCTTCTTCATCATCTTAGGCAAGGCCTCTACTTCATTCTCAGTGTTGATTGCCATGTCCTCCGCCACATTGTTGTCTTCTTCATCATCTTAGGCAAGGCCTCTACTTCATTCTCAGTGTTGATTGCCATGTCCTCCACCACACTGTTGTCTTCTTCACCATCTTAGACAAGGCCTCTACTTCATTCTCAGTGTTGATTGCCATGTCCTCCACCACACTGTTGTCTTCTTCATCATCTTAGACAAGGCCTCTACATCATTCTCAGTGTTGATTGCCATGTCCTCCACCACACTGTTGTCTTCTTCATCATCTTAGACAAGGCCTCTACTTCATTCTCAGTGTTGATTGCCATGTCCTCCACCACATTGTTGTCTTCTTCATCATCTTAGGCAAGGCCTCTACTTCATTCTCAATGTTGATTGCCATGTCCTCCACCACACTGTTGTCTTCTTCATCATCTTAGGCAAGGCCTTTACTTCATTCTCAGTGTTGATTGCCATGTCCTCCACCACATTGTTGTCTTCTTCACCATCTTAGACAAGGCCTCTACTTCATTCTCAGTGTTGATTGCCATGTCCTCCACCACACTGTTGTCTTCTTCATCATCTTAGACAAGGCCTCTACTTCATTCTCAGTGTTGATTGCCATGTCCTCCACCACATTGTTGTCTTCTTCATCATCTTAGGCAAGGTCTCTACTTCATTCTCAGTGTTGATTGCCATGTCCTCCACCACATTGTTGTCTTCTTCATCATCTTAGACAAGGCCTCTACTTCATTCTCAGTGTTGATTGCCATGTCCTCCACCACATTGTTGTCTTCTTCATCATCTTAGACAAGGCCTCTACTTCATTCTCAGTGTTGATTGCCATGTCCTCCACCACATTGTTGTCTTCTTCATCATCTTAGGCAAGGCCTCTACTTCATTCTCAGTGTTGATTGCCATGTCCTCCACCACACTGTTGTCGTCTTCATCATCTTAGGCAAGGCCTCTACTTCATTCTCGGTGTTGATTGCCATGTCCTCCGCCACATTGTTGTCTTCTTCATCATCTTAGGCAAGGCCTCTACTTCATTCTCAGTGTTGATTGCCATGTCCTCCACCACATTGTTGTCTTCTTCATCATCTTAGGCAAGGCCTCTACTTCATTCTCAGTGTTGATTGCCATGTCCTCCACCACATTGTTGTCTTCTTCATCATCTTAGGCAAGGTCTCTACTTCATTCTCAGTGTTGATTGCCATGTCCTCCACCACATTGTTGTCTTCTTCATCATCTTAGACAAGGCCTCTACTTCATTCTCAGTGTTGATTGCCATGTCCTCCACCACATTGTTGTCTTCTTCATCATCTTAGACAAGGCCTCTACTTCATTCTCAGTGTTGATTGCCATGTCCTCCACCACATTGTTGTCTTCTTCATCATCTTAGGCAAGGCCTCTACTTCATTCTCAGTGTTGATTGCCATGTCCTCCACCACACTGTTGTCTTCTTCATCATCTTAGGCAAGGCCTCTACTTCATTCTCGGTGTTGATTGCCATGTCCTCCACCACACTGTTGTCTTCTTCATCATCTTAGACAAGGCCTCTACTTCATTCTCAGTGTTGATTGCCATGTCCTCCACCACATTGTTGTCTTCTTCATCATCTTAGGCAAGGCCTCTACTTCATTCTCAGTGTTGATTGCCATGTCCTCCCCACATTGTTGTCTTCTTCATCATCTTAGGCAAGGCCTCTACTTCATTCTCGGTGTTGATTGCCATGTCCTCCACCACACTGTTGTCTTCTTCATCATCTTAGACAGGGCCTCTACTTCATTCTCGGTGTTGATTGCCATGTCCTCCACCACACTGTTGTCTTCTTCATCATCTTAGGCAAGGCCTCTACTTCATTCTCGGTGTTGATTGCCATGTCCTCCACCACACTGTTGTCTTCTTCATCATCTTAGGCAAGGCCTCTACTTCATTCTCGGTGTTGATTGCCATGTCCTCCACCACACTGTTGTCTTCTTCATCATCTTAGACAAGGCCTCTACTTCATTCTCAGTGTTGATTGCCATGTCCTCCACCACATTGTTGTCTTCTTCATCATCTTAGGCAAGGCCTCTACTTCATTCTCAGTGTTGATTGCCATGTCCTCCACCACACTGTTGTCTTCTTCATCATCTTAGGCAAGGCCTCTACTTCATTCTCGGTGTTGATTGCCATGTCCTCCACCACACTGTTGTCTTCTTCATCATCTTAGACAAGGCCTCTACTTCATTCTCAGTGTTGATTGCCATGTCCTCCACCACATTGTTGTCTTCTTCATCATCTTAGGCAAGGCCTCTACTTCATTCTCAGTGTTGATTGCCATGTCCTCCACCACACTGTTGTCTTCTTCATCATCTTAGGCAAGGCCTCTACTTCATTCTCGGTGTTGATTGCCATGTCCTCCACCACACTGTTGTCTTCTTCATCATCTTAGACAAGGCCTCTACTTCATTCTCAGTGTTGATTGCCATGTCCTCCACCACATTGTTGTCTTCTTCATCATCTTAGGCAAGGCCTCTACTTCATTCTCAGTGTTGATTGCCATGTCCTCCCCACATTGTTGTCTTCTTCATCATCTTAGGCAAGGCCTCTACTTCATTCTCGGTGTTGATTGCCATGTCCTCCGCCACATTGTTGTCTTCTTCATCATCTTCATTGCTTAGCCTCTGAAGTAGTCCAATGTGGAAGGTCTTCTGTATTGGTTCTGTACATCAATCACAAATGATGTAACCACTGTGACTTTGTGCACCGGCTTTGTGTTGGAAATTGGATTGATCTCATTCCAGTCATTTGACCTTTGGAATTTCCAATTCAACATTGCCTTTGCTGATATATTCTCAACCAGAATATTCAACATTTCCTGGCAGCAACCTCTACAAAATCACTGGATGCGATCACCTCTGCATTATCTGACATCGCTTTGGCAGATACCACTTACTGGACTGGAACTTTTCCATGACAGGCAAAGAAGCTTCACACTATATTTCTGTCTAGCATTATGCCAGAGAGCAAGACACAGCGCTGGAACTGACTGGAAGGCCATCACAAAAGATGACACTTTTCTTTAATTAGCGAACTGCTGAATTGATATGTTAATGAGTGGCCTTGAGGAACACTCAGCATATTTGTTGTGGTCTGAAACAACCGCCATTAAATGTGCTCCTCCCTGCTCCCAAGCATACACAGTGAAAAGGGAAACCGGAATGTAGGTCCAATTGCTCACAGTTGCTTGCACCATCTTTCACAATCGCCCGACGCCTGTCCTGTAGCAAAAGCCATTGCCTGGACCTAATTCACAAATCTATGATGCAGAAAATAAGCTTTGCATTGAACATTCATCAACATTCTGCAACTGATCCTTGGTGGATAGTCTTGCCTATCTTGTTGGTTTCCACAGGCCACTACTGCCATTCAGTGTTGATAGTATAATCCGTCTCGGATGGAACAAGTTTCTGAACCCTTGGCCAGTTTTAAGTACCACCCATGGATTCCATTCACAATTAACTTAAACATTATCCTGGTGTCTGTGTTGACCTCTAATGCACTTAGGTCCCATTATTGTTTTTTTATACTGGAAGAGAAAAATCATGTAATTATGTTAGTGTTACTGTAATTCCATTATCAAAATGTAACTCTGTTACCATGTTTCCCACAAGTTGGCAGAAGACACCCTAAAAGTGTGTAATCTAACCTATTTCTGATTGCATCTAATAAGAGAATTTCAATGACTAGTTAGGTCTCAGGAAAACGTGTTCTACTTTTGGTAACAGAATTATGGAAAAAAAACATGACCATTTCAAAATATGGGTTGTGCAGCACTTATTGCTTTCTGAATTTTGAATAAATATTATATGAACTAAATAAGTTGTGTGTGAGTTAATGGTTAGATGGGAGGGGCTCCTGTTGTGTGTTGTTGCGATGTCTCGATTGCTAAACATGCGCTTCATTAGAAATGCAATTATTTCTAATTTAAGTGAACTGACAGAACAGAGGCTAAAGAATGAGTAATTACAACACAGAACAGAATTGCTGGTTGGCAATCTTCTTCATCATGTTCTTGTGTATTTATTGAGGAGTCCAAATAGCAATATAACACATTTTTGAAAACCAGTGACATCAAGTGCAGGGACATATACTGCTAATTATTCATTTTGGATATAATATCCCTTTAAATTAACAGTTCAAATCTTTGTGTTTTTCAAAATGTTAGCAACTGGCTTCCTAACAATACATAATCAAGAAGAACGTTATTAAGAAAGAAACAATGAGCAGCTAAGACCCTAAGTTTAAGTTATCTGTTGAATTTACATTTTTTTATTGTAATCTTTATTTTGTTGACAATGTTCTCACATTGTATTTTACAAAAAAATCAAGATGGACCACACCATTTAATATTTTTTTACACTCAGATACCCTCTGTCATGTTCACTTATCTAACTTTGCAAATATGGGATTGCCCATTTTAATGTGTCCATTTTTCTCGTGAACAAAAATCGTGAAACTTGAATTATCTGACAAAACATTTAACTAATAAAAATGACAACAAAGAAATCTACATTCTAATTATTCACGTAATCACGGAACGAATAGAATGGTGGAGTAACCAACACGCCTCAACAACTCACTGGATCTGATCATCACCATCACGCCTCAACAACACACTGGATCTGATCATCACCAACACGCCTCAACAACACACTGGATCTGATTATCACCAACACCTCACAGCTTATACCCCGCGTCGAGGTATTCCCAGGAGTCTCACTCTCAGACCATGATGCTGTCTACTGCGAATTTATCATTCACTGCACCAAGAAGAAACAGACGGCACAGGGTCCATCCCACTCAAGGCTGATTGGCGGGGACTCAAGCAGGCAGTGAACATCATGGCTGCCGAATTGGAGGGAGTGAAGACTGAAGTCAACACTGAAGAACTCTGGACCAAGGTCAAGACTTCACTGCTGGAAGTCATCCCAAAATTTGTCCCACACAAGAAAGCAAGCCTTGGGTCAGCCCAGCACTCCGCAAGCTTATCAAGAGACGAGACCGGGTATTCAAGAAGATGAGGAAACACGGCACAGAAGAACTGAGGACCGAGACACGGCAACTGAGAAGAGATGTCCAACGCCAACACCGTAGGGCATATTGGACCTACCTGAACAACTTGTTCACAGTTGAGGATCAAGATGCAAACCAGGCTATAAGGAACAAACGCTTCTGGTCCTTTATGAAGCATCAGAAGTCCACCAACTGTGGCATCGCTCCCCTGAAGATGGAAGAAAAATTGGTATCAGACCCAACAGCACAGGCCGACATCCTCAACAGACAAATCCAGTCGGTGTTCAGTGAGGGCAGGAGCTATACCTATGAAGAATTCCAGGCTAAGTGCAACACGGGCTCATCACATGATTTCCTGGTTCTCAGTAGAGGGGGTGCGGAAACTTCTCCAAAATCTGCAGCCCAAGTTGCCCAACAAAGCAAGCAGCCCCGATACCATCAGCCCCAGAATCCCCAAAGAGCTGGCAACCGAAGTGGCTCCAATCCTGACAGCTATATACCAGTCCTCCATCAACACTGGAGTAGTCCCATCAAATTTATGGAGCACATCGTCACCAGTGCCATCATGAACCATTTTGAGAAGCATAAAATCCTGTATGACCAACAACATGGATTCAGGAAGGACAGATCCTGTGAGACTCAGCTCTTAGAACTTACTGACGAACTGTATACAAACGTGGAGAAAGGCGAGCAGACGGACTTCCTAATACTGGACTTCGCGAAAGCCTTTGATAAGGTCAACCACAGTCTGCTCCTACACAAGCTCCATCACTGTGGCATACAGGGTACCACCAATGCATGGATCACCAACTTCCTCAGAAACCGGAGACAAGCTGTGGTCGTGAGGGCACTAGATCCAGCTTCGTTGATGCCTGTTCAGGAGTACCCCAGGGCTCTATCCTGGGCCCCTGCTTGTTCTTAGCATACATCAACGACTTCCCTGAGAACCTGATGCCACCAGCCAGACAGTTTGCTGATAACACAGCGGTGTACACCGAGATAAAGGCACTGAAAGACCATGAGCAACTACAACAAGACCTCCAGTGACTTGCGTAGTGGGAGAAGAACTGGGACATGGCCTTCCACCCAGAGAAGTGCACCACACTGCCTGTCACCAGAGCCAGGAAGGTACTGAAGCACCCATACCAGCTCCATGGACACACACTTGAGACCACAGACTCCGCAAAGTACCTTGGTGTCACCATCAACAAGGACTTGGGCTGGAACACCCACATCGACAAGAAGACCTTAGCAGCGTTCGAAATAGCACTTGTCCGTTTGTCCGGGACAAGTGATTTTTGGCCCGGACAAGTAAAATGACTCTACATGGTTATCCGGTGGACAAGTGAAAATTTACATTAAATAGTGACATGTGCAACATTGCAAACTTTTTATTTGAGAAAATTCAAACGTAAATGAAGTTTGCTAGCAATCACGTGTGTTCCAATTTTGTTAGTGTGTCGGCTTCTTGTCGTTCCGCCGCCAGTGGCAGTGTATTGTACGTCAGTGTTCGACCGAATTTAGTGCCTGCGTTAACAGGGTCATCCACTGAGCGCACCGACCTAGCTGTCATACGCGTAGGACAGACTCTGCATCAGCCATCGTTGATCGAGGCTGTATTTTACACAATCGTAAATCGTTCAGTTTGGCCGACGTACAACTTGCTCCCACTGACGGATCATATTTTTTGATGAACTTTGGAAACAGTAGACTTTGTATCGCTACCTGTTATTTGAATAATTATATAGTTTTAACCATTATTACGCCTAACCCATGCGGACTCGGCTGTCTCCCAAGACCAAGTCAGAACGTTACTCGTTAGCCGATCCAGATCGGTGACAATTTTCAAAACCGAATTATGCAAGACGCGCAGCCGGGGACGGGGCGCCAACCGCCGTTGACATGTCGGCTTCCGCCAACTACGGGGGTCTGCACGCGGCAGCAACGTTACGTCGTAACTAAATCTATAAATTGTTTTCCGCCTGGTAAATGTAATTCAGGCACCGTTAAAACTGTTTTATTATCATTGCAATGGTAATATAACATTTAGGAAAAAATATGCGTTTGTTTGCTGATGATCAATATTGAATATTACCTTTGTTTGTAAAATACAGAACTTTGTTAATATTGAAGTTCATAGAGGTTTAACAAAATATTATAAGATTATATTATAGTTTATTATGATTTTTGTGACATTTCCTGGCTTTGCATTGGTCGTGTTCCTGGTTCAGTGGCGTCTTCAATGACAAACTGATGCCAACATTTTACAGCAGTGTTATATATATATACCATATTAAAGTTAAACAGTTTTTGCAACATTATAAAACAAATAGTAAGGAAAACAATAGTCTCATTCCTATCATCGTAATAATTATTTGTTATTAATAATAGCGTTCATATCAGCATCACCAAAATATTGGTATACATCATGCAACGTGTCTACTTATAATATTTGTGATGAATAATAATGGACCGGAAAATAGTTGCAAATATAATTTAGCAATTTCATAATTTGAGGATTAAATCAAAGCTTTGATTCCCCTTTACAACCAATCGGAGTCTCGGACAAGTTAACTTTTTGGCGGACAAGTAGATTTCAAAACTTACTTGTCCGGCGGAGAAGTAAATATTCTGGCTTATTTCTATCGCTGTCTTAGGCTTCTTGCGAAGAAACTTGAAAATAGGGTCGACCTCCATCAAGCAGACAGCCTATAAGTCCTTCATAAGGCCCATCCTAGAGTATGCCTCAGCGGTATGGGACCTCCATACCCAACGCGCCATAAACAAAATTTAGGCTGTACAACGAAGAGCTGCCAGGTATGTCCTTAGACGCTACCACAACACCTCTATCGTCAAGGACATGCTTGAGGAACTGCAGTGCCAGTGGCCCTCTCTAGAACAACGCCGCCAATTAGCTCGACTAACCATGCTGTATAAAATTCACACCACTCAAGTCAGTGCCACTAGACTGAAGAGAAAGCTGAAGCCACCACCACCACCACGACGCGGCCACAGCCATCAGTTCTCACAACCGCAGTGTCGCACTCAGTACCATCAGCACTCGTTCCTGCCCAGAATCATCAGGAAATGGAACAACCTTCCAGACCTAGTAGTGGAGGCCAACACAGTCGACACTATTGTGTCAAGGATCTCCAGACTAACATTCAACTGCTAGGCCTAGGGTCCTTGTTAGAGAGCTGTAGATAACTAGTATTAGTAGTAGCTTTGTAGTTGTTTTTTTCTGTTTGTTCTGTTCTTTTGGGCCTGACACTGCCTTGTGCAGGGTTTATTAGTAGGATGTATTTTTAACTATTTTGTAGGTGGGTTTTTCTTTCCAAATGCCAGATCCCCAGAATAGTGGCAGAATAATAATATATTGATTGTGGCCACTTAACGGAAGAAGATGACAAAGAATTACCCGATAATCATAATGAGGGTCTGCGCATGCGTCAGGTGTGGTCGTTTCTTTTCGTTCCGACAGCTATTGCATTAATCTCGAGATCAACAAATTCTGATTTGTTTTAACTTGATTATATACATCTATAACAATGTCTAGATGTAGCCGCATGGTGATATTTGTCTTCGAAAGTTTATAAATATGGTTTTAGTACACTGGCTTCCTTAGCAACAAGTCACGACGTTGATTGGCATAACAAGATGGCGTAAATTGTAAACACTGAGTTGGAAAGCGCGCGTAACACAAACCCCCCAAAGTCAACTGAAACAATAGTGCTGGTTTTCAAAATAATTTTATTTACTCAGGCTGCATTCTTAAGTCTCGCTGAGCGTGTATTTCCTGCCTCAACTGTACACTTCGTGTAAACAAAGGCTATAGTACGTATAGCTCCATCCATATAGAAACGCGCAGGTCAGGCTGCTAACTAATTGATTGCCAAATCTAATAGGAGCACCAATATACCTTTATACTAACAGGCTTTTCGCACAGGACGTCTTTTAAAACCCGGAGTCGCCCTGGGTAAAAATCCCTTGTTAGCTGCACTATATAATAAAGACGTCTTGTCTGCACTTGAAATTTAAATAGATCATTTAACCTGATACCTGTGCGAAATCTTTCAATTGCATTGATCATAATATAACGTAGGTTAATTAATAAAAGAGAGAGGGAGAGACTTGGCTTGCAACTGGTTTCTTTTGTGAAATCCTATAACAGCATTGAAAATGTTATTGTAAGTACATTTTATTTTTCAACATTTTAAAATCTACACCATATTGTTTTTATTTTTTGTATTGTTTTTAAGCCTTCACTATTTATGTCGGAGTATCTGGACAGTCGTACAGCGGCATAATTTATTTATTTTTTAACACATTTTAAACTACCTGAAAATTGGCAGGAAACTTGTCACCATAAGATGGACCTACGGGTAACAACAGCTTTCATACTGATGGTCGCATTCATGGCGGGTCTTCGACATGGTAATGGTTTTACATCAGCATCACTTCCTGATAATATAAATGCTGGATTCCAGTTTGTGGGTGAGAGGAGGATCCAGACAGCTTTGCTGTTTGGAACTGATATGTACATCAAGCGTGTCGTGAACAGACAGTCACGATATCCATCTGCGAACCAGCAAACAATGTCCACTTATCTGTTACTTGCACTACTGATCTCGGGTGATATACAGTTGAACCCCGGACCAGTTAAGTATCCATGTGGAATTTGTAAGAAGGCTGTTGCCAGAA
This sequence comes from Escarpia spicata, assembly GCA_963995525.1. Classification (NCBI taxonomy): domain Eukaryota; kingdom Metazoa; phylum Annelida; class Polychaeta; order Sabellida; family Siboglinidae; genus Escarpia; species Escarpia spicata. Next base: position 5,237,344 of record OZ023207.1, read on the forward strand.
ATCATCGTGCTATGTGTTGTGACGAATGCGACACATGGATCCACATTGGTTGTTGCGGGGTATCACCCAAAGAGTATCGCCATTTACAACATTCTAATGTCAGCTGGTACTGCACTCACTGTTCATTACCAAATTTCTCAAACTCTTTTTTAACGACAGCTCCATATTAAGTGACCCTAACCCATATGACTTGTTGTCAGACTCAGTGTCTGAAAATGGTGACAACATTGCAGACTCTGAGTCCGAACCTACAAACCGGAACAAACCAACCAACACGCCTAAATCAAAACCAATTAAGATTATGGTCATTAACTGCAACAGCATACTAAGCACAGATAAACGCACCCAGTTTATGAGTGCTGTGGAGGCCGAGGGTCCCGATGTAGTGATTGGCACAGAGTCGCACGTAGATGCATCGGTGTCTGATGGAGAAATCTTCCATCCAGGATACGATGTCTACCGAAAAGACCGAGACAGGAATGGTGGAGGAGTATTCGTTGCCATAAAGAATTGTTTTATTTCGTCGGGGATGCCCGAGTTTGACTCTGAAACTGTATGGGCAAGAATACAGGTGTTCGGGTGCCGGACCCTGATAGTGGGATCATATTATAGACCACCTAACTCCACTATCGATGCACTATCTGGTCTGGAGAATTCGCTAGGCCGTATTAGCTCGAAATATCCAGCGGCAAACATTGTTTTGGGGGGTGATTTTAATATGTCGGTGATCAGAAACCCCCAGTATGGCAATGGTATGAGTCAGAAGCTGATTGATATCTGCAATGACTTTTCATTGGACCAAGTGATCAGAATACCAACACGCCTCAACAATATACTGGACCCGATTCTTACCACAAACCCTAACCTGTTCAGAAATATCTCTACTATCTACGGAATTAGCGACCATGACATTGTCACCACCGATCTCGACATGAAAGTACCAATGAACAAGAAGAAAGCCAGAACCGTTTATATATATAAACGAGCAAACATTGGTGCCATTAAAAAAGAGTTAGATGAATTTAATATAAACTTGTTTGGAGATGATTTCAATTTGCGATCAGTTAATGAGAATTGGAATATGTTTAAATTAATTGTACTGGATAGCATGAACAGATTCATTCCCACAAAGAAACTATCAACTAGGAATAATCTTCCATGGATGACAAGACATATTCACAGACTAATCCGCAAGAAACAGAGACTATATAACAAAGCAAAAAAGACACAAAACAATCAGGATTGGGCTGTCTTCAGGAAGCTCCGGACACATGTAAAAACAGAGCTAACCGCTGCGTATCATAACTATATTGATAGCATGCTTGACGTCGAGTGAAATGAAGAAAGGTCAATCCCTAAGAAATTTTGGTCATACGTCAAAAATATAAGAAAGGACTTTGTTGGTATACCATCACTGAAAGACCACAATAATCACCTGGTTTCGTCTAGTAAGGGGAAAGCAGATATACTGTCAAAGCAGTACCAAACTGTCTTCACAAAGGAAGATCTTGTCAACATCCCAGTCATGCCTCAGTCACCATATTCCGCAATGCCGGGAATCACAGTCACTGTACATGGAGTACACAAGCTGTTACTCAGACTGAAGCCCGGCAAAGCGCATGGCCCTGACGCAATCCCAAACAAAATTTTAATGGAGACAGCTGATCAAATTGCACCTTGCCTGGCTAGAATATTCCAACAATCCATCGACACGGGTGAGGTCCCCCTTGACTGGAAACATGCTAATATATCAGCAGTATTCAAGAAGGGTGACAAATCAATCGCAGCAAACTAGAGGCCAGTATCCCTCACATCAGTATGCTGCAAGCTATTTGAACACATTATCTACAGCAACATAATGGACCATCTGGACTCTAATAACATCATCGTAGAGTACCAGCATGGGTTCAGGAATAAACATGTGAGACACAATTAATTGGTGCCACAGAAGACATTGCAAAAAATATAGATAACGGCCACCAAACTGATCTCCTAATACTGGACTTTTCTAAGGCCTTTGACACCGTGCCTCATGCACGCCTTATGGGAAAACTCCAGTATTACGGGGTCAGTGATGGAGTCACCAACTGGATTTCAAATTGGCTAACTGACAGAAAGCAGAATGTAGTAGTAGATGGCGAGTCGTCAGAAGAAGTGACAGTCGAGTCTGGGGTACCACAGGGCACTGTACTGGGCCCACTTTTTTTTAAATTATATGTCAATGATATAGGAGAGGGGATCACCTCTAATATCCGGCTTTTTGCCGGCGATTGTATTCTATACAGGTGTATCAATGACAGTAATGACGTAGAAGCCCTCCAGTCCGACCTGCATAGGCTGGTGGACTGGTCTGCAACCTGGCAGATGCATTTTAATATCAATAAATGCTCAGTTATGCATATCACAAAGAAGAGAACTATCCACCGATCTCAGCATACCATCAATGGAGACAGCCTGGGAATTGTACACCATCACCCGTACCTAGGTGTGGAGTTCTCTGATGACCTCAGATGGAACACTCACATATCCCACCTATCTGCCAAATCTAACCGTATATTAGGTTTTATCAAGAGAAATCTGTATAAATGCTCAGAGAAAACTAAACAATCGGCTTACTTTGCACTAGTCCGCCCTAATCTCGAATACGCGAGCGCTGCTTGGGATCCATACACCAAAAAAAATATTAACGAACTTGAGAAAATACAGCGACGAGCAGCGAGATTTGTAATGGGTAACAACAGTCGGGAAAGCAGCGTAACATTAATGATGAAAACACTCAAGTGGGAGTCCCTAGGGCTAGAGAGGTCAGCCGCCTAGCAATGTTCTATAAATCTGTACATGGAGAAATAGCCCTTCCTTTGCCGAGCCACCTCGTTCACTCAATCAACAACACTCGTGGCCACAGTAAACGATTTATTCAGGTGCCGGCAAGGACTCACGTTTATGCTAACAGCTTTTTTAATAGAACAGTTAGGAACTGGAACGGACTAACCGAAACAGTTGTGTCTGCAGCCACGGTGGATACTTTTAAATCTAGGCTGGGCAGACTCTAAAAATTCCCTGTAGTGCTATGCCATATGGATATGCCCCCCGTCCCCTATATTGGCGTAATGACCGTATGGTTTTTGCCAATTATTATATAGACATAATGAAACCACGACTAGAATCTAGACTCATTGACATTGAATTACTCGACTGCCATAGTAATGATGGTTTATAAATCAATAATGCATCACTAAGAAAGCACAATTACCCATTTTGTTTATACATTTTCAGAGATTACCCTGCTTCTTAACTAATATTGAGGTGAGATCTGCGGTACCAGCTATCGAACTGTTTAGGAGCAGTCGGGGTTTGGAATTTCCCGTTTAAAAATTAAAGGCAAGCCTAACGTAACGAGTAACGACACCCGTCCGTCCTGTAAATAACCGTTTTACGTAAATCCAAATTATTACACATTATTTATTGGAAGTGATCTATAAATCAAGGTTAACTTTACTACATATATGACACGAGTTGTTTAAACAAAGTCTATCGTGCATGTCTGTTAGCATTTAACCATTCACTTTCTGCCAAACCTACCTGATAATCTTGCGCAGAATTGTTTTTAAATTTCCCACTCTTCTAACCGCATTTCCTAACGGTTAACGTGATTGGGTGTTCTCGCAGAATTAGACCAATCAAATGCCATGTTGCAATCCAGAGAATAGGAGTGGCGGACCTGGCCATGGACAGTGTATCATTATACGGATATTGCTATGTTGACCAATGTTTTTTGTAAATAAAACATTGTCAAATATATAATGTTATCGATACTTTTGACGCCCTATTGTGTAAGAATGTTTATGGTTTTAGAAAACGGGCCAATGTGGTCTACCTGGGCCGAATCTTTGTATATTGTGAAACGGTGATTTTAGATCACGTTTTACATATTTATTTAATTATTTTTATAATCTTTTAAAACTTATTTATTAACTTTATTTAACTTATTCCTTATTTTATTTTAATTTGTTTATCTATTTATATGTCTAACTTGTCTACTTTTAAAAAGCTCTGTATTTTTATTTATATGTGCCAATTGCATATGGGAATTTTTGGCCTGAAATAAATGTATTTGTATTCCTAAAAGTACATTAATATTTATTTATGTCCGATTGTTGTCGACAGCAGTTATTAATATGTCATTGAGTTCAATACAGTTGCGTGAACAATCGTAAAATGATGCTGACGTTCATAAAACAACAACAATATAATAATAATGCATTTTACAGATCGCTAATTCTAACTTAATTAGTGGATCGATGCCCTAGATCTTGTTCTTTTGTTTTAGTTGTTTCAAAACCTCATAGATAGACTGTGCATAATAATTCTAAATGCATTATTATAGGAAACAATAAAGTGCTGCATAGCGGCTTTTCTATAATTAGCCCATAAGGAACATAAATACAGATTATTACAGTAGGATGTGCATGAACAGTTTGTTTTTCACTTTCACTGAACAAAAGTGGAATTTCCTGAGGAGAATATTGCTTCTGCCGTATATACTCCTTTCTTTGGATTTCATATCCATTTCATCCGACAGATCATCACATATTAAATGGCCAATATATGTATATGCCTTTGTTGTATTCAGAACGGCATCACCAAGCTTAAGAGCTACTTCAAAACTGTTTTTTTTGTGTCAAAAAACATTATCTGCGACTTTACTCTGTGAAACAAATGTCGTTGTCACGTCTATAATTGTATGATACATCTAGCAGTCTTTGGAACCCCTTAGCCGATGGAGCCAGTAGTACAATGTCATCAGCATACATGAGGTGATTAATAGTTGTATCGCCACAATAGCATCCGATGGGTAGTTTCATCAGTAGCAAACTCAAATCATTCATGTATACATTAAATAAGAAAGGAGATAGCATACCCCCTTGTTTAACTCCATTAGTCACAGAGAAGAAGTTGGAAAATACCGAACCGCATTTAACTCACACAGTCTGATTACAGTACCACTGACATATCACTTTAATTAAATAGTTAGCCACCCCAAGCTTAAGTAGCTTCATAAATAATTATGTGTGATTCACCCTGTCAAATGCCTTGATGGCATCAAGGAAGGCAACATGTATACATGCATGACCCATGATTAATGTAGTATCGAAGGAGCTCCTTTAACACAAATACACATATTTCTGTCCCATGCTAGGGTTTGAACCCAAATTGGTTACTTGTAATTCTTAGATGACTTTGCATCCATGTATACATTGTGGTTACAATGTTTTCATCGTATGAGATATATATCATTCAAAATTGTCTTGAAGCATTTTGCAGAATTGTATTGCCGCACGTATACTTGTAATCTTGTTGAAACCTACGTCGTGTATAGCCTAATTCTGTGACAACATGGATAGGTGTTGTCCTTACTGTATATCTGTCATCTGGGTGGCATGTCACCATTCAGTGTTAGTGTGCCTGACAGTTTGACGGTTTTAGACAAGTTAGGTTAATATTTTTGGAACATGTGTCGGCCGCAGACATGCAATATAATGCATTGAGTGAACGAGGATCAAGTCGAAATCCATGATATTTTTAATTTGTTGTAGTTTGTAAGAAATTAGTGTGATAGAAATCAGAATATTATCCTGCCTGACAATTATAATTTTAATAGATATGCCAATATTAACAAGTTTTGTTACATGCTCATTAATTTTTACGTCATGCTTACTGACATGTGTGCATATATAACATTATAATCACATTTATAATTTAATTATGCCAAGCATAGATAATATATTTATTACCTGCAGTAGTAATATAGTCTCTATCTTATAATTGTAATGCAAATATGCTAAGTTAGTAATTTCTATCTACTTCAGTGTTGAAAGTTGCTGTAGATTTTAATGGTGTTTCAGTTATATGTGACAGGCTCAACTCTTGCCTGTGTTTGCATTTTGCATACAAACACTACTGGTGCGCACATCCACTGAATCAATTCATTGCATTCAGCATTTTTAATAATATCACCTTAATTATGTTTCGCCATGTTAATGATACTATTAGTATTACTGCATGTGTTTATTTAAATGTGTGTTCTTTCGTCCAGTACGAACGAACATAATTACTAACGTTACATGCTTGTCAGACTGACACAATTAAGCACAGTTTATTGCATGAAATAATGAATGATCAAGAATGTATGATGTCAGATGTGTGGAATTTTGCATTATTATAAATTGCATACATGCATTAGTAAAGAGGGATCATATTAACAACATGACACACAGTAATAATTTGGTTAGTAGCATTGACACTTTTTAGGAATGTGCATACTGCTCTTTGAAAGGGACCACTTACAAAGATAAACCTGCTTAATTCTGTGAACACTTGGAAATGTTGATGTTGGTGTTTTGTTGTTGTGAAATTTTAATAATCTACAAATGTTGATGTTTTGTTGTTGTGAACTTTTAATAATCTAAAATATTACATATATATTTGCTAAGACAAGATTACACATTTGTTATCTAAACTGTGTAAATACACCGTCTGTACAAAATAACATACACCGTCTGTACAAAATAACATACACCGTCTATACAAAATAACATACACCGTCTGTACAAAATAACATAGCGAATGTAGGACTTATTTCAAATTGTATTTCACAATGTGTGTGTTTGTGCTTCACCGACAAGTTTTACCCATTATCTAAAAAGTTATTGTTCAGAAATACATATGCACGACACTACCAGATGGAATTCCATTGGCGTCGGAACTGGGTGGGAAGTTGGGGCATGAGTTCCCAATATGTTATGTGTTGGTCTGGAGATAGGATTAGTCTCAGAATATTTAGAGCCTCAATGTTGTTTTTGTGAGACTCAAGGAGGGGAGTGTAATTTGAGGTTTTTCGTAGAGTCTCAAGGTGGATGTTTGACGAGCATCAACAGTGTGCAATGTTTGGAGTATCACACAATCACAATACTTTATTGTCCCTTAGGAGGGAAATTCATTTGGAGTGTAGAGCAGCATATTAAGACAAATAAAACAAATGTGCATGCAATATAAAACATGTAAAAATAAAAAGAATAAAAGTTATATCGGTTAAATAAATAAATAAGTTAAATATGTTAAATATGTTAAATATGTTACAACAGTTTTTTTAAAGTTAAATCATCTCACAAATCATCCCAGGCTCACTCAGTGCCAGACTGGCAGGGAAGACTGGCAGAGATGGAGGGGAACGAAGGTCAGTTACTTATTCATTAGTCTTATTGACGAAGGAACAAAAGTGTTTCGAGTGCGGTTCAGCTCCCAGTATTCACCACGTTCCGACGCCATTGATTGCGTATTGTAAAAAACAAACGAATATAATTCACATAGTTCGCATTGCCATTGTTAATGTTAACTGTTATTGATTGGGTCGCGATAGCGCTGCTACACGTAACGACCGGACACACATCCATTGAGCTCTAATTTCCAGTCACTGGTTCCATGAATTATTGACACCACCTCCCGACTCGTCTGCGTTGGGGCAAAGACCGCTACTGCTAAACATGGGTACAGTGGCTTAGTGATCCGGGGGCAGGAGGGTGCACTGGCATCCGGGCGCCAGGTCAGAGGGCGCCGAATCGACGGTCAACCTATATCCACCAAGCGGATAACATCGTGTAACATTCGCGATTATGCTCTTCCGTTGTGACAATCAGTTCAAACTTTTCTGCCAGTGGGGAATCACTTGCCGTTATAGTGTATGGAACAGTACGCCCTACCTCTTCTTCGCAAGTTCAACTCTGCGACTGGAAACATTAAGGCGGATGGGGCCCAATCACCACAGTCAAACTGGATTTCAAAACACAGTGAAAGCCCTAGAGTACCCGAATGGAGACTGACTGTATCAAGAGCGACGTGCTTGTGGCCTGTGGCTAAGAAGGGGTTGCCCAATCCGGTCACCACCTTCGTGAAAGATTGCACGTCATTCAGAAACCTAGACTGCAGGCTACACGCCTCTTCGTGGTCACCAGTTGTTGGTACTGTAAGTTTGTGAACACTCTCGAACTCTTCAATCTTTCTGACACAATCTGGACCAGCCAACATGTACAATGTTATGGCTTCTGTGTCATCATACAGGTCAAAAGCTCCACCATTGCCTGG